>PYHW01009837.1:3761334-3772578 GCA_013186435.1 Turdus rufiventris | reverse complement strand
CATTCTCCATTTCAAAGAGAAACTTCTGCCTTTCTCAGCAGACACTTGTATTCCAAACTAAAACAGCAACTTTTCGTTCTTTGTTCATATATAAGCTGCACCTGATTATAAGTCGCACTTCAGGTTCGGACCAAAATTTTAGTCAAAATGGTGAGGCTTATTCAGCAATTTCACGACCATAAGGTGCACCGGACTATAAGGCACACTTTTTTTTTGCAGCAAAGATCTGCGCCGCACGCAACAGTGTAACAAACTAGCAACAGAATTGCGCGATCGGGGGGTTTACTGGATGGTACTCAATTTGCAAACATTTTTCACAGATTGGTGTAGCCTTTAAACGCAGCCCCAAGGACCCTCCCTGTGCCACAGGCCTCGGCAGTGCCGCCCGCCCCTGGCGCCAGCTGGTGAGGCACGGCTTGGAGCTGCCAGTGGTCCGGGGTGGCTCAGGGCTGCCGTGGCGCGGCCACAGCTCGCATTTCCAGGTTGGCTTGGGCTGGCCAGTGGCTCCCTCCCTCCTGGAGCGGTGGTGCAGTGGTGGTGTCTGCCGCTCCCCTCATTCCCGACGCAGTGGTGGAGTTTGCCATTCCCCTCGCTCCCAGCGTGGCAGTGGGGGCTGCTGCTCCTCTCGCTCCCGGTGCAGCAGCAGGGGCTACCAATCCCCTCACTCCTGGCGCGGCAGCGGGGTCCGCCGCTCCCCTCCTTCCCAGCGCAGCAGCATGGCAGCGTGGCGACTGGGTTTGCCATTCCCCTTGCTCCCAGTGTGGCATCAGGGACCACCGGTCCCCTCGCTCCCAGTGCAGCAGCGGGTTCTGCCGCTCCCCTCGCTCCCGGCGTGGCAGCGTGGCAGCGTGGTGGCTGGGTTTGCCATTCCCTTCGCTCCCAGTGCGGCAGCAGGGGCTACTGCTCCCCTCCTTCCCGGTGCGGCAGCAGGGGCTGCCGCTCCCCTCGCTCCCGGTGCGGCGGCGTGGGCTGCCTGCCTCCTTCCCCTCATGTCACTCCTGCTAGGCTGGGGCTGCCCGCTCCTTCCCCCCTCGCGGCTTGGCGCTCCCACCTCACTGCCCCCCCATTGTGGCTCGCATTTCCAGGGTGGCAAATGTCGCAACTTTGTACATCATATAAGGTGCACCAGACTATAAGGTGCACTTCTGGGTTTGGGGGAAAATTCTAGTCAAAAGGGTGCGCCTTGTAGTCGTGAAATTACTGTAATTGTGAAATTACTGTACTCAAAAAGACTGGCAGTAATGCATTGAGAGAGCGTTTCGACATTTGAAAGGAAGATCTTAGTAGTAAATTGACAACTATGGTTTTCTTCCAAGAGGCTTCTACGTGAAAAGGCTACTTTGAAGGAAATTCCGGCAACTCTAAAGAAAGCAATTTAGATTTAATGATACAAGTGTTTTTTCTGATTATGTTATTCTGACACAGCCTGATTGTGTCCCCCAAAGGCCATGGCAAAACATAATCAGGCAGACTGTCTAAATTGGAATAACTCTAAAATATCCTAAGGATGCAGAGTAGTTATCAGGAAGAGTTACGTGAGTTATTTCAAAGATTAGTTTTTAGTAACTCAGACTTTTTTCCACCAGTTTGTATTTGGAAAAAATGTGTTTGAAGATGATCAAATCTAGCTATAAAATACCATTTTTCAATTGAATTGGGCACTCATGCATTTTATAGATATCATTAAATAAGTCATGTTGCCAAAGAGTTGCTCGAAGCTAAATTTTAAATGGATTACATTAAGTATTCGCAAAGTATTTGCAGGCACAATCACTGTGTATACAGGAAGGTAAGTTTATGTATGCAAACAGGTACATAGGCTAGAGTAATTGGGCAGATTGGCTAATTATGTTTCTAGGCAGGCATGCACAGTTTGGTGTATGCAAATTAATGCAATCAGAAGCATTGCTGGTAAATTAAGCCCATATATTTAATTTTACCCTTTAGGTGTCAACAATATCAGATAAGGCAGAGCTTGCATTGAGTAATAGTTACTTTATTACAAGACAGGTACCAAAGCCTTTTTAGGAAATTTTTGGTGGAAGAGGTTGACTTTCTCATGACATCATATTTAATGTCACAACATACTAACAAATGCAAGAACATTTGTAGTGATTGCAGTAGAATTGCAAAATTAAATTACAAAATTTAATCAGCTTCAAGTTGCAGTTATCTGGGTCTTCTTGCATATTGAATTATAATAAACACAAGGATGAAACAAGTGATTTGTTAAAATGAAATAACTGCTTTGTTTGCTATTTTTTCATGTCTTAACATTTTAAAATGTAAATATATATTGCTTTATCTACATAGCTCACATAAGTAATTAATTATATATATGTTAAAATTTTGTGCCTGTTTCAGGATATTGTTGGCATACATCAATGATCATATCTCAAGATAATTTTTATCATCATGGTAGTTTCTCAGTTATTTCCATGTCAAAAGTTTCTGTGTGTGATAATTGCCTATCTGCAAAAACATACCTCCAACACCTGGTTACAAACAAATCAACAGAAACACATCTGATGCAGTTAAATAATGGTGAAAGGAAAATTTGAATAAATAAGTAAAATGCATTTTTCAAGTATTTTTTAAATGCACATATCTACTATAACTAGTGCTAAAATTATTTTAAATTGACTTTTCATATTTGCCTGTCAGTGACTGACAGTCAAAAAAAGCTGTTCAGCAGCTTTGATAATGCAGTCCAATTTCAGCTTCATTGTACTAAAGCTTCTGAATAGATATCCATACAGACCATTCCCTTGACCAGGTCTCTGGATTGGTGCCTTCAAAGTATTTTTTTAATAATTAAAGTATTTTTTAAAATAATTTCTTCATCCTTGTGCCTTTCATTACAATTTTGGAAAAATACAGATCTATCTGGTTTTTTACAAAAATATTGCTATATAGAAGACAATTTTGGTAACAGTTTCTACACCAAGTCCCCCTGTGTGTCTCACAAATTCTGCTTCCAGTCTGGTTTTTGCTGATGACACTGAGCTTCTCTCTGTTGATGTCTGGAACTTCTGCAATTGATTCGTACAGCATTTTAAAGTTACTGTATTTCCAATAATCAGAAATTGCATCAAGTTGATAGTTGGGATGCTGGTCATGTCAGTGGCCTCAGGCTACTGGGGCACTTCTGGATAATGGTGAGCTATAAAAGTAACAAGAAGTTAGAGAAAGATGCAGTCATCTATATAATCTAATGATGGTGGAAGTCATGTTAATGATTGGAAAACTCTGTCAAGTGAAAGGAGCAGCAATAGTCTGATTATAACTATATATTGTACATAAGCAAAGACACAGTTCAGCTTTTTTTTTACTCTAATAGAAATGAGATGATTTTTACTTTGTCTTCAAATTATGCAACTTCAGAAAGGATTGTTACTTGTTAATTAAGGTGGTATGTTTGAATTGTTTCCTTTTTAGTTCTTCCTGGTGGACGTAAAAACTTCCTTCATTGGTATTTTATTGCTAATTATGCTACATATAACTAAAGCTACTTCTGGATTTTTCAATAGTAACTGACAGCTTCTGTGTACAGCATCTGATTCCTGTTTACACTGTAAAAAAATCCATGCAGTTCAAAATTTCATTACACAGCATAACCTGAATGTAAACTTCTGTGATTCCTGTGGGAGTTTTTTTTGTTTTGGTTTGGTTTTTTTTTTTTTTTGGTTGTGTTGTTGTTGTTGTTTTTGTTTTTGTTTTTGTTTTTTTGTTGTTATTGTTGTTGTTTAGTCTAAAAGTCAATGTTTACAGCAAAATTATTCGCAGCATATAAACATTAGCATGGCTTGGAAATAGAATTTTGGTTTTTTTCATCACCAGTTTACTGTTAGGTGAATGTTTTTAGCCTTTTACTCTGGTCATAAAACCAGAGGATGAGGAGTTTATTTTCTCATATTTCTTTTTCTTTCTCCAGACAAGTTCTTCTCAAACAGTGATTCATTACTAGCAAAAATAGTTCTTGATTATCTGTAGGTGAAAGAGTTGAAAGCGTTCTGAGAGAGTTCTGCTCCATTAAAAAATACTTGATTTGATATTTTGTAAGTTGGGGCATTTGTGTGTGACCTGATAAGTCATTGCTGTATTCTAAGTGTAGTCAATTTTAGGTTCCTCAATAGGATCCCAAGAATCAAAAACCCAGTATAAAAAATATGCATTATTGTTTACTTTTTATTTATATGCAAGAAGTAACTTCTTTATATATTTTTAGGTCATAATGGAACTGTTTCAGATTACAGTGGCTGCTAAATGCTTTCATAGTTAAAAAAATATTGGAAAAATTAATGAATAAGAATTAATTGAAAGCTACAGAGAAAAAAAGTATGTCTGTCTCAAGATGCCCTATACCACAAACTGAAAACTATAAAAGTATTTTGGAGAAGCATCAGTAATGTATTTTAGACTTTTAGTCTTTTTCTAAATTGAAATAATCCTTTCAGCTCTACATATGTTTATATGAGGATACGCTTTTATGCTTGTGTAGATTGATTCTATGCTCCAGTGGATTAGCATGTTTTTTTTCTCTTTAAACTTTATATTGAGTGTTGACTAAATTTTGCAAATTTGTAAACATTGAAAGATAGTATTCAGAGTGGGGCAAACAGTAGGACCACCTCCTTGTGTCTATAGAAATATTTATGATGCAGTTCTCTAAAACCTTAATGTTGCCTCATAAAATACCAGTGGTGGTACAACAGTTTTATTCATACTGTTTAATAACAAAAAGAGTAAGTGCCATTCCAACATTATTTTACTAAAAGTGTAACAATGCCCAAAGCATCATCTTAATCATCTTCTTCTACTCATATGTTTTAGAAAGTGAAATAATATGCAGGCATCATGTATCACTACAGTGAGTAAAGTACAAGGGTAAAGACGTTTATGTCAAAGACACTGGCAGCCCTTTACGCTGCAGAAAACTTTATGGGTCAAATTATGTATGGCTTACTGTTTTTAAAGGCTCATTAAAATACCCTGAACATGTTCTATTTTCACTACTGCTTATCAGAATTACATACTTTTTGTTTACTTACAGTATGAAAGAGGCTGGTTTAGGCCATAAACAGTGGAGGGGTGGTCCCATTTCATCAAACTGCAAGCAGTGTCCAGTAGTTTATACCAATCCTGTTTGTGGATCAGATGGTCACACATATTCTTCTCAGGTAAGAATTGAACAAAGAACTAAATTAATCTTTTATTGTTCCAGTCAATTCTGGCTCTTGGAAAATAAAATAATGTATTGTAACGCAAACCAATATTTATTTGTTTTGGTTAAAATATGTATTGCAGAATACAACATAAAACAATTCTAGTGCTTTGCATGATGTAAAAGCAAAATGGTAGCAAACCCTAAGCAGCATAAATCAGTAATACCCAGAGCATCAGAGTGTAAGGGTGCTCCACAATGTAACCAAGCACATTGAGTCTCTGCAGTGTGACAAGACACCATGGCAGGGTTTTGAGTAAGCAAGAAAGTGTTGGGTGTCCCCAGATGGGGGGACACATAGACGTGTTAAGTCAGATTTTCCAGTTGAACATTGGAGGTATGCTTCAAGTTCCAGACACTTAAACATAGATGTAACATACCTGGAAAAAAATTGAATAATATAAGCAATTGTTGCATATCTTTCTTTGCAACAGCATATTATGAGTTTTAAAATAATAAAAGTCTTCCTTTTCTAGTTCTTAACCTTCCTGTCTTTTCTCTCATACATATTTGGAGATAAAATAATAATTTTAAAATGTTGCTTTCAGTTTACCCAGTCTTGTTTGGATGAAATATTTTGTGCTGTTCCTGCTGAGGTCCAAAAATCCTGGGACTGCATTAGTACAGTGCAAAGGTGAAATTGTGAGATGGAGGGGCTTCATAATGCTGAAAACAGATGAATTTGTTTAGCTTCCTTCATTAAAACTTTGAGCATAAGAATGCTCAGGCAATACTAACAACTGAGTCTTCTTTAATGGAAAAATGTGTGGGCTCTTGATAAACCCATTTTTCTCCAAAACAGCATATAATTCAGTAGCGTGAAAAGAGCCTACTGTATTCTGTCTTACTGACACTGTGTCCTTACACTAACAAATTATTTCATTAGTAGATAATATCCAGTGCTTGAAGGGAAGTATAATAATAGGTTAAGCTGATGGAGATGAAAAAGCTCTCTGTTTGTTACTTATGAAGAAAAAAACCCATATTGCATTTTAAACAAAATACTTTAAGGATATTTCCCAGTATCTAAAGATTTTTAGAGTTTCCATAATTTTTTGTTTTTATGTAATCACAAATTAATCACGTCTGAAGTTAACACATTTGTAGCCATATGCAACGTTTACAAAAAAGTAGTTTCCAGGAGGGAGTGGATGTTGGATTGAACGCCAAGTGTCTTCTCCAAAGACATTTTATTCTTGGTAAAATAAAAACATCATCTGTAACGAGTACTTCCTAAACCCTGCCAATACTTAGGCTTTTATCCTAAATCTTACATTAGAAAATGCTTTTTTTTCTACTAACTTGAATATTTAACTGTAGGGATTTGGTTTAGAATACTAGTTTTTCTTTAAAGAAAGCAATTAAAAATTTCAAATGCTTACACTGGGTTATTTGAGGTGAATGAATTCTGGACTCTTTGGCATAGCTAAAAAATACTTCCTTTCATTAACACCATGACTTTAAATTAGGAATTTGAAAAGTGTTCTGGTTTTCATTAACTGTAATCTCTTGCCTGTGTTTTTTTTTTTTATGAGCTAAAAGTGTGCTGACATCTTACTAGACATTAGGTGATGTTGTCATTTGGTATTTACTTTGCCTTGCCATTTGAAGGTTCAGGCAGTCTTTCAATCTCAAGTCCAGGCTGCTCAAAGACATAATACAGATGATACTCTCTACAATTTTGCAATTTAAATAGATGAGGTAGGTAAGTTAATATAGTTAATACTTGCCAAACACCATTTTTATTTTTAAAATACTATATGCTTCACTTATAACAATCTCTCCCTATGTTCTTCCCAATGTAATACAAAATTCCCCCCACTTTCACCTCATTGCTTATTTTCTATTTTACCATATAGGAATGCTGTGTTCTAAATAGCTCCACAGGTAGAAGTGATCTTTCTGGCCTGTCATGGTGTGGTCTGGAATAGGTGCACGAAAGTCTATAAACATTGATGAGATGCAGATATTGTTAAATCAGTTCCTGTGTTAAAAGTGCAGATGTTCAAAGGGAATGATGGGAAATGAATGGATTAAATATCACACTGTGCTCCCATTCCAGTGCATTGTCAGTGCTGCAGTCAGTGCAGCAGTATGTGTTATCCAACCCCAATATCCCTTGCATGCAAACAATGCAGAAGTAACCTTCCACTGGAGATATTCTGCAGGGTTGTGCTTTTTGTCTTCCACTACCTTGTAATAGTATACTTCAAATCTCAGCTTATGGAAGAAAAATGCTAAAAATGTTTATTGCCACAGAAATACCTATATTATCCTGTAAATATGTATTTTTATTGCTTTTTATTTCTTTTTTCATGATTAGTCATGTGAGGGTTTCATATTTTTTGCTTCCAGTTGCATCAAACTATAGGTCCTTGCCTGGTTGTTTCAAGAGCAATATTCTTAAAAACCGACTAAAGATAAATATTTGTGTTCCTGTACTCCAGGCAAACTTTGTTTCATTATGTCATCAAGCTCCAGTAGGAATTTATACAGCACTTTTTTTTTGTATTTAGAAAGCATTCATCAATAACTCTGTAAAATTGTATCATACATTTTCTAAAAATAAGTCATTACATAGTAATAGTATTGTAGGACACAGCCAGGCAGTTGACATTTGTCAGATGGATGCTCTTTTGGGAGTATATCCTTGCTTTTCAGGATAAGCTCATGAAATGCTTGAATTAAGTTATGTGACTATAGCTATTTAATACATGTTTTTTGCTTTGGAAAGTAAACAAGAAAAAAAAAAGATTATATTGTTAGGTGGACTATCTAGAAAGAAAAGTTATCTCCTAAATTGAGCTTTTCCAGAGTCACGTAAGGATATTTTGTTTCCTGCTCATTTTTGCAGTCCAGGTTAGGTCTACTGTTTTTTCAGCTCAAAATTAGTCTCATGAAATCAGTGTAAAAGTAAAGTAGGAGATGTAAGATATTTGTTACTGGCATTACAAGATTGTTGAAACAAAAATATTACAGTAATTTCATGTTTACAAGCCGCACTGATTATAAGCCGCATCTCCGGGTGTTGGCAGCATTTCGTTCTTTGTCCATACATAAGCCGCACCTGATTATATGCCACTCTGTCGTTCACGGCGAGGACTGGTGTGCAACAAAGTTGCCAAATAGTAACAGAATCGCGGGATGGCGGGTTTTACTGGCTCGGTTCAGGTTTTATGGGCTCGGCCCACTTGGGGCTGCCAGCAGGCTTGCTCGCCCTGGCCTGGCTCTGCCCTGCGGTAGCAGGTGGGGACAGAGCCCGCCAGCACCTGTGGCGGCAGGCAGGGAAGGAGCCCCCCTGCTCCCGCGCCGGCAGGTGGGGACAGAGCCTGCCTGCTCCTGCGGCAGCAGCAGCAGGCGGGTGGCGGGAGCCCCCCGCCTTCCTCCCAAGCCATGGGGATGGCAGCACGGAGTCCCCTGCCTCTCCCCTGGGCTGTACTGCCTGAAGGAGGGAACCCCCCGCCTCCTTCCACGCCCATCCCCCCCCCAACCCGCGCTTCCGGCACAGAGCCCACCTCCACCTGCCGCACACAGAGTAACCAATTTGTAACAATTGCGTAAAGCTGGGTTTTACTGGCAGGTGCTCGGCTCGACACCCTGGCTGGCACTACCGGGGTTGGAAATTCCAGAAAAATTTTCAAATATTAGCCGGTCCTGAGTGTAAGCTGCATTTCCAGGGTAGGAGCAAAATTTTAGTCAAAATGGTGCGGCTTATAATCATGAAATTACTGTACGTGCTGAAATGTTGAGTAATCAAAGTGAGCATGAATCATTGTGTGAGAACAAATTCAGTATAAAGAGATCCTGCCATTTTCTTGGCATGTTGGTGGTGCAATTTTTACTTAATGGCCTTTAAATAACCTGGCATGTTTTCTACACTTCATCTGTTTTTACCTTCTGTGTTTTTCTAAACTTTGGCACTTGAAAGTGCACTATGCATTTTTAGACTAGGAATTCTCAAGCAGTGCTGTCTCATAAGGCTTTAGTACCCCTATATACTTGACACTCTTCATGAAAAACACAGCCTATCTGTAATTTCATCTTTCTTGGGATTAATGGGGAAATAAAAGGGCATGAAGTGCAGCTCAGATTGGTTGTTTTGCTGCCATTCTTTCACCCAGAGAGACAACGCACTGCTGTTCAGCACACGCTGATGCTCAGGCTTGGCTTCTGTTGGAACAATTCTCCCATATTGCCCTATATTGTAACTGAACTTTCAGAAAAAATGACCATGAAGAAAAAACAAATACGGTCATGCAGATGAATCTTCTTTTGAGTGGGTTTTGCATATTTTGATTTCAGCACTGATATTTGGTATAATACCAAGTTATAGGCTGAATTTTTCTCTTAAGTTGAATGCAGTTGTTAGTTAGTCCCACTTCAACAAAATCTAACCTTAAATAAGATGAATGAACAGTGCTTGCAGTATTTTGAAAATACAGCAGAAATAACTTAATCTTTAAATTATGCCCATTGCACCACGGTTTTATGCCAGAATCGCTTTGGCAGTTCTATTGTTAGCAACAACTTCCTCAAGATAGCTTCATTTTTATAGTGAATTTTTAATGAAATATGTTTTCTCCTGCCTATGAAAGCTTCATGATATTGCTGACATCCCTACATGTATAAACAGCAATAACAATTGTTTCTCGAAAGTAGTAAGTCTAAACTAGCTTTCAGACTAAAATGCAAACTATGTAGAAGAATAGTCAAAAAACAATAAAAATTTAGGAAGACTCCACAGATAGACAGGTATGTGGATTTAGATATTTTTAATATTCAAATTCTTTCTTCAGTCTGCCAAGTTACAGTTCCTTTCTCTGAGGAAGTTTGAAAGAGTTGGGGATAAAATTGCACTGTGTGAAGGAGTGAGTTTAATACTCCAAGTTTTGTTTATCATTTTGCATGTATCTGAAATAGTTTTTTATTCTCGGTGCATCCCATGTTTAACATTTTTCTTTATAAAATTCTTGTTATTTTATTAATTTCAGGTATTTTAAAAATTTTTATTTAATCTGCATCTCTTAGCAGTGTGTTTAGTCTAAGACAACTTGTTGGGAAGAAACATGAAAAATATGTATTGACATTTTTAATCTTTGGTGTTATTTTAAGATCGTGATTTTATATAACTTACATTGATTTAAATATATTAGTTAGTGTATTGTGAGCTTCCAGGTCTCATGCCTGAGCTGTTGAAAATTCTTTTCTACTTTAGGAGAGATTCGTAGAAACAGAATTGCTATTACAAAATAGATGCTTTGTAATAGTAAACAGAAGTATTTTTCACAAGCCTGATTCAATGTATGTCAGTCTTAGTTCTTAAATTGGGCTAATCCACTATGCCTTTCCATTTTTATCTGCCGTGTTACTAAGCAATCTGCTGTAGACTTAACTGTCAGTTGAAATGTAGCCAAAAATAATAAGGTTAAATCATTGCCTGCCACCTTTAGTAATAAAATAATGTAATTTCTCTGAAATAAATTGTTTGACAGCATACAGTGTACTTTTGCAGCTGAAGAACCAAAAGTGCTGCTTCCAGGTGCTCTACCAGTATTGATTTGTTTTTCTAATAAAAGTAGACTGTGTCAAAAGGGGCATCTCAAAATTAAGATTTATGTCTCTTGCCCAAGCAATGCTCAGCCAAAATCACCCAATTCTAAGTGGAAAAATTTAAAAACTTCTACAGACCAGATCTGAATAGTACTGTTACAATGAACTTGTTGCTGAGGTACATTGACAAATAAAAAAAGTTGTTGGTAAATGGGGAGCAAAGAAAAAATAACCTCCCCCAAAAAAGCCAACAAACCATGACCGGCCCTTCTGCCCCATTCTCTCCCCTTGAGAAACCTCACAAAGAAAACCCTGTAACAAACTTTTCTTGAATGAGACTAATGAATAGACAGTGATAAAAATAAAAATCTAACTTGCTTGATTGATCCTGGAGTACAGTAATTTCACGACTGTAAGGCGCACCCTTTTGGCTAAAATTTTGGCCCGGAGCCGGAAGTGCGCCTTATAGT
>PYHW01009837.1:3737606-3755105 GCA_013186435.1 Turdus rufiventris | reverse complement strand
GTTTTCCTCTGGAGTCCAGAGGAGAAAGGGGCTACCTTAGTATCCCAAAACCTCTGTTTTTATCTTGGTAAGAAATGTTGGGCTCTTCCCCCTGATTGGAGCAACTTCCAATGGGATGAAGTAATTTTATCAGTCACACAGCGGGACTCAATGGGCCATTAGCAGAAAATTACTTTCTGGAGGAAGGATGGGTTGTGAAAAGATACAGAACAATGACCCATCAGCAGAATATCTCCCGCAGAGATAAGGATCACTGCCCCCACTCTTAACAGATGGTGATAGAATAGATACCTTTTATCACACTCTGTATTGTAATGTGCGGCTTATAATCAGGTGCAGCTTATGTATGGACAAAAGAACAAAAAGTTGCCAACACCTGGGAGTGCAGCTTATACTCGGCTTATACTCGGTGCGGCTTATAATCGTGAAATTACTGTACTGAGTTTGAGTTAGTTTTGTTTAAAAGCCACTAGATATTCCTTGCAAGACAGTACTGTTGTTGAAAAATGTTATCTTGCACTGAGGTTGTAGCATTCTCCAAAAGAAACAGAATTTAATCTATGAAAAAAAGCAGATTGATAAAATGGTAGGAAATGCCAGAGTCAATGCTATACAAGGACTTTATCTTTCTTTTTGGGTAGACTTGTAATGCAATCCTAATTCTGTTGCTTTCTTCCAGGGGGCTCTTCACTCACGTAACACACTAAATGGACATACTTCCCTTTTATCTTATCAGGAAATTGTTGTCAGTGCACTCTTACGTCTTTTATTATAGTGTAGCCAGACAGTTAAACTAAATTTCTCATCTATTTTAATATGTCTTTATTCCCTGTACATTTTGAGAAGTCTGCAAATAGCAACTAATTTACAGCTGTCTCACACATTGTCCCTCTGTGTGATATGTCTTTTTACAGATAGATGATTGTTCTGCAGATGAAAGCAAATAAATTGCATGTGGGATGTGGATATCCAAGGATTTTTTTGGTTCATATTTCACATTGCACAGCATTTATATATTCAACTAATTTTTTGTTTTAGTTTATCTAATAATATTTACCATGGTCCCAAATCATACATCAGGTTCTCAACAGCTCAGAAGAGCACAAATACACTCAGTGCAAAACAGAACTTTGCTGAAATTATCTAAGATCAATAAACCAATACCATCATTTTCATCTTTTCCATCTCCCTAGTTCATTCGTTACACATCTTTCAAATTCTTCAGTAAATGAACAAGATTTATGCAAGCATTAATCCCTTGACACTGGTTCATTCCTGTAGTGGGTCTGTACTGTACTTCCCAACTGAGTAAGCTTGATGCCATCTGATCAACCCATGTCTTTAAAGCGAGATAAGCTAACAGGTGTAATTCCTGATGGATATATCTAAGCCTACTTGCAAAGACAATTATTCAGATTCAAAAAGCTTCTCCAATGATTTAAGATATCACTGCCCTTCTTAAAAAATCTGCCTAGTATCTAACTTACTACTTCTTTGCAATTTTAGACAATTACTTCTTGTAACATTGATCATGGTATTCTTTTCAGGTACCTTTCAGATGTCTTTTGCTTATTTGACAGCTATTATGTGAATCATCTTTTCTAAAGATCCAGTCCTTCAGACACTTTTTTGTGACTTTTCTGGGTTTCTTACTCCTGTTACTCCTTTTTCATTTAATTCCTGTCTTGTTTGAAACCTTGTCACAAGCTGTGCAGTGCTGCCAGAGTTATGTGAAATTATCTTGTATGTTTTGTAGGTTGCACTAGCATTTATATAAAATTTATCAACACCACTTAATTGTTCTTAATGATCACTAGACTTCTATTTTAAATTTAAAATGGATGTCTAGCCAGTTACTCCAGCTTGTTTTTATGTCTTATTTTGTCTATGTAGCATAGCAGTTCTCTGTTTTGAATTGCGTTTTATTTTAGCCTATTTTAATATTACAACTATTTTAATTATATTTCTATCTTCTAAAATCCTTCCATATTTAATAAGATATCCTTTAGCTCATCTTCCGGCCCTCTAGAATAATGAAATAGATAGAGTTGTAAGGGACCCAGAGGAATCCTCGTGTCCAATTCCTGGCCTGCACAAAATATTCCCAAGAGTCACACCGTGTGTCTGAGAGACTTCTTGAACTCTGTCAGGCTGGTGCTGTGACCACTTCTCCGGGGAGCCTGTTCCAGTGCCCAACCAGCCTTTGGGTGAAGAACCTTGTCCTAATATCCAACCTAAACCACCCCTAACACAAAACACACACCATTCCCTTGAGTCCTGTCACTGGTCACCACAGAGGAGAGACCAGTGCCTGCGCATCCTTTTCCCTCATGTGAGGATGCTATAGGCTGCAGTGAAGTCTCCCCTCAGTCTTCTCCAGGCTGAACAGACCTCAGCTGCTCCTCACACAGCTTCCCCTCAAGGCCCTTCGCCATCTTTGTGACTCTCCTTTGAGAGGATCTCTAATAGCTTAATATCTTTTTTATGTTGTGGCACCCAAAACTGCCCCCAGCACTGGAGGTGAGGCTGCCTTAGTGCAGAGCAGAGCAGGACAATCCCTCCTTGCCTGGCTGGCCATGCTGCACCTGATGCCTGCCAAAGCTTGGTTGGCTCTCCTGGCTGCCAGGCCAAATGACTCAAATTTAACTTGCCATCAGCCAGGACTCCCAGTTTCGTTTTCACAGCACTGCTTTCCAGAATTTCATTCCCCAGTTCATCTGTACATCCAGGATTGCTTCCCCCATTCTAGGTGCAGAATCTGGTACTTTTCTTTTCTGATCTTCATACAGTTGGTGATTGCCCATCCTTCTTATTTGTCCAGGTCTCTCTGCAGGACTTCTCTGCCTTGGAGGGAGATAGCAGCTCCTTCCAGTTGAATATCATTGGCAAACTTACTTTATATGCTTTTGAGTCCTGCATCTAATTGTTTATGAGGACCTTGAAGAGCACTGGCCCTGCAGTGGAGCTGTGTGGAACCCCAGTAGTAGCACCAGGGTGATGTACCCCACAGCACTTTGTGTCCAACCCATGAGCCAGGTGCTCACCCCATGGCATGATGGGTTTATCCTGCTGTCTGCTGGACATTTTATCCAGAAGTGACCTGTGAGAGACAGTATTGAAAGCATGACTGAAATCCAGAAGGATTGTATCAACTGGCTTCCTTTGGTCAGCTAGGTGGGTAACTTCGTTGTAAAAGGAAATTGTCAAGTTGGGTTTCATCCTCATTAAGCTGTCCTGTGATTGCATTGTCCTTCATATGTCTTCCTGGAACTCCCAGAATAATCATCTCCATAATTTTACCAGGCATGGAAGTGGGACTGGGTCAGCATTTGCCAGCTTCCTGTTAATTCTCCAGGTTCCCAAGACCATTGAAAGATCATGGAGAGGGATCTGGTTAGGAAATTGGGCAGCTCTTTGCGTACTGCCCTGGCATGAATTCCCTCACACTGCCTCTCCTTTTGGGCCACTATTTCTCATTGTGTCCTCATAGCATGCATGTAGTTGATTTATTTTTCTGTGGAATTTTTCAGGTATGTTGCTTGCTCTTCTACCAGTTTAAGATTAATATTGAAGGATGTTTGACCCGCCTTTATTTAACTGGGCTATCTTTACAGTATCCTAGTGCACTGTTAATTTGGGGAATGATGTCAGAGAACTGAACCAGAGTTCAGTTCCTGATGTTGTTAGCTGCTAATAGAAAATTTTCAGAACTGCCTTGATTCATTACCAGGTTGCGCAAGCACCATGATGTTACTTTGTTTCTGTAAACAATGAATATGTCTCTGCTGCTTGCCTGTCCTTAAAATGAGTTCAGCCAGAGTAAAATTTTATCATACCTGTGAATGGGAGTACTGATTTGGAAGTGTTGTGTGCTGACCTTGCACTTAGTATTTATATATCTCTGCCTGTGCCAAGTGTTGAACATTAAGGTTTTTTAACATTTGAAAGGATAGTGTTATTTGCAGATAGGACTGAGTAGACAACTTAAAAGAAAAATAAATCAAAAAGACTAAACTTGGAACTCAGGATAGAAAGCACCTATGAAGTATCTACTAGTGTCTTCAGGAACATTTGAGTGCATCAAAGTTACGAGCATTGGAGTCTATAAAAATAATCTCTCAAAGAAAGTATTAAAGAATCTTCAGAAATTAAAGTACTACTCTTTTTTCCTTCACTCTTCATACTCTGTTTCTCAGTAAATCAAACCTGAAATGGTTTTATGTGTCAAATATTAAGTGGTGGTCTCACCAAGTGGAGTAATCAAAACCTAAACCACAAGTATCTATAGGTTTGAATCCTTGAACAACTAAGTTTGAATAATAAAAACTCTCTGATCTTGAAAAAGGAAAGGCATCTCTTTTTAACTGAGACAAGTATTAAATTTGAGTGATATAATCCATCCCACAAACTCCACATATTGGTTTGAGCTTTAAAAATATGAATTGGGTCATGTACTTTCTGGAGAGAGGGCTGGTGGGCATCATAGTAATGCAAGCACTCTCCTGTACAGCCAGGATAATTGAGATAGAAAAAGTATTCAGTTGTTTCAAAATCAGCAAGGGCAGGTGCTTGCTTTGCTTCCATTTTCTAGTCCTTTATGGAATATTAGGGCTGTATAGCTTTCAGTTATGTTGGGGGTTTTCTTGGGAGAATTAAAAGGTTCTATAATTTTCCATTAACCATGCCTTTTTGGCAAAAGGCAACGCATTCAAAACTGAAGTGCAATAATGACTTTATTTAAGTATCCAAAATCTGAAGTATTAATTTCTGTCTTTTTAGTACTGGCAGTGGTGCAAAAATGTACAATTTTAATACAGAGATGCACTTCAGGTTATGCAAGATATAGAACTGTATGAGAATGTGACAAGACTAGAAGTCTGCTTACAAAGTTGATAAAGTTCTGTAAATTCACAGTGCTTACATCTGCATCCTAGTAGAAACCTCAAGTGCAGTCTTTCAGGAGGCTCCTTGATTCTTACTTAGCTACACTGCTCCCACCCCTTATGTATTTTTTGGAGAGAGAGAAACATTGACTTTAGCATTCTGTGGAAATCATGAGAATCATATAATGGAACTGCATTACAGTGAATTCATGTACCCCAACAAAATATGACTCAGGGAATAAGACCCAGATTCTGGTGAGATTGTTCTGAAGTATTGTGATGCATAGAAAACACTTAGTATTTTTGTTACTTGGACTGGTTTTCTGACTCATATGCTTCTGTGTCCTTTACCTATTTGATGAGACATTTGGCATCTTGTTTTCAAATATAAAGTGTTCTCCATGTAACAATCTTTCTTTTTTTTGCTTTTTGAAAAGCTCTTTGTAAATATTCCCCTCTCCTTGATTTTTTGTTTGTTTTTCCTTATAATACCTTGACAAAAGATCCCAGAGAAAGGTCTTTATGCAAAGGACTGTTTTATTGGAAGAAAAATTCAGCTTTTCAGTAAGAGTGACAATGTTTACAATGATATTATTATCTCTGTATGTGGTTTTTAACTACATTATTTTTATGTGCTTGAAACAACAATTTTGTTTCTCAGATATAGTTAGCTTCTAAGTGGTTTCTGGATTGGAGCTGTAAGTACACAGATCAGAACCTCAGAAATTATTCTGTTTCTGTATCAGTAAAGATAGTCACTATGTAGAGTTACATTAGGCATGGGTTTTCATTTTATTCATTAATGCTTTTTTACCAGGATACTGTAGTCTTAAAGATAAAAATTCAGTATAAATTCTATAAAAATTGACTGTTATTGCTTTCTATCAATAATGAATGTTGTTGCTATATTTATTTACTCACAGAATACAAATAAAACCAATGCAGTCTACTTCCATTTAGCATGGATATTCAAATCAGTCTCACACCACAAATGCATTCATGCTTGAATTGAGTCTGAAACTGTAGCCAGGTTAGGAAACAAAAACTTTTTTTATTTTTCTAATGAGAGTAGCATATACTGCAGGAGACTTTTCTTCACAAATGTATGTGAAGATTTAAGCATTTCATGAAAGATTTCTTCGAATTTCTTACAGCTAGATTTTGCTTTTAATATGTTTATATTAATAATAGTCATTTTGTCTCCTTACAGTGCAAATTAGACTATCAAGCCTGTGTCTCAGGAAAACAAATTTCAGTGAAATGTGAAGGACGTTGCCCTTGCCCTTCTGACAAATTCACAAATGCAGGCAGAAATGACAGGAGAGGTGAGTGACAGTTATTTGTGTAATATTTTTAATATTGATTTCCAGAAAGAAGGAAGATTTTGGACACAGAATATTACAGTTATCAGAAGCATTCATTATTCTTGAAGAAAACCAGCTTTATTTTGTTCAAGGTTGTTTCTTTGCCAAAGGTTTTGAAATTGTTCCTACAGTAAAATACCATGGTATTTTTCAAATGAGCTATTGTAGTATGAGTTACTGCTGTTCTCTTTTTCATTTGCTATTTAATACTCCTTGTGTTTAGGCAAGAAATTACAGTAATTTGACATGTATAAGCTGCACCCTTTTGGCCAAAATTTTGGTCCCAACCCAGAAGTGTGGCTTACACTCCGGAGCGTCCAATATATGGACAAAATTCTGAAATCTGCCAACCCGGAAGTGCGAACCACAGGCCGAGCCGAGCTCGCAAATTGAGCACCTGCCAGTAAAACCCACAATCGTGCGATTGTTACAAATTGGTTACTTTGTTGCTCAAGCATCCTCGCTGCGAACGAAAGTGCGGTGCGCCTTATATATGGACAAAGTATGAAAAATTTCTGACACCCGGAAGTGCGGCTTATACTTCGGTGCGCATTATACTCATGAAATTACTGTAATTCCTTGCTTCTCAGTGTTTTCAGTTGAATATTCAAGAAAACAAAGTGTGATGGAAAGGAAGGAAACTTAGAGGTCCTTGCTGGTCATAGGAGCAAGCAGTTGAGATGCAGAACTGTTAGTAATGACTGTAATATGCAAGTGAGTTCATTTGAAAAGAGCATGATAGGAGTAAATCAGCTTCCTTTTGGATGTCAAATGAGATTATGCTACTAGAAAATGAAGTTGCTTTGCAGTGCTTCTTAGTCATTGGTGCAACTAGAACAAACCGGGGAGAAAAAATGGTGGCTAAGCATATTTGTATTTCAGTGGCTCCCAGGTGATTAGGAAAGGTGGTTGTTAAACAAAACATGATACCATCTTTGGTGCTTCTGAAGAGAGAGCTGTCCTGAAGTTTTAGGCTACCATGGACCTGAATCTGTCAAGAAAAGCATGATTGGATGTCTGCAATTTTAAAATTTCTTTAGGCTGGTCTCTGTTAGATGCATTGTTTTGTTCTTTCTGTATAGGAACAGTTTTGATGAGTAAAATACATTGAAAATACAGCAAAATTAGTTTTAAAGATGATGTTTTTTTCCTATAGCAACCTTGTAACATGAAATGAAATAAATTCTGCATTCTTGCATTAAGGTTGATATTTCATTATAGTTTGAAGCACTGTTCCAGATTTATTGTGCAGGATAGTCTTACTTTCCATTATAAGCTACTGCCAAAACTATATTTTTTTTCCTAGTTTAAGAAAGAAATTAATGTTCTTTTAACAATGAGTAAAAATGGCCACTACAAAGATTAAGCTGTATGTAGGCATACAAGTCAATTAAAAAACTGCTTTGAAACACTTCTTTAGGTCCCTTTTTTTGTCTTTGTCAATATAATTGATTATGTAATTAAATATTAATTGAATATATGTAATTAAATACTCTCTGTGCTGTAACCCCTCTGCAAAATGATGGTCTTGACGTTTTTTAAAGCATTAATTTACAATTTCATGTGGTATCTTGAAAATAAATAGATAAATATGTCATCTTCTCACATTTTTCAACAAAATGAAAAGTACTGGGTGACCCAGCAGCATCTGGCTAATTGGCCCCTTTGATAATATATATGGTGAGTGTAACCTTAATGTGGTTGCAGCATCCTCTAGCAATAGTTTCTGTATCTCCAGGACAGATGTGAGAATATTTGCTTAACAGTGGGCATGAAGTGAAATTAAGATAATGAGGTGAAAAGCATCTCTCTCTGAGTAGTGGACCTACAATTCTCCATTGTTAGTATTTTAATATGCTATCATTGCCTTTAGTTTTTACCAAAATAAGATCAGCATTTTCTCTCCTGGCAGCTGTTTTACCTGATGCAGTTATTTTTGTTCTTGTGTGTATTCTTTCAAGCATATTTAATTTTTCATACTCCTGTGCTAAAATGCTAAAAAAATCTAGAGACAATTTTTTTGCTTCAAATACTGAATTTTTTAAAAATTAAGAATGAATTCTTCTTGATTATTTAAGTTATCAAGGAGTCAAGATTACTTGTGCCTGGTTATGTAAAAGAGAAGGAATAAAGGTCTCATGGGTATAGGAATTAACACTAATCCTATCCTGATAGATTGTCAGAGCAAGCAAAATACAGGGCTTTTCCAAATGCTGCATTTTGTTGCAATGCTGAAATTTGTTAATACCTTTTCTTTACAAGTCCAAAAGCCAGGAAACTTGAAAAACATGAGAGTGAGCTGAGTATCACTAGTGAAATTTCAGCTTTTATTGTGACAGAACGCAAAATTTCTTGCAACAGAAGTTCTTGTAACAAAAGTTACAAGAACACAATTTTTGTCTTTAAATGGAGCTCTATAAAATGTTGTGGTGGTTGAACTTGATGATCTTGGATCTTTCCAAACTTAATGTTTCTATGGTTCCATGATTCTAAGCTGCATGTCAGTTGCTTACAAATTTGATTAAGCCAAACAGGCAAAGTAATGTTACTATTCGTTTTTCAGGGATAACTTAAGTAAGGATTTCCTAAATTACATCCCCTGCCTGGGCTGTTTAAGACAATTGTTCATCTTTTCAGATTGAAATTACAGTAATTTCACGACCATAAGGCGCACNGGGGGGGGGGGGGGTGCGGGTGAATCTGGAGAGCAAACTATATCTATTAACTTTCCCCAAATAGTCTTGGTGTGGATCCCTGTACTCCTTTGGGAAGCAACATTAAACCACTATTCAGAAAAACAGATGTTCTTTTTTTAAATGTATGTGAACTTAATAATGAGATCATAGGGTCTTTTTAGTTGGAAGCCAACTATGAAGTTTTCTAATCCTTATCTCTGATGAATGCATGAGGCAGGTGAGGGGATCTAGGCTTTTGTAAAGGCTGTCTCATTTTAATGATACATTTAGAAACATTGAACCCAGATGATGTGCAGGGTCTTTTAGGTTAAATCTGTAAATGAAAGGGCTAAGAATTTGATTTGCCTCTGGATATAAAAGTTGTTAAGAAAAACAGAAGTTACAAGCAAAGAAAACCCTAAACCCTATAACAAAAAAGCCCACAATAAAATAAAAACCTTTACCATCTCTGTCTTGAATGTAATTTAGATAAAGCCATGGATATCATATATACTATAAACTACAATAGGTACTCCAGTAATTTTTAAAAAGAGACAGAAAAGACAAACATTTACAAATGAAAGAGGGACATCTGCATAGCATTAGAGGCAGTGTTAGGGGAAGACCAAGTTAGAAATAAATGAATATGGGGAATACAGAAGAGAGGGGGGGATTTGCAAGTTATATAGAAGCACGATGAGAAAAGGTAAAGCAGAGTGAATGGGAAGCAGTACCACTTGAGACAGAGGTGTTAAATAAGAGACATGTGAGAAAGCATCTTGTTTTCCAGGTATAGCCATTGCCTCATGTGCTGCTTTTGCCCCAGTCTCCTTTTCAAGTATGTACCAGGATTTAGGGTATCCAGGTCATACTGAGCTGCACAGCTGTAATGAAAGGATTTCATTGAGCTGGAATCTGCAGATCTTTATTTTCCTAAGCACTGCTGAGGCTTTTTTCAGTGGTTATGTGGAACCAGAAGCTAGGAGGGATTCTATGCACTTTGGTTTTTATGAAACTGAGCAGTCTTTTGTCCCCTTGGCAGTGTCTGGGCACATTTTTTTCTTTCAAGTAGTGGTCATAGTCCTTTTGCTCTGAGATGCCCTGTCCCTTGCTTGTCCTGCTCTTCAGTCTGATGGGTAAGAACAAATGCAGATGATGCAAAGTGTGGTCAGTGAAGACTGCAGGCATTTCTGCAGAAATTTTGTCAGCAGATGAGTGTATACCTGACAGCTCTTAGATATGGTTAAATACCTTCAAAGGTATTCAAGAAAAGCATTCATTGTCAGTTATCTTAAATTTGCTCTACTCCAGAGTACATACATTGGGAAAGTTTAATTATTCTTAAAACTAAAAATCTTGACAGAGTGCTTTGTTTTATTACCCTGTCAAGCTGCACTAACATTCTGACAAATGTGACTGTGACATGCCCAGGATCCTGGTCTCCCAAACAGTCTCTTTTAAAGATTTGGCTGTGTACTACAGCATCCTTCTCAATTATGTATTTGGGTATCTTCATCATAGAAATAAGGCTGTGGGTCAAGAATCGGCTGGGACATGTTGTCACACCCAAAAGCTCAGGGCCAACTGAAGACCCTGCAGTTTAAACGGCAAAAGCTGTGTCACTGTTGGTAAAATATTGAATATGCATTTTTATTAGCTGTTGAAATACAAGATTCAGTCTCAATAATTTTAGATTTTCTAATAAATCCTGTGCTAAGAACTCACTTGATATTTTTTTCACTAAAATAAGAAATTTTTGGCTTATATTCATGGAAATCAAAAAAGGCTTCTCTTCCTTTCAGCATCTGAGGAGGACTTTGTAGGTAACAAGGAAATTCTTACAAATGTCATACTCTTTGACTCTAAGCTTTTGCCAGAAGGTGGTGAAAAGGCAACATTGCATGCTCAGAGTATTTTCAGTTAGCATATCTGAAAGACTCTTAATCACAGAATATGACTATTCTCTCAGCTGCATCCTGTTTTATACTGAATACTGCTAAATTGTTAATTGCTTTGTAGAGATGGGGAAAAATAACAGTAAGATTAAAGACACTGGGTACTGGTTCATTCTGTGTGCATCAGTGCTTGAAAAATAAATAGAGGGACAAACAGTCAAGCAGCACTCTCTCAAATCCTCTGATTTAATTTGCATAGCATCATCTTTTCAATAAATGACCTCCACTACTCTTCATATAGTACAGGTTTAGATGCCAAAAAAGAGCTTTTGTTTTGTTTACATTCAGACAGAACACTGACTGGTTTCAAGACTCCACAAATGAAGAGATTGAGGGCCAAGAATGCTACTTGTTCTAGCTCCTGAATCTCTACTTTGTATTTCTTGCTGTCAATGACAGATACTACTGTTTTGTAATGCCCTCTTTCTCTTTTGAAAAAGTAAATACAGGACATCAATAGAATAAAACTCCATGTTCAAACCAACAGGTAATAGGCCAATTAGGCCTGGTATTATCAGTGACCAGTTATGGGGTAGCCAGAAGAGGCCATTTGTAGGAGATGGTGAGCAAAATTCCCATCTGTATGTTGAAGAGGTTCATGCTTTGTGGTTAAGGATAAAATTTAACTTTCAAACTTGGAATATGACAGAAAATAACCTACCTAAGAGAATTGCTGTTATATATAGTGCTGTTTGAGCTTTATTTACAAATAAGGTAGTATGCTCTAAATTTTTTTAAAATTTCTAATTGTGACATTTAATTTCACACTGTCATGCTTGTTACACAAAATAAAGTGACCAACCTATAAAAAGAAGCACGAAGGGAAATGTTCTGGTTGTCATCATGTGCAAGCTGCTCTCAATTAACTTTCTCAGAGGAATGTGCACAGTAAATGAAAGGAGGTAGTCTCAGTAGTCTTGGAGTATAAGTGGCATTAACATTTATCATATGTGAATTAAATTTTCACTAGTTAATTGTCAGCTTTCTAGTTTGCTGTTCTTCTTAGTCATATATTTATATTCAGTAAGGGTTTTTAATGTAATTCCTACTACAGTTTTATAGAATGCAACAATAAAAGAAATTCTCTATGCTTTTCTGGTTGCTTAATTTTCATTAGAAAATTTTGCTGATTTTTCTCAATATAGTCTTTAGATGAAGCCTGAAATACAAGAGCATAGCATAATGATGAGTGGTATCAGTGGAAGCACTCAGATCCAGGAGTTTGTCATATGGTGTACTGATATACACTGCTTCAGCTTGGTGTCATTGTGGGCTCACAAAAGAAATTGAATCCGGGCTAATATTTCCTTTCTTGCCTTTACTGCTGGCATCAGTGTGAATCATACTATTGATTTAAATGTAAATAGGCTATAACACTGTGACTCAGTTTCCTTGTTGGAGGAAAAGACATTATCCATAGGTAAGCCTTCTTATTCTACTAATGTTTCTGAACACCATTTTATTACTGTTTCTGAAACCTTTTGATTTTAAAAGTGCTGTGAAACTAAAATGTATTATTGTATATACATTTTAGTTCTTCAGAGGGTATTAACCTATAAGTAAATGTCCATTTTGCTTTTATTGCTTTTTTGTTTTTTTACTAGAATATGTAGCTTTTACTTTTCATTCTCAATGCTATTCATCTTAGACCTGTATTTGTCCAAGCATCCAAACTGCAGTTTTTCACCATTTTTACTTGTTACACACATCACAGTAATGGTGAGCTCTATGTATACATTATGCATAATTTGAAGCTATTTGAAGATAAAGTGAAAATTGATTCATTATGGATTTTTGTGCTTTGATATTTGGTCAGCCTGATTCATTAAGAATGTCCTTTTTTTCTTTGTTGTATATAAGGTGAATGATAGACCATTTTTTTTCCTTGATCTTTAATAAGATGAAGTAAATAAGATAATATTGTTTTACCAGCTTTTTAGATTTACCAGATTTTAAACCTTTACTAGATATTTTATAAATGGTAGGTTATTTCTGAGATAGCAGACTAATAATCTTTGCAACAATTCATTTGTATAATTAAATTATTTCCGTATCTATGTTAAAAGTTTGATTTGCTAGCACAAAAATACTGTGTTACTGTATTTGTTAAAGGCATTTATTTAGGATTCATTACTGTGTTTGGGTAATAACAGAAACTCAGTGGAGCTTATTTTCTTGGCTGTTTTTTCAATGCTAAGATAATTTTTTTGCATAAGTCTTTTAAATTTTTTAACTGAATAGTATTTTTCATCAAGTGACGCTGAGGCAAGTAAAATTGTCAGCAATATCTTCATTAATCAAACTCCATGCTAAGACTTTCTAAAAAGAGACTTATCCATCATAATTAGTTGTAATCTAATGCAGTGTGATTAGTAGCAATCTAATGTGGTGTAGCATGACAGAGAATGTGTTTGAGTTGAGAGCAATTTGACCTGTGTGCTCACAATCCCTGTTCCCTTGTCAACTAGCCTGGACTTAGCCAGATACCTGGGCTTCCTTCCTCAGAAGCTGGGAAAGGTTGGAGAGGAGCTTTCTGGGCTGCTTGCCAGGTATTGCCCGTGTATGATGTGGAAGTGATGAGGGGCCTGTGGCTGTGAAGGACTGGAGAAATGGAGATGCAGCTGTATAAGCTGTTTTTAGGCTCTAGAAGTGACTCAGTTTTGCTCCAGATGCCTGTTTCTCCTATAATTTCAAACTTCTCCTGCAAGGAATAGTGTGTATTCAATTTGTTTGAAAAACCTTTATAGTTTGAAAAGGATAACTAGAATTGGTAAGTATACTGCTAGATGACCTTTCAGCTAAACTTTTTTTGCTTTTTCTTTCTGTTCTTACAGGGATTAGAATATTTGGGAACAAATATTAGAAGTATGTGTTGTGCAGAAAGAAAGTGATATCACAAATGCAGGTAGAGCAATGAGGCAGAGACATTCTAGTAAAAAGAATACTATTAATTCAGATCAGAGTGGAGCTGATAGTGTAAAAAATGTAAAGGTAGAATGTGCTTGAGCAGTGATCTGTAATTTTGATATTCTGTGCAATTAAGTCATAATTGCAGAATGAATTAAAATTTGATTGTTTCAAGGAACAAGTGAAGGATTAAGGGAAGATTGCCCATTCCATAATAATACTGTTTATGTAAAAAGGCTAGAGTGTATATGCTGTGTTTATGAAAAATAATCCCCATAATAGTGCAGAACATGCTCAAAGATGCTTTGAAGAACATTTTATTGTTTACAGGATGAAGTGTAATACTGAGAAAGGATTGTTAGCTAAGTGCTTGTTGTCAGTATTGCAAAGAGCTATGACACTAAAAAGAAGATGAGAATATTACATACCTATCACTGGAAACATCTCTTTGTTCAAAATTACAAGCACCTTTGCAACAGCAATCTTCTCTAGAACCACTTTGATTTTGCTCCTCCTTTGGTCTGTTTTTTTCCAAGTCATTCCACTTTTTATGACTGCTTTTGGAAGCTTTTAGTACTCAAATCTATAGAGTTTTGTCAAATCCCAGTATTTATGTTGAATCCACAAATTTACGTTTAAATGGAAAATTCCTAAGGTCTCAGTGCTGTAGGAAAGCACTTCTATCCTAACGTGGTGGACTGCACTTGGAGAATTTGCTTCTCATATTTCTTTTTACCAGCAGGTGAGTGTTGAACTGGCAGTTCGGGCCTTGTGTTAAAAATAGTTGTGTAATACAGTTACTGAGTTCTAAAATAATGTCAGTGTTGCATATTTGCTTACTGTGTGAGTACTGTTATCACAGGACACCGAGGACATGTGCAAGTTGTGGCTTAGACAACAGGTGTGCATGTTTGAGGAGCTGGACTCAGCATGGGACTCCTTGTCCATCCTGTGTGTAGGGGGCAGTTCAGGGCGAGCTTCCCAAACTCTATCACAAGCAAAGCTAGCTGGTTCACTATGATTTGTAGGAGTGAGCTTATACACATGGGGTGAATGCTTAGAATGCTTTTTTGTAATCCTTGATTTCTGTGGGGTTGTTCCAACACTTGGTTCTTTTTTAGGTAAAGACTCACTATATACAACATAAGTAATCAGTCATTCAGAGTTGTATTCTGTCTACTACAAAGTATTCATATACTTTTCACAGGGGAAAAGATTGTTTTATAGGAGGTTGCTTTAAAATAATTTATTATGAAAATTTTGATCAGCTTGATTGATTTCTTTATTTCCTTTCACCTTGTGTTTTAGTAGGAGGGGAAACTCCCATGAACCCAATGGTGAATATGCCTTTAGAGGTGAAAAAGTTATCTGCCATGTATTAGCCTGTGGTTTTGTGTGTGTTCCTGCTATTTTAAGAGAGTTAGGCAAGCTGTTACAGTGAAAGAAGATAATTCATGTTGTTTTCATTTTAGGTTTTATAATCATTAATTTTAACTTAGATCTTGAAACAATTAATGAACAAATTCTGTTCTAGAGTCCCCAAAACATGCAAATTATTTTGAAAGCTTAGTCTGTGTAGCACAACAAACTCATTGAACTATTTTAGGTAGTCATGAGAGCATGCTTATTTAGGATATATTCATTATCTTCTTTTGCACTTTGCCAACCAGCTTCCATGGATTATAAAGCAGAAGCTTAAATATAGTCCAGCACATTAAAATGGTGCTGCATTCGATTATAATGGCTATAATTGCCTTAATTATGTAAATGAAGGGGCCTTGCCAATCTTATGGTACATTAAAGGCTTTACAAGTGTGTCACAGTAGTTGTATTGAGAATAAATCACCAAAGAGATGCAGATCATGTGCTAAGTATCTGGATCAGCATTATCTTTCTGTTCATGCCATGTACAAATAAGCTAAGGATGCCTTTCAGTTTGTGTCTCATTACTGATGTGATGGTAATATTTTTTTAGTGATACTACTTTTATACCATCAATCTGCAGTAGTATTTAAAAGTCTTTCATTACTCAACAGTGGAAGATAACTGCTAGGAAAATCAGATTTTTTTGTAAATCAGGTAATTACTTTAAATTACTTAATTTGCTCCTCCTTCTTATTTATTGAAGATAAAATTGTGGTGCTAATTGCATAACCTAATTCTGAATTATTTTTTCTGTAAGTATGTCAGTTTATTCAACAGTGAAGCTACCTAAGATCCTTAGGAAGCTCAGGAATGGACTGATGTTGTTTCAATAGTGTTCTGAAGGTGGATCAGTGAGATTCATGGAGCCCTCTTCAAGTAGGATGTAAGCTGAGTGGTATTTAAAGAGCGTGTGATAACCTTTTGGCAACCACTTCTCAATAATATTAATTGAGTCTTTAGTACTTCAATATCCTATTTGCTTTACTACTTCAACCGTGCTTTCTGTGCTTCCTGTTAAATAGTTGCAGTATCACTTTTCTGAAATGACTGTTCTAATAGCTGCCAGAATTTTAACATTTTCTTTAAAATATCAAAATCCTTTAGAAGTCAGGGATTGAAATGTCTGTTTTTGGCAATTATTGCTGATGTTTCTGCAGCTGCTACACTGAAATTGACAGAAATTTGTTAATATCCTGGTAATATGATGGCCCTTGCAATTTTATTTTTTTTAACATATTGTATCTCATTTATTCTTTAAAGCTGACCTGTATGGTAAATAGTTTCTACTTGAGCTAATTTTAAGCAAATATTCCAGTGACTAATTACACAAGGAAAAAAGTTTACTTGGTATCACAATATCCTCTTTCTTTCAACAGTAAATGTATAATCAGTTCTTACACATAAAAGTGGAAGTTTTCTCCAAAAAAATCTTTCTCACCTCTCCTGATCACACAGACAGAGCAGTATTGATTTACTGTTTCACTTTTGCTTTTCTTGCATAAATGTTTGAACACTCTTTTACAGTTGAGATCCATTTTTCTCTTGGTTGGTGTAAGGTTTTGAGGCACTACTGAACATTTTAATGTGGTTGTGTATATTCACTAATACTCTGAAAATGTCTGTACATTGAAGGTATGATGACATGTTCACATCACTCATTTCTAGCTGTGATAATTCGTAGAAGTTTGAAATGATGTTGCAGTGTTAGGAAAAAAATTTAACAGTATTTGAAGTACCCCACCCCCCATTCTTATTTTTCACACAAAATAGTCCTGCTAGCTTTGAGTCTTTATGTAGGTTACTACAGCTTTACTCAGGGTCTTGGTAAGAATACATACTCGTGTCAGCATGATCTAAATCTATTTCCAGGGATACATTTTCATGTCTTGAATGTTTTTACTGCCAAGAAAGCAGGTTTTGTATTTGTAAATACAGATTTATTTTGTATTGTTGATGAACCAACATTATGAAAACATGTTTTAATAAAATTATTGGATCAATCCTTTATGCCTCAAAGTATAGTAATTACAACTGTGTTTCTTTTTATCTGCATCACAAAATACAATACTTATTATATATTTTCTTAATATTTTTATTTTATATCACAGATGCAGATTACAGTAATTTCACGAGTATAAGGTGCACCAGAGTATAAGGCGCACTTCTGGGATGCCGGCAAGTCCCCGTACTTTGTCCATATATAAGGCACACTGGCATGTAAGGCACACTTTTTTTTGCAGTGAGGATCTGTGCGCAACAAAGTTATGAATTAGTAACGGAATCATGCGAT
>PYHW01009837.1:3698684-3713626 GCA_013186435.1 Turdus rufiventris | reverse complement strand
CTTCTGCCTTTCTCAGCAGACACATGTCCTCCAAACTAAAACAGCAACTTTTCGTTCTTTGTCCATATATAAGCCGCACTTCCGGGTTCAGACCAAAATTTTAGTCAAAATGGTGAAGCTTATAATCGTGAAATTACTGTATTTGTCAACGTGGTGCTGTCATAAATGTTGGACTTAGGTTTTTTATTGTGGTACCGGAATTTGGAATGTTAACAAAGTATTCATTTAGTACTGGTTCTAAATTTGATCGAAATTTGATGATAGGCTCTGGGATGCTTATTTTCTTTTTATTAAAATAAAGCAAATAAAGTTTTACAAAATGGTTAGATGTGAGACATTCAGTTTGTCCTATATTTTCTTCTTTTTCTTTTCACCAAAGAGGTATTCTACAGAAACCTACGGTGTTTCACGTTTGAACAATAACTGTTCAGCGAGTAATGTTTCAGAACTGTGGTCAGTTACTCAAATTGCATATAGCTAATTGTGGAAAAATACTGGGTTGAGACAGTAAATATCTTATTTGTGCATTATTTATTTGATTTTATAAATAACTAGTATTTACATATTTTTAATACTTTGACAAGCTACTGCATGAAGTCCATTTATAGACAGAAAGCAATTGAATGAGTGTTTGTTCAGTAGTGAGGTTTTTTATTTGTAGATTTGGGGATGCACAAATTATTTTTAAACTGGTTTCACTAGTGCTGTATGTTTTTCCTATCACATAAATTTCTGTACTTCAAAATTTCTCATTTAAGACAGCAAAATACCTACTGCATTTTATGAGAAATGAACACGTCTGTTGTTTAGAAGAAAATATTTTGTCACTATGTCCCAGTAAACACATAAATAAACATAAAATATGATAACCATTTAACATGGTAATGTCCATTCTCATACCATTTAAAAATTCTTAAAACTGTTTTTGAAGAGCAAGGTTCTCAAGTAATATCCCTCAGTGTCTGTTTCCAAAGTCATAGGAGGTCCAAGACATCAGGCCTATTGATATCTAAGTATATAAGGCATCTATCCATATTGATATCTTAGTATACCAGGGCGGTCCACTCCCTTTCGTGGAGATGCCAGAAAACTACAACTACAAATAAAACTTGCCAAGAACTTCTTATCATGTATAATGACTTTACACTGGGCCCATGAGACTTGGTGGTCTGTGCAGAATAACAGCTGCACCAAAAAGCCACCTGAATGCAACTTCCCCTTTCAGAGTCCCATCTAACAGATCCCTGGAGTTGTTCATTACCTTGGGGAGTTAAAAAATCTGATTTGTCACCCTTTTCCCCTAGGCTTCCCTATATGCTTATCCTAAAGTTTCTTCCTTACTGAAAAACCATTCTGCGTTTAAAGAAGCAATTTGCAGTATCCTCTCTGGTTGGGTCTTTTTATTTTAAGTTTTTCTGGTAGCATTTAGGATGGGATATATTAAAAGATTTGGGCACAGTCCTTCTGACCAAGGCAGATGTGGTGCAAATTTATAGTACCTTGGTGATGCTTTTTGGAATTGTTCCAGCTATTAAATAATCCACTTTTTCCATACAATCATTAATATACTTAAATAAACCAAACAATAGTGTTCTGCTAGACCGTCAACATGCTGTAAACAAGATAAAAATGTGAGGTGCTTACATTGCTGTTTCTACAAGGGAAAGGTAATTTTGTCTTACTGACACTTTTTCAAAGCAGAATGTTATTAGTATTCTAGAGTAGGATATTTCAAAAAATAATAAGGTATTATTTTCAAAATCCCTTTTGGGTCCAGATGTGGTCAAATGTAATATATGTAAAAGTATCAATAATATAGATGCTACATATACACTTAAATCCTCAGGCCATTTATGATCTAAATAGATGACACAAAGGGGAAAAGTATATATGATCCCCATACTACAATTATATCCTCATTATTTTTCACTTGTGGATCAGAATAGGTAGAGTTAAAAAATTAAGAGATGTTTTATATACCGGTTTAAAGTCTATAAGAATATTTGTTCTATGTCTATAGACATCATATGCAAAGCACAAAAAATACCATAGTCCCACAAATATTTCTGCTAATAGGCAGTCTATTTCTGAAGAATACTTGTGCACTTTATTGTGTTAGAAGATAAATGACCAGAGGCAATTTAAGGTAATAAATAGAGAATCTTCTTATGGCTTGGAAATAATATGATGATTTGGAGTCTAATACACAAATAATTTTGAAAATAACCTAAAAATGCAAGAAATATGAAAGAAAATTACTTATAAGTGGCTTGTCTGGAATTAGCATAGGAAGAAATTACTGCACTGAAATAGGAACATATTATTATTACACTATATAAAATTGAGGGAGGAAAAGACTAATTTTGTAAAGAAAAGTAAATAAAATAAGCGACTTCAGAATTTTGCTTGAAGATTTTAATTTCATTCTGACTATCCTAAATTCCTTATTGATGAAGAGACAAGCTGATATTATGCAGTGATAAATTATTTTTGCCCGATCTTCAGTGCCAAAACATATTTGAAAACCCTGAGGTACAGACAGAACTCTTGAGAACAAGAGGGTTTTCCTTACTCCTAGAGTAAGAAAAGAACTAGATCTGAAAATAATTGTACTTCTAAACAATATTTTTTAAGTCTTCAATACACTGATGGCTTGAGAATTTGTCTAATTCCTGAGATTATTTCAGAAAATGTTCCATGAAGCTGAACTGCAAAGTTGAACAGGCTGACAACCTGAACCATAGTTCTAGTTTGCTAGAAAGGAAAGGTTCTTCCAATGAATTTTTGCATGTGTCAGGTTAGCTTATGCAAAGGCGTCCTCAATGAAAGAGTCTGGAAGAAGAAATCCAGCCTAGAATTAATTCTGCACAGGAATTTTAATGAAGCCATCTATACTTAAAATTAAGTCTCTAAATGAACCACATCACTGTTGTTGACTGAAATTGGTTTTGACTCGATCTTTTGTACAGAATTATCCTTATACACAATGAAACATGGGTCTTTATTATTTTATTTTAAGATTTCTTTCTTTATCCTCAGTTATCTGCTTTCCTCTAACAGTCACTCCTGTTAATAAAATGTTAAATCTGGTATCCCAAAATAACAAATTTAATCTGATCTGTCAATCTATTAGGAAACTGATAGCTTCTAGGAATAGGATTCATGTTGCTTCCCCTGCCACCCACCCCCCGCCCCCCAACTTCCATATAAAATAGTTTTAAAAACTTCCTGGAAGAGACTTCAGAATGCAGATTTTCACAGGGACATTGCAGTTGTGCTTTATTTCTTTCTCTTGTACCTTTTGTTGTGATATGACACTCAGTTTTCCTAGGTTTACTAAAACATCTTTGGTACCTTCTGCATGTTCCTCAGGGCCAGAAGTTGGTCTTTGGTGATTCTTATGAGTCCCTTCCAACTTAGGATATTCTGTGATCCTGTGTCTTGCCCTAACCTGGGCTCTGCTGTGTCTGTGTAATCATAGTGAACAGGAATGTATTACAGCTTCAGACAGGAGATAGAGAGTGTTATGTGTGCCTAAATCTGTCTCCCAGCTCTTGTGGAGCCAGATGAGGCTCACCAAGATCACCACTTTTGTGATCCAGTACAGAAGCATTCACCTCTGCTTAGTCCTCTTTATTTCAATCTTTCCTACTCTGCTCTCCCCTGACTACATTAGGAAGGGAAACATTTTCCCTTGTGCACCGTAGGCCTCAGCTGTGAGATGCTGTTCACTGAAGGTTTTCTGCTAACCAGAATATTACAGAAATCCATTTCAAAAGAAAACCTTCTTGCTGTGCAGCTTGCACACTGAACAGGTAAAATCCGTGGTCTAGACATCAGCCAGGAGTCTGGCAAACAGTGCATGTGTGTTTATTCATGTGTGATTTGCCAGCATTTTTTATTTCTTCAGAGAGCACATTGGTATTGGAGAAAAATATGCACTTCTTGGTATATTAGATAAAAAAAAATATAATACAATATGTGAGCCCTGTGAATGTATGCTGTTTTGATTTCCACATGATTTCAAAAGCTGTCTTCCTCAATGTCCACTTATAGACTTAGTAAGCAGGCAAGTGATAGTTTTACCTTGGAAGGCAGATGAGAGTTTAAATTCTCCCCAGAGAAATAACCAGAAAGAGGACTATTTCTTTTGCTTCCTTTTGAGCAAATGTTTTGAATGCCCAGTATGTAAGCCATGGAGGATGGCTATATTTCTTAATAATTTTTCCCTTAGGATTGTTTTGACCAGGAAAAGAGCATGAGCTGGTACTTCATCTTTTTTAGGTAGTATTCAGAAATAGCTGCATAAAAGTTCACTTCATTATAGTACATGGAAATAGATTTTGAATAAGTGGTTAAAATTAAAGAGAAAAACATCTTTCATAATTTAGTCATCTGAGCAGAAGTTTTTGCTCTTCTCAGCATAATGTCCTGTACTTAATCATAAAGAATAAATTACTTTCATTCAATTATAATAATTATTCCTTAGTTTCTGCTTATTGCTTTGTGTTATAACTGTGAAAAATGTGTAAAACCAGCATTCTAGTTGTCATTCCAAGTGATAATATATGTAGTATGTAATTTGGGCAATAATTTCCTAGGTCTAGGTCACCAGGTGATTTCAGGTGATTTTTTGATTCTTAGTTCTTTATCACCTGACGCCTTCATGTGTCAAACCGTGTTAGCAGATATTAAACTCTAGATATATACTTCAAGGCTTTTCTTTTACTCTAATATATCACCTTCAAGATGTATTATTTATCAATATTATTATAGAGGAAGCAAGTAATTGTTGAGAGAAAGTACCTCAGATAATTTTAAGATTGGAAAGTTCAGTAAAATTTCTTTTAAAATGAACCAAGAATTTTACCACAATAATCTCTAAAAGAGTTGGTAATGTGTATATAGACTAGAAGTGATGATCTTTTTGTGGTATAGCAGTTCTGGAAGAGGTGTAGGGCTCCATTTTATATCAAGCAAAGCTGCTTCTATCTCTGTCAACACCTGCCTGGTTTACCTCTGAAATACTTGAACCTTTTTTTTTATTTTTATTTTTTTTTTATTTCAGTAAAACTAGTATTTTACCCAGATTTCAGACATTTCTATATTGCAGTGTCTACTGGTTGTGAAAGACTTTGGATTGATGAAACAAGACCAATGAAAACTAAGAAGAAATGTGATTTTTCACTATTTACAACACTAAAATTGTATATTCTAACCAAGAGGAAGAACAAAAAACTAGTAAAAACTGCAAATATACCTGGGCTGTAAATGAAAATGCAAGCTACTTCAGAGTTGAACTCTGAAAAAAGAAACATAAATTACTTTAAAGATAAAGCATGATCCATTTTAGAAATTATTAAATCGAACAGTTATTTAGTGGAAAGTTAGACCCCATGATCCATAGTACTTTTTTCCTCCAGTATCTGATGCTATTTAACAGATAGGTTATGGCAGTTTCAATAAATGTAAGCTTTTCTTATTTGAAATGTTACTTTTTGAAATAGTTTCATTAGTTCTGATGTAGCAGAATAATATATTCCTATCGTCTAGGAAGAGGGTGTTATGAGTATCAGACTTCATACTCTATATTTAAATATTCAGCTATGGTTGAACTTTGACAGGATTTATTGAAAATATTAGAACATAATAACATTTTTCTGGTGCTATCCTGTTGGTATCAGTGATCTGCAATAAAATGATCTGCCTTTCAATTATATTGCTGACTCCAGTGCAATTTTTTTAAATTTCAAGCTTTGTCCCTAATTATGAAAAATGTAATAGAGAAGATACTGGTGGGACATCACTTTAAAAAAAAATATAAAAGCTAAAAAATCTAAAAGCTATCTAGAAAGAAGTGTGAAAAAAATTTGAGGAACAGAGAATGAACTCCAGTCACAGGTTGATGCTAGCTAAGAAAATCAAGAAAAAAATATGGATTAAATCTTATACAGTTGTACAATATTGTTCCAACCTTAATTTAGTGGTGCATACACCTTTGAAATGTTCAAATCTCCTCCATGTTTCTTCAGATAAATTAATTTCTTTTTAGAGTATAATTTGAAACTAACTGAGGAGTTGGACTTGATGATCCTTGTGAGTCCCTTCCAACTCAGCTGATTCTGCAAAATAAGCAGGTGTTTGGGGGGTTTCTGCTTTTCTTTAGTATAGTTTATTAAAAACATAAACCTGTGTCTTCTAGTATACTAAAATAGAAATTCTTTATGATGTGACCTTTGCCAGCATGAACCACAAATGCTAATTTAAAAATATTTTGTCTCAAATTTGAAAGTGATGCCTCTTTCAATAAACTGAAGCTGGAGTTTCCACATGTAGAGGTGTCATCTTCAATTACTTTGGCCCTCAAGGTCTATCCTTAAATACACCTTATAAGTGGCTCTTATCTTAAATTGCCTTCTAGTTAGCATCTTAATAATTAAAATCATAGTTGTTCTATTTCTGCCCTGTCTATTAGAGTTTGGAGCTGGCCAGAGTGCTAAATTCAGAAAAAAAATGTGAGTACGAGAATAATTTCTCCTGTCATGCAGATACACAGAAGGCAGGATAGGTAGCAGTATGTTTCATGTTGACCTCTTTTGGTATCCAAGGTCATGAGGAGAATCTCTAGATAAAAGCAGAATTAAAAGAGAAATTCTTAAGAGGCCTTCAGGAACAGAGACTTACAGGTAAATAATGTTGCACTAAACATTAATCCTTAGGAAAAAAAATGTTTTAAGATGAAGGAACTTTCCAGATTTTTTCTAATCAGAAACACCTGCTGAATAATTCTGATACCTTTTACAGATGAAGTTGCATAAGATATTTACTCTATATCCTTATTCATTCAGTTGGGTTCTGTACTTCACTGCTCTTCATAATCCACAGAAAATAATTTTTGTCCTGATGTTTTATCAGGGGCTGAAGAGGAAAGGAAAGAGGTATTTGGCTCAATGCTTGGGTATGTCTTTAAATTGTAATAAACACATGAAAACTTCATAAATATGAAATGATGGCTTACATTTTTTTCTTTTTTTGTCTTCTTTCTGTCAAACAAAAATAATAATTACTGCAACAGATCATCAGCGAATTAGAAAAAGTGAGATCATTAGCTATGACCCTGGTGGAAAGTCATTGTTAATTTAGTATTTTTGGAGAAAGGGATTTTATGTGTTGGTCTGACTTGCACAGGGAGTTTTGATGCTATCAGCTTTCTTGTCCTTTCTGAAATGGTCATTCTACCACAGAGTAGGCATTTTTATATATAGGTATATATCTAAAAGGACATCTAATGACTTCTAAATACAATTACTGGATTGATCCTCTTTAGCAGTATAGAAGCACTTTTCAGATTTCTTTGCTGTTGTCAGAACAACAACAAAAGCAGGCAGCCCTGATTTTCAACAGTCACAGAAATTGGGAATTCCTGTGTGCTCTCATATCAGCATTTCTGTAGCCATATCTACCAGTCTCATTTGTTCAGTGCTCAGTTGTAACTTAAAAATTTTTAGAAGAATGATGTATAGGAGCACTAAATCTTGTTCTGTATTAGGGTGTATAGTCAACTGCCTGGCCACATCAGCCTGTGGCATGACCCAAAGCACATGAACCAGAAAAAGAAGGTTCGTATCATCTACAGCTCACAGCTTCGACAGACAGGAGGCTGCTGGTTTCTGCATTTCCCTCTCATGTACATAGACAAGTCTGCATGTACTTTAAAGTTCATGCTGGAAACATAAATAGGAGGTGTGAGGTCTGGCTACAGGAATAATTAATTCAGCCTGTTCCATTTAATTAATTTTTAGTTAATTTTTTCAAGCACTGATTTAGGAAGATGCGAGCCATATAGGTAAGTACAGTCATCTTTCACGTGGCCTCCTCCAAGATAGAAAGTACACCAGTAAAGATAAAATACAGTTTTCAAACCATTGCTGAGACTATCATGTTCCTTTTTCATAGATTTAAATGTATGTTACCAGAACATAAAAAACAAAAACAAAAAAAAACCTACCCAAGACAGACTCCTACAAGTTCCCTGGAAGCTGTTCTCTTCTTAGTTCTGTAAATTTTGCAAACTATGTAAGTTTCATTCTCCTGAATTATAGTATCACTTAAATTCCTCATCACTCATACTCCAGGAAATCATTATATATCATTTATTACTGTACATAATAAATGTGCTATATGTATAACACGAAATTTGACACAAAAACTCTTACTTCTAAATGTTTTTAGGCTGTCTGTAGGATTTATTTTTTAGCAGGTTAATTTAGTGACTTTTAAAGTGAATCTGAAATACAATTTCTATGTGCATTTCAATAGCAAACACTGTTTATTTATGTACGACCAGAGCTGTATCCATGATACAGCATTCTTTTGTGGTGGCTGGGATCAGCAGCTGCTCCAGCTTTCCTCCTGTATAATTTTTATTATTTTTGTTCTTCCTCTTAGGATTTGATACCAGCATTTTGCCAATTTGCAAAGACTCCCTTGGCTGGATGTTTAATAGGCTCGATACAAACTATGACCTGTTGTTGGACCAGTCAGAACTTGGAAGCATTAACCTTGACAAGAACGAGCCGTGCACAAGGGCGTTCTTCAATTCTTGTGACACATACAAAGACAGTTTGATATCTAACAATGAGTGGTGCTACTGCTTCCAAAGACAGCAAGGTAAAAGATGAGATCAACCTGCATATGTATATGACTGAACTTTTTTGTTGGGCTTTATCGGGTTTTTTTTTTAACATATTAAGAAGATAACAGTGAACTACAAGCTCTTAAATGCTGTTCAATGAGTTTGTGTTAAGGTTTGTGATATATGGTGAATACCTAAAATGAAGCAAAAAAACACCAAACAAAAAAAGAAAAAAAAAAAAGCCAAATGTTTTAAGTTAAATTGAAAGGCTTGTTAGAAATTCAAGGATTGTAAGTAAAGTGCAACACTACCACTAATGCTTTTACAGCTATTTAGTTCCTCATGACAGAATTCAGTAGAGGAAAAGAGATGAAAATAAAGAACAAAATTACTTAAATTATTATTTCTTTCCCAGTCTACTTTGTCTATATTATAAAATAAACTTTTTTATTGCTAATTTAGGGTATCAAAATGTTCCTAATAAAATAGCTGAATGAACATTATGGGTAATGTTCTTTCCAGTCATTTAGACCCAAAACCAGTTGGTTTTTATTGAATTTCTTGAATCTAGTGGAATCTCTTGTTAATGTTCTGATGTGATTTTGGTTAGACAAATAAACATAACCTATAAGCATTGTTTTCCTGAGTAATATATAGCAATTTTAGGCGCAGGTGAGACATCACGTAAATGATATAATCAAGCTAGTTGTAATGTATCAAGGAATTCACTCATTGAATATTGTCTGAAATTGGTCAGAATAACCCATGCATTTTTCCTACTAATATGAGAGAGTTTTCCTAAAGTATAAACAGCAGTTAGAGTTCAAATTTCTACTGCCTATAGAGTAGCTAAAACTCATTTGGTGAAAAGTTTGCTAAGCTAATTCAACCTTTTGGAAAGTTTTATTATCGGTATTTAAATCTCACTTGTATCCTTAAAACTCTCATGATAAATTCCCATTAGCATTCAGCATTTATGGTTTCATTCTGATTTCTGTGGAAATAAAGGTTTTCATCATGCCACATCTGCCAGTTGTAAATCTAAGTAAAAATAAAGCTGTACTTCTGTACAGAAATACTAAATAGCAGATATCTTTTCTTTGGTAAATTTCTTGTTAAAAAGTTAGCGTTTAAACTTTCAAAATGCCTTGTATGTTTTATAGTAGAAGAATAACTTTTGCATGATTTTTATAAGCGTGTAAATACTGCTACCACGACTACGAAATTAAAAATAAGCCATCCCAGAAGTAATGTAGCTGGTAAAGAATATATAATATTTTCAGCTTAATATATAAATACCCCTAGTCTTTGGAGGGCAGTATAATTATTTTCTATTGCCAGAGGAAGTAGAGCAAATTACATGTGGCCTACTATGGTCCAAGGTTTTTCCACCAATTTCATATAATATATGTGTGGCATAACTGGGGCATTAAGAAAACCTTTCCACAGATCAGCTTCAAAAAATTTTGCATTTTCATACCTGTAAACACATTTTGTGCATAGTATTTGCTCATTGGACTGTTAGAACCTCAGGATGATATTGTAAATACTTATCTAAACACTACAGAATTTTACTAATGGTACCCCAACAGATCCGTCTTTCAGTGACACTAGTTCTTCACATTGCAGAACCCAACATTATTAAGCTTTCTTCCCCTTTTTACCAATTTCCTCATTGTCTTGATATTGGTGTTGAGATAAGGTGCTGATTTCAAATAGATTAGATAGTCTTTGATACCACAGTGTGTTTGAGTATATAGTAAAAACAATGTCTCCTCAACATTGTAGATGAAGTGAAATCTCAGGTTCAGCAACCCTTGCAGATTAAACATGCATTTCATCCTTCAAAATTAACATCATCAAAATCTGTATACTCTTGTTCCTTAGTGTAAGGAGAAAAAAAATCTTACAGTCTTCTTTTGCCATGTCTTATTATTAGCTGTTGCACAACTGTTTGGGCCCTATTTCCCTAGTGTATTAGTGACCAATTGAATTCTCTGTTTGTCTTACCTTGTTACGCTGAACCGTAGAATATGTTCATGTCTGGTTATGTTTTACTTGATGGAATTATCTAAATAAGGCCTTTAACTAAGCCCTTAATAGCTAAAAGATGGAAAAGCTGAGAAATTCAGCGACTTCTTTCTGATGTTTATAAAAATAAGTTGGTATTAACAGAATGCTTCAAGCCATTTAGAGCAGTTCTCTCTATTCATTGAGCTTAGTTGTGCTTGCTGGGCAGATCAGTGGTTTTAGAGTACTGTTGTTGATTAATGTAGTTCTAAAGGGAATACAAACTCTAGTCAACTGGATTAGCAATTTCATTGTGTTTTTTAAAAGTACACAGTAAGTATTTGCTTGAGTCATTATCTGAGAAATCCTCATGGTCTTTGATCTTAGTTTTACTGCACAAGACTGTCAGGATTAGACAAGTACAGTAATTTCACGACTATAAGGTGCACCCTTTTGACTAAAATTTTCCCCTAAAGCCGGAAGTGCGCCTTATAGTCCAGTGCGCCTTATATAATGGACAAGGTTTGGAAATTTGCCTACCGGGAAGTGTGAGCTGCGAGCCGCAGGGGGAGCCGGCAGTGCCATGGCTGCCAGGTGGAGGAGAGGCAGAGCAGCAGCAGGCATGTCCCATCCCCGTGGAGGGGGCAAAGAGGGGCTACAGGCATAGTCCGGCCCCGGGGAGGGAGCATGGAGGGGCGGCGGCCACAGCCCGGCCCCGGGGAGGGGGCACGGAGGGGTGGTGGCCACAGCCCGGCCCCAGGTAGGTGGCACGGACCAGCGGCGGGCATACCCTGGCCCCGCCGGGTACAGGCTGGCCTGGGGGCCTGAGACACTGCTCCTGCCGGGTACAGGCGGCCCTGGGGGCCCATGGCTGCTGGGTTGAGGTGGGGCCTCGGTCAGCAACCGTGCGAGGGCAGCTGGGGGTGAAGCCTCGCTGCAAAAAAAAAAGTGCACCCTATAGTCCAGTGCACCTTATATGATCTACAAAGTTGCAAATTTTGCTGACTCCCGGGGGGTGCACCTTATAATTTGGTGTGCCTTATGGTTGTGAAATTACTGTACTTGAAACTCTACTTCATTCTTCCTTTCTGTTTGATTACGATACACTAGACCCGTTGCTGCACATTGCTAACAACTTCTAGTCAATATAGGCAAATTTTATGAATCCTGAAGTCAAATCTTTCTTGTGGAGAAGATCTTTCTGTAGTAGTTGTCCCACCTTGACTAATGGTTAAACATGTAGGTACAGTCCAGTAATGCTTATTGCATTTTTTCTTGCTCTTACTCTGCTTTAAATGTAGTTTATAATTTCTGAGGTATAGCAAAGGCATTTAAATGGATTTCTGCAAGATGTCAAAAAAACTGCACCATGCCAGTGCTCTTTGCAAGTCTTTCTGTACACTTTGGTCACTATGGCCCTCTAGTTTCAAAAATCCATGCAAAGTGTTTCAGCACCCATTTTCAGAAATTACAGTAATTTCATGACTATAAGGCTCACCGGACTATAAGGCGCACCTTTTTTTTTGCTGTGAAGATCTGTGCCACATGCAACAAAGTAACGAATTACTAACAGAATCCCGCGATCGTGGAGTTTACTGGCAGGTGCTCAATTTGCAAAAATTTTTCACAGATTGGTGTAGCCTTTAAACGCAGCCCCAAGCGTCCTCCCCCTGCACGGGGCCCGGCACTCCCGCCCACCAGCGCCGGCTGGCGAGGTAGGGCTCGGGGCAGTGGCAGTTCAGGGCGGCTTGGGGCCATGGCTGCGGCGGGGGCCAAGCGGCACTTTTGGGGCTGGTGGCGCTGTTTACAGGGCTGAAGCGGCAGCCAGAGCTGCTTACGGGGCCGCGGTGGCGCTGTTTACGGGGCTGGCGGTGACACTGTTTACGGGGCCGGCAGCACTGTTTTCAGCGCTTTCCCGCGGTGCTTTCTTGCCGCTTTTTGGCGCTTTCCTGCAGCGCTTTCTCTCCGCTTTCTGGCGCTTTCCTGCAGTGCTTTCTCGCCTCTTTTGGGCTCTTTCTCGCGGCGCTTCCCCACGGTGCTTTCTCACCACTTTTCTGCGCTTTCCTGCAGCACTTTCTCGCCGCTTTTTGACACTTTCCAGCGGCGCTTTCTTGCTGCTTTTCAGCACTTTCCGATAGTGCTTTCTCGCCTCTTTTCAACGCTTTCTCGCAGCGCTTTCCTGCAGTGCTTTCTCACCGCTTTTCTGCACTTTCCTGTGGTGCTTTCTTGCCACTTTTCGGCGCTTTCTCGTGGCACTTTCCCGCGGTGCTTTCCCGCCACGCTTTCTCGCCTCTTTTCGGTGCTTTCTTGTGGCGCTTTCCTGCCGTGCTTTCTCGCCACTTTTCAGCTCTTTTGGGTGGCGCTTTCTCACCACTTTTCTGCGCTTTCCTGCGGTGCTTTCTTGCCTCTTTTTGGCGCTTTCTCGCAGTGCTTTCTCACTGCTTCTCAGTGCTTTCCCACAGCGCTTTCTCACCACTTCTTGGCGCTTCCCCACAGCCGTGCCGCTTTCCCCCACTTCTCCCCGGCCGGCAGCCACGCCAGTTCCCAGTTTCCCCCGCCTGGCAGCCACAGCTCCCTCAGTTCCCGACTTCCCCTGCACGGCCGCAGCTCCCGCAGGTCCCAGCTCATCTCGCAGATCGCACTTCTGGGTTCACAAATTTCTGAACTTTGCACATCAGATAAGGCACACCGGACTATAAGGCACACTTCAGATTCGGGGGAAAATTTTAGTTGAAAGGGTGCGCCTTATAGTCGTGAAATTACTGTACTTTCTTAGTTTCAATGCTAATGTGACACTCTAGTGCTTACTGAAATGCTGAGGCCTTGGCAATGTTGACCTTTTTATAGGCTGATTTTTTTTTCTGCCAGTAATTGATTACTGCAGCCTTGTTTTGTTTCATCTCTGATTCAGAGTAGGAGAGTAGCCAATTTTGCTGAGAGTATTAATGCTTAGCAGAAAAGTATTTCTTTACTACAGGCCTCTGCATGGATCTATTAGTCCAACACTTGTCTCAATGTGTTTTCTTAGAGGCTCTTCTGTCTGTTATGCCTGGAAGACATCTTCATGACTTTAAAAACTGTCCCTCTTACAGAAGAATGATTATTATCATGATTTCTATTTGCCAGTCTTAAGATTTCAGGGAAATATATTTAGAGATAGTTACAAAGAAAGATGTAACATGCTTTTATCAAGACAAATGATGATAATAAATGAGATCCCCTGGCAGACTTCTTCAAGTGTAGTATTGATGCTTGAGATCCCTGAAGTACAAACCTCGGATGTCCAACAATTATAATGCTTGATCCCAAGTAGAGGAAACACGTTGCTGGAGCCTTATCCGAAGTAGGCCATATTCTAGAACTTAGGGGCTCTGCCAAATTTTATCTACTTGATAGGTGAAAAATCACTGTTTTGTTCTTGAATAAGGGGAATCAAGGGCCTCAAGGGCCTGTGTTGGATACTCTGGTGTACTTTGAGCCCTGATGAATTATGAATGGCTGGTGTTGTGTGGTTCAGGATTCACTCCTAGCCATGCACTAATATTATCAGAAGGACAAATCCTGCCAAATCTGTGAAAGTAGATTAAGGATGAAGATGATTAGATACCTTGCATCTAATTAATCTGTCTTGTACCTTAAATTTGTATTCAGATTTTCAGACTGACTGATGTCAGATTCATTGCTATTTCCAGAGAAGCTACTACCCTAATTTTTGTAAAGGATTGTTTTTTCTCCATGGCTCAAGATTGCCTTAAGTTGTCCAGTGACTGCTTTTAAAGCTTTTCAAACTTAGGAACTAACCTGCAAATAAAGAAGGAGGTATTATGATTTGGGAAGACAGGAAAAAGAATGTGCTGTGAGCCAAAACGAATTGGTTGAACTTCTAGCCTGCCATTCTCTTTGACAGTTTTAAGCACCAGAGTGATTAAGTATTGTTAAAGAATTTTTGCTGCTTTTATCCTGAGAAGCAAAGCTTAAATGTGAATCTTGAAGACCTAACTTCTGAGAAGAAGAGTGTTTTGGGTGAGTAACTACCTCATGTTGCCTTCTAACCTCTTGGTTAGTAGTATTCCTTGTTGTAATTATGCCACCAAAGATTTATAGCTATAAAAGAAGACTTTTTTTCTTTGGCATCATCCATAATTTTTGCATTTCCACGTTAGTGCTCATGTGTGCATATCTCTGTTTCTAATTTAGGATTATTTTTCATGGAAAAAAATACATGTATTCTTCTTATTTGATTAGTTCCTCTTCATCAGCATATTTCCCATCTCTTTTGGAGGAGAAGAGAGAAGAT
>PYHW01009837.1:3668893-3694480 GCA_013186435.1 Turdus rufiventris | reverse complement strand
GTGAAATTACTGTACTACTAAAGCAGCCAGTGTAGAGTCTGAAATGATGCAATAGGAAAAGGTATTTTCTTTCTTCTATAATTGTGACGTTGGCCAAGACAAGGACTTCAGTATACTTACTCAACATATATATCTATATCTATCTATCTATCTGTCCATCTGTCTTGCAGGGCAGTACATCCCCTTCTGTGATGAGGATGGGTATTACAAACCAAGTCAGTGCCATGGAAGCCTAGGGCAATGCTGGTGTGTGGACAGATATGGCAATGAGGTGTCAGGATCCAGAACAAATGGCGCAGCAGAATGTGGTAAGTTAAGAACCTTCTGTGGTGTTTGGTTTGGAGGTGTTCTTCCCTTTGATTGCCAATCTGGTTAAACTTCTTCAGTAAGAAGTGTGGAACTAAACTACATGGATTTTGATACAAAACCCAACAAATCATAATTTATTATTGTTATTTTTTCATTATTTTTTAGAACTCCTGTCACTGTGTCCACTGTTAATAGACCCCTTACATGTGCTTATAGTGTATAGTGTATATAAACCCAGGAAAAATTAATTTCTAGAGCAGCATTAGATAAGTCCCAGAATGTTTCATGAAATTCCTTTGGGTCATCAGCATGCAAGTGAATTCGGTTTGACGTTTTTTTCACTTTATATTTGAGGAAATTGCCAAAAGTTTTTAGCAAACTAAATCTTCCCTTATTTTTCCCTTCCCTACAGCACTGTGCAGCTTCTTCCAAGAATTCCCATGTCACCTTTATTTGATGTCCCAGATATAAAAGATGAAAAAAAAAGTATTTTTACTGTTAAAAAAAAAAAAGTCATTTATAACTCCTTTTCACTTCTTCTCCAACAAAAGAACATAGCCTGAAGCAGGGAGTAAATTGCACACAGTATTTGAGGTACAAGCTCAGGCCTATTGTCCATCTGATCCAGTATCATTTGTAGATAAATGAACAGTTTGATATAGTTCAAGACAGTATGTAAGAAATGAAAATAGTCAGCATATATTGTCAGTAGTCCTTACTGTCATCTACAAGTTGTAATTAATTTTTTTTCAATTGTTCCTGGCACTCATTATAGTTCTACAAATCCATAAAATTTGTCTCCTTTTGTTAACATTGAGAAATTAATTCAATATTGAGGTGGATTTTTTACAACAAAAGAATCTTCGTATTATTTATATTTTATTTTTATGTAATACTCTGTAGTTGTCCTGAAAGTAATTATTCTGATGTGCCTTTTGTATGATTATGTAAAATATACTATAAATATGTTGTGTATCTTGTGAGTCTTTTCTATAACTGTCATACCTTTTTAGCTATCGATTTAGAGACTTCAGGTGATTTTGCCTCTGGTGATTTCCATGAATGGACAGATGATGAAGATGATGAAGATGAAATAATGAATGATGAAGATGAAATTGAAGATGATGATGAAGATGAAGGGGATGATGACGATGATGATGATGATCATGATGGATATATTTGATAATATTTAGAGGTCCATAGGTTGTACCTTTCTAAATTTCACAAGATGATGTTTCATAAAATCCCTTTGCTCTCTGACATCAAAAGGGTTCTAACAAATATGTATATTTTGTATGATTATTTCAAACATTGCAGCTGGAGTCATAGACTTTTGTTTAAATAAGAATAATTATATCATGTGCTTTTGAGTTTTTATATGCCATTGTGCTGAAGAAAACACATTGGAATTCTAGCCTGAAGAAAAAAAATGTTATGTGCTACCAAAAATATATATATTTGCAAAACACACTAGAAAGCCAGACACTCTCTTCAAAATTCTGCTGAAAAGATGTTTGCCCTTACTTAGAATTGTGCATGTCTTCTTCAGAATACATACTGTGACTTAACTTCAGTTCTGTCAGTGTTTTAGGCCCTGCAATTGTCCATTTAATGAATCAGAAATGTATTGCAGTAGAAGAACATTGATGCACAAGTAGCATCTCAACCAGCCTTTAATTAACCAAAGGTATGGAGAAAAATCAGGAGGAAAAACTAGCAAAGTCCTCCTTTGGGTTTGCATTTGTAATTATGTTTTTATTAGGAAATGGCTAGGATATTGAAAGACTTTTTCAAAAACAGTAGCATGGGCAAGCCAGTTCTGTAATTCTAAAATGTTCTTGTCCCTACTTTCTTTTTGATTTCATGTCAAGGTCATATAAGCTTTATCATTATTTACTTAAACATTGCTTCACACTTTGTGGATTCTCTGTATTTCTCTCTAATCAGACTAGCATAAAATATTTACATTGAGAAAAATACTTGCTTAAAATTGTATTACCTTTATACATGACTGTATTTCAAAGTATTGCCACTAGCCCCAAGGTAGTTTTTAATAAATGTATAATGATGCTTTTTATTTTCTTATTTCAGGAAATTCAGTTTTGCTCTTTATCTTGATTCATGTTGTTTTCTGTTACTAGTGCAGAAACTTTTAGAACGTATTGTAAAGGTGCCTTGCAAAATAGAACTAGAGAGGTTTTAGCATGCATATCAGTATAGGATGTTAGGCAATAGCTAAGCACACCCAGTTACCAAATTAATACCAGTATAGGTACTGCTGCTGGAATGAAGAAAATGGATTATTTTAATTTTTTTTCTTATTATGAAATTATCATTTGGTCCAGATTATACTTGTTGTGTAGAGTAGCACTTAAGATTTGACTGTAGAAAATATTACTTTAATCACTGTATTTATGTTAGCATGTTAATTAATTGTGTAGACATTTTGGGACTCATTCATATCCTATCTGTTTCTTTCAGCCGACAATAGAATTGACATGACCTGTATAATGTATTGCTACAGGTTGTATAATTTAAATATGAATCACTGATTTCCCATCATTAATAAAAATTAGATTCTTATTTGAATTAATTTCTACACAGTAAATACTAAATCTAATGTTTATTTTATGTAATATTTAAAAGTATACAGCATTTTCTTTTTTACTGTTTCTGTATAGTTTGCAAAATAAAAATTCTTGTAACCAACCTTTGGCTAGTATAGCCCATCATTTTGACTTTTTACATAGTCTGATGCATTTTACCTATTAAAATATGTATTTATTTGAATAAAATAATTGTTTTATTTCCATTTAAAATATTTGAATAGGGCAAAACACATACGGAGCTTCTGTTTTTCTGTAATTTCCCTGATTTTTCTATAGCTTTGTTATGTATTTTTATGACATTGTCTTCATTACATAGTAAAGAAAGAGAGAGAGACTTTCAAGCTCTGTCGTAATTTGTGGGGCATAGTTGTGTTTTTTTCCTAAATAAAGGTAGTTAAGAGTTTACCATTCTGATAGTGGGATTTTGTCAGAGAACAGTTTCTTATGAGTGAAATTCACTGATATATAAACTGATTTTAAATAAAGAAGCTAAAGAAAAAGTGTTGTCATTATTGGCTAATACAGTTAAGTACTGTTGTGGGGAATTTTTTGTATGTGACAAACTAAAAATGCATTTCATTAAAACTTGCAATATTAGGAGAATTAAAGAGAATTCATAATGTGTTTTGTCTAAAGGGATTACAATATGAAGACCTTTCTGAAAACAGCTGTCATGCAGAAGAGCCTGAAAGAAGTTTATATTCTTTATTCCGTGAAAATTCCCCATTGAGCTGAAAGAGGAGAATAGTAGATGCATTTTAGTCCCTGAGTATTAAAGCTACTTAGAATAAATTCAGACGTAAGTTAAGATAAATTCACTAAAGAACAGTTACAGTGGGGAATATGGATAATTCTGTGTAATTTTTGTGGTCCAAAACTAAAACAGCAACAACAAAAAATGGAATTGTTACATATTCCTGAGGAAAAGCCAGACAAGAGGCTGGTAAGTCTTCCTTTGGAAACATCCTTTTGTTTTGTAAAAGATAGGTAACTGTCCATGGATTAGTACGGAGGCATTGCTTACCACTCATGACACCAAAGGAGCTGGAAATGCTTCACTGTGCACTTCTTTCCTGCAGTAAAGAAAGGCAGGAAATTAGGAGCAGCTAGAATAAATAAAGGCAAAGGCTGATAATGTAAATGTACGAAATACCTAAACCATTCAGAAGGCTTTTCCCGCTTTCCATAAAATACAACCATTTGCATAGATGTCTGTCCTCATGACTACAGTCATGCAGAAAGTAGTCAGGAGCCCTTGACTATTTTTACAGTGTTGGTGTCATTTGTTTTTTTCTTGATCTTACAGTTCTGCACGTGTGTTTATAGATTGGCAAAGATCATGATACAAATTTGGGGATTTTCAGACACAGTGATTAATCCTTGTGCTGGTCTGAGAATGTGTGGAATTACAAATCTCACTTTCATTGAAAAGTAAGGAATACAAAGCTAAATGCAATAAAATATTATGTAGTCCTTGAAAGGAGTATTTTGGGTTAAGGCATAGATTTGCTTAGTTTAGAAGGAAATTAATTAGTGTCATTAGTTTGCTGATATGAAAATTGGATATTGTACAAGACTGAGGGAGATGGATCATAATGATAGGAGAAAAAATTTTGCCTATTTTGTGCATGTGGACAAGAACTGAATTTCCTTTTTTCTTACTTAAAAATTTTACTGCTCATGTAGAATAATAAAAGTTTATCAGGATGTGGATTAGCTTTATGCTTCATAGGAAATTAAAAACTTTTTTATTTACAGATTCTTCATGAAGGCAGTGAACGTATTTCTAACTACCAAAAGCTTTTGAAAACTAGGTTTAAATAAAGACATGGCAGCAGAAATTTATTTGAAAAACTGTAATTGTTTTTACTGTTTTTTCAGCTAATTTATGTATATTGGTTGCAAATCATTCACAATTTCATTTCAGCAAGTGCAGTGGACACTCAAGTAGTTTGTCAGCAAGTTCATGTGTGAAGAGGGATTGGTACTAACGTGAGGAAGAATACAAAGGATTGGAAGAATCTCTAACTTAACCAGGTACCAGTGGGTGAGTAATTAAAACACCAAGTTCTAAAAACCTCAGCCACCTCCTGAAGGCAAATACAATGGTGGACATTCTGAATTAAACCTTTTGTGACAATTGAATATCTGTAAACACAGTGTCTCTGTACTTGCTGTGCAGGAGGGGTGCGGTTTGCTAATTTGTTAATTCATCCAGTCAGTTGGCAGTAGAAATTACTCTGAAGTTAAGGAACCAGAGCAAGAATGGGAAACAAGTTGCCTAGCCTAAAAGATGACACCTCCCCTTGAATTTTATGTTGTGTTTCAGATAGTAATTGAATCAAATCTTGAAAAAGAGTCTTCTGCAGAGTATATATTCTCCTTGAAGGTGAGTTTTACAAGTGAAATATGTGTGCCTATTTTTAAGAAGAATTTCCATGCCATAATGTTAGCAATAATTAAAGACATTTTGCATTTTTCACCAGCTTTCCACACAACTCCATAGAAAAATTTGATTAAAACTTCAGACAGGGATATGCACAAAACTGGTGTTCATGCCTGTAATTATTTTTACCAAGGTGATTGAAATTTATCAGTTAAAATCAAATGAACAGAGAGGTCACCTGTTCATCCTCTCTGCCCGTAACAGGCACAGCTGTTTTGTAAACTTGTGGAGCATACAGCAGTCTGCTGAATTTAAAAAAAATTATATATATATATATATATTATTACACATCTTTACAAGTCAGGTCATTATTCTGTGCATCAGGCAAGTGTAGTTTTGAAAGAGCTGGCTGTACCCAGCACAAGGCACTGAGGGTCTGCTCCAGAGGTCTTGTCATTGATGTTAAATACACATTTTTGGGAAGACTCTCCAATTCCTTTCTCTTTTCATAGTTTATTTTTTTCACAGACTTACATACTGACATTTCTGTGAGATTATCTGCTGGTCTTTGGTTTCTGTGAAGAAGAGATTTGATCTCTTCTACTGTAAATCTAATGCTTCTGATTGATTCCATATGCATGAGGGAGCTGGAGGGCCGCAAGAAGATTTCTTGAGTTTGGGGTGTAAGGAGAGACTATTAGCTAATAAAATACGTTGATTTTGTTTGAAAGCTAGCAAAGATTACTGAGTTTTTAAAAACAGCTGGCAATAGCAATGTATAGGAAGAATCCAGTTTCACAGTCATAATGCCATTATTTTTTCCTTGTTTCTTAAGAAAATGCAGTTCTTTGAAAATGCACAGTAAGTCACATTTGATTGGTTGTGTACATTCTGCAAAACATCTTCAGAACTTGTTCGGTTTTATTATGTTTCTGTAGTAAATTTTATTAATGCACATTAATTCTATTGTGCTGCATTAGTGTTAAGGAACTGAAACATGCTTGAATCTGAAATCTGTTGCGTTTTTACTTTTTTTTTTTTTTTTTTTTGTATAAGCTTTCATTATTGAACTGAACAAAACTTAGGGATGGTTTTACAGATGCCTCCAGTAAAATCCAAGCCAAATCACCCAAAGTAAAAAAATTACTGTAAAAACCATGCTTGGTTCATAGGAGGCATACATTTTAGTATTAAGTGGTTAAAACTGGTTTAAGAATTTTTAAGGCTATAACATTTGTGGCAGCTACCTCAATGAAACAAATCAATCTATAGGAAGTTTATGTACAGTAATTTCATGATTACAAGCCACACCTGATTATAAGCCACACCTCTGGGTGTCGGCAACCTTTAAGTCTTTGTCCATATATAAGCCGAACTGTTATTCACAGTGAGGACCCGTGTGCAACAAAGTTGCCAATTAGTAACAGAATCATGGGATTTATTGGCTCAGCTCGGGGCCGGGCGGGCTGGGCCCGCTTGGGGCTGCCGACAGGGCCAGGTGGTCCAGCTCGGCACAGCTGCTCAGCAGGGCCACTCAGGGCTGGCCACCGCTGTTGCCAGGCTTGCTCACCCTGGCCTGGCACTGCCCCATGGTGGCAGGCGGGGATGGAGCCCGCCCGCACCCGCGGCACTAGCGGGAGGGAGGCACAGAGCCTCCCACCTCTCCNCCCCCCAACACTGCCGGCACAGAACCCACCTCCACCCACCACGCAACAGAGTAACCAATTTGTAACAATTGCGCAATCCCAGGTTTTACTGGCAGGTGCTCAACTCGGCACCTTGGCTTGCACTTCCGGGTTGGGAAATTTCAGAACTTTTTTCATATATTGGCCACTCCTGAGTGTAAGTTGCATTTCTGGCTTGGAATCAAAATTTTAGTCAGAATGGTGCAGCTTATAATCGTGAAATTACTGTATTTATTTTGTGTTGGGAAGTTTTCATTTCACATTTTGTTCTTCATACGATGAAGATTTGTGCAAAGCTAGTGTGTCTGTGCTGTTATCACTGCGATTAACTGTGACCCAATGGATGATACCAGTTTATAGGTTAGCGTAACTTAGAGTATGCACAATGTGAAATGACACTGCAACAGCACAAGTTGATGGTACCAGCCTGTATTTCTTCATGTGCAAGTGAACTTTTAGCCATCAATTTCCACATGTGTTTGGAAACATAGTCTAGTTTCCAGTGAAAGATGGAAGTCAAATGTTGAGCAGGGCTACTACCTTCAGCAGTAAGAACTTTAGGATCTGTCCCAAGAAATCCTGCCAGAATGTAGGAAGGAAGCTCTATTGAAGGCACAGCAATCTCAAATGCATGATTTAGATAAGACTGATTACTCTTAATAATTTGGTGAAGAAAACCTACCTATATTTTAATTTATGCCTTGAAAATGTACCTGAATATAATGTACCTGAATATAATCTTTACTCATGGGAAGACAATTCCTAGTTAAAAAAACAAACAAAAACCAAAAAACAACCCAAGATAGTAATGCTGAAAGTAAGGCAAGTTCAAAATAAATGAAGGGCAGGAGAAACATTAGAGTGCGACAGCATTGGGACAGCATCTTTGTATCTGAGTAGCTGACTGATCCTGTCATTGAATTAAAAAGTGTGAGGATTCTAAGTTTATTGCTTATGTTGCTCTTCAGAATTTCACCACATATGTTTTTATTAGGCTATGTGGCCTTCTAGCATGTGTTCACATCAGAAATTACACATAAATGCTGAAATTAGTTCCATTCCCACAGTGGTATCTGTAGGAATCGCACCATTAAGCAGCCCAGAAGCTGAGGGTGTTACAGACACATTAGGTGGTTCCTCAGAAGGAGTTTTACAGCAGGTGTTTGTCCAGATGTACTTTAGTATATCCATTACAAATGCTTCTTTGACTCAGTACAAGGAAGTACCCCGAGTTTTTGTTTATATAAATGGTAATTTACTCAGATTTTGAGATAAAAGTGGACTAATACCATTGATAGTTGTATCTCTTGTACATTAAGAGAGCTTGACTTCCATGTAGTGGAAATGGTGTTACTATTTTATCTCTCTGCGTAGTTACTTTCATTTGAATCAGCAATAATAGCAGCAAAAGTATTGCCTTCTAAGTAATTTCCTATATCAGTTTTGTAACGATAAAAAATGTCAGTGTTGACACAAGGGATGTGTTAAGGCCGAACACGTAATCAGTACATCCCCTAATTTACAATTCACTCGTATGATTCATAGATCTGACTTCCACCATTAAGCATTAGCTGCCTGGTTGGCCGTAGTCTGGCCATACTTTGAATTCAATTACAATGCAAGAGTGAGTGAAAGAAGCTCTCTTTTTTCCCCTTTCAAATCTGTAACATATCTGCTGCTGTTAATTAGAGGTCAGCTTGTATTAAGTTGTCTCCCATTGCACTGCTTTCTTAAATATGATCTTGTAAAAATGGGAAAAAAGGGCCTAATAATCTTCAATAGCAGGAATGAAATTGCACAAAATTCCCATTATTTGCTGCTGTATGGAGATAGGTCCTTTTCTTTCTATGTGCAGATAGGAACCTTGGAGTGCAGCCTCTGTCCTTTGAGTGAATGGTGCTGTCATGAGCAGGGCAGGGTTTTGGAAAGCTCTACTGCCTGTACAGTTCATCTCTGTGCTGCCCTCCCTGATGGCTCAGCTGTGCTGCAGAGGATTTGGCTGTGCACAGACTGTGTTTGCTGAAGGGGAACTGCACGTGCCTGCTGAAAGGCTCGTCTGGTGGAAGAAAGGGAAAGATTTTTCTCTTTTGGCATAGTGAGGTTATACAGACTGGATTGTTCCACAGCAGTGGCCGCTCTGGTGTCTGTATTTCATCTTCACAAAAAATATTTACTCTGTCCGGTGTATCAACTTCTCATTTCTCTAGGTTTTACCAGCCCAAAATAGCCAACTGCTTTTCTACCATTTTATCTGTTTCAAAAATAAATAAATATTGTGCTTGTGAGATTTGTTTCTATTTTTTCTAAAGTGTTCTTGGTCCAGCTCTTGTTAAAAAAAAAAAAAAATTATTCTAAACAGGAGAAGAAAAGAAGGCAGAAGTGTAAAAAATAGTAAGCTACTAACACAGAATTGTGAAAAAGAGTAACATATTGGGTGAGAAAGTCTCACACTGCTCTTTCTCCTCATTATTTCAACTAACAGCTCTTTGTGATCTTTGTCTGCATCAATCTGTAGCCAACATTTAGTTTAAACACCTCTAGGATTAAACCAGCTCATGGAGAAAACATCTATTAATCACCAAAGCTACATTTTTCTCATGGGAAGAAATTCCAGTCACTCTCCCTTAAGACAGTAATTGCAATAGATAACTCTCAACATGTGAATTTTTTTTGAGAGTTTAATTCGCACATTAATATGCTTCAGTATAATTCCTTCCATTCCCTTGGGTTCTGTAGGACGAATTTCACATGCCACAAAATGTAATCATCAACTCAGTATAAGAGTACCAGAGCATCTAAGATGTGATGCATGGATCCAAAGGAGCTGATGTCCACTGAGCTTTGCCTTTACCCCATGGAAGACCATCACACAGCTGTGATTTAGTGAAGGTACATTGCAGTGCTGTCTATAAAGAGGGAAATAAATGTAAATTAGTAGTGGTTATGATAATAGTTACTGTTTCTCTTTGATCTGTTCAACAACATGTTCTTCAGGGTATGGTCTATTTTTAGTGCTAATCTGGTCCTTCCCTCTGAATCTTACCAGACCAAATTTTAGACAAGGTACTGTCACTGCTTCCCTAAAATAGATTTAGAAGGTCAACACATGGACTACAAGCGCACGTAAACAAATTATCAATGGCCATTAATGACATCTATAAGACTGCTCTTTCTTTGAGAAAATTAATTTCTATAATTATGCTTCTAGGCATTGCTCAGGTTTATTGATTCATTGTTCTATAAAGTGACTTCTAATTCTTTTTCAAACTATGAAAACATATCTTGATTTTCCTTATTGAAGCTGCTGAAAAGAACCAAATCAGAACTTTTTTTTTAACACATTCTTCCTAACCTACAAGTGGCATCTGCTTAGCAGGATCAAAGCATTCAAACACATGCTCTGAAGAATTGGCATTGCCTACTAAAAGAGCAGGTATGACTTCCAATTCTATATTTTCTTACTTAGCTAAACTGTAATATCTTTTTCCTATTTTTAAACGTGATTTTATTGGTGAGACTTCTTTTTCTAAGCCTGATCATTGTTCTTCTACTCTTAAGCTAGTATCTACTGAAAATTATCACAGCTAATAGATGTCTGCTGCACAAATCAATTCTCCATGCATCTACGTCTATTCTACACCTTCATTTTATCCTTTTTGCCACTAAATTCCACTCTTCTAGGAATTACAGCAGCAGTCAGGAGGCTCCAAGGTTGCTCTTGATCTCAGTTCTTCATATGCTCAATAGATCTCTTTAAGCAGAAGACTCTTGGCTTATGATTTGTGCAGCAGTAGATGGCCTTCTTCGCATTCCTTGAGAATTAGCAATTGACTCAGTTTACACTATTCTTTTCCCTGTCATGATAAAACACCCGAGGCTATTCCCTCACCCTAACTTTAAAGAGCTAGCCTGCGGTGCTATCATGTAGAACAGGATTAAAGAGGCTCTCTTTCCCAGGGTTTTACTCGGTTTATTTCTCCATGGCTTCCAGGGGACAAAAGAGAAAGTCTCCCAAGGTCAGGGATCTTTTCTAGGGTCAGGAAAAGGGGAGGGGTAACCTTGGCTTCTTGCCAATAGGATTGCAGAAGGTCAGTCCATAGGTTTTACAGGGGTTACAGGAGTTACAGGGACATACCATTCTTAAAGCATCTTAGGTACTGGGTTACAACACTCTTATACTACCTGTTTGCTGTCACACTTGTTTCTTTGGAATGTTCCTTGAAAGGAGGCTTATCTAGTGGAAATTTGTCAAATTCATGGTAAAAGTCCAAATAATCAGGTTGTATATCTTGCCATTGTTAACTTTCATTGTAAATTCTTCAAAGGGAAACTTAATGATAGGCAAGAGCTCCTGAGGGGATTATTACCCTTTACTTGTCAAACAAGACTGGGAAACCCACATCTGGATCCTCAGGGGAAAAAATATTATATGACCTATTGGCTGGGATTTGTGTTCTGTGTAAAAGAATTACATAGAATCCCAGAATGGACTGGAAATCCCAGGCTGGAAGGGACCACAGTTCTCTTGGTCTGGTCCAGCTTCCCTGACCAAGCAGGGTCATCCCAGAGAACATGGTGAAGGATTGAGTCCAGACAGTTCTTGACTATCTTTAGTGAGGGAGACTCCACACCCTCTCTGGACAATTTGTTCCAGTGCTCACTCACCTGTGCAGTAAAAAGTTCTTGCTCAAGTTCAGATGGAATTTCCTGTGCACTAGTTTCTGCCCCTTGCCTCTTGTCCCATTGCTCGCTTTATCCTACCTAAGGATCTCATCCAGCAGTATTTTAAAAAATAGATGTAAAAATAATGAGCTTTCTTTCACCAAGGTTTTTGACATTAATAGCTTTGACTGACATAAAGGAATCACTGATAATTTACTCTAACATAGTTGACAAGAAAAAGACCTCTATAGCAATTCAAATGTAATTCTATTTTTTCATGAGAAATTACTTAATACTGCACTCCTGTTAGAACCTAGATTTTTATGTCAATGTTAAATGCTAATTTCAAATTATTTGAAACTCGTTTATTTAATTTTTTTTTTCTTTTAATTACTGGGTAAAAAGTTATTCATGCCTTTTTAACTAAGGCTGTTTTAAGAGATTTTTTTCTCCTTTTTTTTTTCCCTAGAGGGTGAAATGTATACATACAAAACATCTATCTCATAGTTACCTTAATTTAATTTAAAACTGCACTTTCCACCACCTGCCAAATCCCATAATGGAAGTAGTATAATGCCATAGTGACTATGCTAGCAGTGTTGCAACTAACATGAATTTCTTGTTAACCTTGATTACACTAGGAAACACTGCAAATCTCACCTGGAAACCTTCTCATACATTTTCTAGATCTAAAATTTTTTAACAGCGGCCAAAATTCTTTCATCTCAGAGTCAGTGCTCAGAATTTTGTCATTTGGCACCTACTCATTTCAGATTAAACATGTTTTCTCAATCTGCACAGTGTGTATTTAAGGGACAAGGCCTAGTTCAGCTAGGGTCAAATCCCATTTATGTCTCCAGAGGGACATTTCAGGAAAAGGAGACAGATCTTTCCCCAAAGTTTCTGATTTAGTTTTTTTTTATTTAGCCATTTCAGGCTTCTTATTTTCCTTGGGGAATTACTTATAAGACCAAATGTGTCTATTTGTGGAAGAGAAGAAGGATTAGTATTACCTTCAGATGTGTTCTTTTATATGCGTTTTTCAGAAGCTATTTCCTTTGATATAGGACTCTACCCATGAAAGTATTTTTTTAATTTCCTTTAGATATGTTTGTTTGGGCTTTTTTACACTTTTTGTGTCTTTCCTTTTTACTTGTTGGCTTGAAGACTAGTGGTACACTAGTTTGTTCTTAGGATTTGTTCTTTCTTAGTAGACCACAAAATATTATAGATATTTATAAATTACATAAAAATTGTAGATATTTATAACGATAGTGTCATTTCACAGAAGTATCACTAAGTGTCTTCCTGCACTTTAGAGATTTAGCTATTTTTATATGCAACCTCTGGGACACCAAAATTTATCATCTTCATTTCTTCAACGTTATCAAGTCCAACCCATGCCCTAACACCTCAACTAGACCATGCCACTGAGTCCCACATCCAGTCTTGTTTTAAACATATCCAGGGATGGTGACTCCACCACATCCCCAGGCAAAGCATTCCAGTACTTTATCACTCTTTCTGTAAAAAACTTTTTCCTCATATCCAACTGGTATCTCCCTGGGTGCAGCTTGAGACTGTACCCTCTGGTTCAGTCAGTTGCTGCCTGCAGAAAGAGACCAATTCCACCTGACTACAAACACCTTTCAGGGATTTGTAGAGTGTGATAGTGCATGTCAGCACTTCTTCCTCACCTGTTTCCTGTTAGAGAGTGCTGGAAAACAGCATGCATTATTTAGGGCCCTCATTATTTAAGTAGCACTTACTGAAATGGAGCCACAATCTTTCTGAGCCATCTCTGTGTTGATGTGATACAGATCAGAGTAACCAACTGTTTAATACATAAAGCAGACACATGTTCCAAATTGATGAGAGTTTCTGGCCCTTGGTGAATTCCAGAGAATAATTTTTTATTACTTTTCTGGGGAGAAGGGAGTTTTGGTGGAGACAGGACACAGGGGTAAGATGAGATTTATAGCCAGAAATTTGAATTGATAGGCCAAAAGTTGGCATGAATACTCTCACAAGACTTCCCTCTCTCAAAAATAGGACTGTTCTGTATAACACATGTCATTTATTATTTTTAAGTCAAGAATACAAGCAGACTTGTCCTTGTCAAGCATTACTATAGGATCACTACTGTTCAACAAAACTTTATTCAAATTCATGATTTTTTTTCTCAGTTTATACTTTTTATTGATCTAGCTTTTTCTTCTTACATGTAAAAAAGAAAAAGAAACTTTTCTCACAATGCAAAAAAAAGTTGTGAGTTTTTACCGTTTCCATATTGGTGAAAGTTACTGCAAAGTTTTTCCATGTTAATGTTTTGTGTCTATGCATCCTGTCTGCTAATGGCTTTAGCAATCAGTTTCTTTATCCTGCTGCTTTATGTATTTCACTACCAATCTGACCTTAAAATAATTCTGGAATTAAAAGCATCGTTAAGTTTGACCATTCAGAAACAGATAACCATAGTTTCATTAGACTACTTGCAAAAGTAATTTGAATTTCACCCAGAAGTATTGAAGGAAATGTCACCAGGAAGCCCAGTCACAGGAGAAACAAACCCTCTCCTCATTTCTTTCACACATTTTTAGCCATTTTTTTAGCCAGTTTTTTAGCATGAAACCACTAGAGAAATCTTTGAATTTTTTTTCCTGCTGCCTCTCTTTATTTGGTAACTTAAATATTTATTGTGTGTTAGCTGTCTGGAAAGAAAGGTTATTGTGACTAAGCAGTAGAAAGAATCAGGATTTGAGTAACTCCACACTTGTGACAGAAAAAGACATATTTGCTAGTGACAGCAGGGACTGGGGCTGGCTGCTGCAAGATCTCTGATTAAGTGAGTAGTTACAATGTGATGTGGCAGCTTAAGGATAAGAGAAGCTCTTTTTGTATTATTTCCATGGTAAAGGATGATTGATGGCATACCAGATTTTTTTGGCCTATTCTCTACAAGTTCTTGTGATTCAGAAGTAAAACAGAAATCTTTACAAAATTTGAAAATAATGCTTCATTGTCTAATAAATAGTATTTTTGTCTGAGAAATAAGAGAAAATGTCCTGAGTAAAAGTTAGTCTTGCCTTATTGTCTAAATATTGTAGGATGCATGTAATAAATTCCTTGTCATCTAAGCGATGAAGATTGTGATTCCTCTAAGGTCATGTTCCTTCACCTTAGATATTTTTTAGTGCTAATCTTGAACCTCAGCCTCCCCCATGGTCTCTGGATGAGTTAATATTGGACAGGCAAGAAAGCAAATTTCTAAATCCTTTTGCCATCCTGAAAAGAGATCCTTAATGGGTTTAGGAAACTTTTACTTGCTTTGCAGTCAAAAAAAAAGTTAATGACAACATGCAGAGGTACATTTTATCAGTGAAGACTTCACAGTCTCGCAAAGCTGATTTGCCTGTCAAATGTAAGAGAAAGAAGTTTAGCTAATCCCCTAAACACATAATAATAAGCAAGTTCTCCCATTTTTACACCTGAATTGCTGTTAAAAAAAAAAAAAAAAATTAAGGAGCCTAAAAATAAAATCACTCTTACTCTCTTAATTTGGAAATGCTCTGTAATGAAGTTACTGGCAAATGACTCTCTGTGGTGTCTAGAATATATCAGCAGAGAAGCAATGATTATCTTTTACAGGCAGATTTATATTCATTCTTGCTGTGACAAGGTGGCTGTGCTGTAAAATCAAATTAAAAATGGACATTAACATGTGGGATCCACATTTGTTGCCACATTCTGAAGTCCATGGGCAGCGTGTGTCCCTTCAGCTGTAGGTCAGCTCTACAGACATTCTCAGCTGTCGACACCTAACAGTGTTCAGTGGGTTTTTTATCCCCCAGGCTGTTCTGCTGCAGGGAAATGAAGTTGCATTGAATGGGAAGTTTCATCCTACTCCTCTTTGGAGCCAATACCAGGTTTAGAAAATATTTTTTGTTCCAGATATCCAACTTTTGTCTGCTAGTGAAAGTATTCTATGAATTACAAGGGAACGAAAACTGTGTACTTTAAAGACTGCATAATGATGTGCAAGGACAGAAATACAGGTCAAGGGTATAGTGGCATTTTTGTTTGTCAAATGAAAAATTTCAGATAGATTGGTCTAATTATAGTTAAATACCAATGTGAGTGGGAAGTCATTTGAATTCCCTAAACCAGATGGTGTAATTCATCTCTCATTTAAAGCACTTTGATATGAAAATTTTGAATGGGTCTAATGCTCAATTTGGCCATATTTAATTCTGTAGAAAGGTAGGAGATCAATGTATTGCCATGTAGAATTTTACAGTATGGATGTGTGAAATGAGAACCACAAAGAAGTGCCAGCATCTTGCTATTATGTAATAACCCAGACATGCTTTCCTGCTTGTGCACTTCTAGCTCTAGATGAAAACCATTAGGAAATCAAAATCTTAGCCACTCTCTTTAACAAATGTGCACATTTCTTTCTCATCTGCCAGTCCTTCAGTTCCTGGGGAGCTGGACATCTCCCCTTATCAGGTTGATTGGCCTTTCTTCCAATTGTTTTGTAGTCAATGAAGTTGGAAGCCCAGAGAGACTAAGGGATTAAATCTGTTGTCTGAGGCTTGTTTTCCCCAAATGTGTGTCATGTACAAATGTATTTATCTGGGAAAAATAACACCATTGGGGAAAAGGATTTTGTATTCTCTATGGTTGTGAGGATTTTGAAAGGTTTACTGAAGATATCAGCAAAGTGATTGGTTGAAATGAGATTTCTGTGATCATCCATTTACACTGGTTCAACATGAAACATTTGACAGTGTTGTGGTTTAGGAATGGGATTCTCCAATTTAGTACTCCCACCACGCCCCACTCTCCCCCTCCAACTGCAGGAACAAAAGGCAAAGACCACGGGTTGAGATAAGTACGATTTACTTGAAATACCAATAAGATAAGAAAACAGACAGTAGCAGCAAAAACAGTAATAAAAAATTGTACAAAAGAGATAGTGTTTCATATGCAAGGATGTTCACTGTAGAGCCCATGACAATAAGCAGTACTAGACGTCTTTCCATGCCACATTTTCTTGACCATAAGGAACCTCTTCTGCTTGGAAGATTCAATTTCCCTGACACTGGCATTAACATGAAGTGGTATCCCTGTCCTAACCACGTTCCCTCCCAGCTACTGCAAAAGATTAACCCTGTCCTGCTTGGAAGGAGGGCAAGTAGGTACTACATCTATAATTAAAAAATTATCATTTGTTATCCTGAGCTACTCTGTATCCAGTCAGACAAGGTGTATTATCTGAAGGAGGTTGCTAATTCCGATACACATGCACTGAAGCAAAAATTCCTGGATGTTTTATGCATTCTTGTTCAGTTATTCAGGCTCAAACTTTGATACTGAATATTTACAGTAATTTCACGACCATATGGTGCACCGGACTATAACACGCATCACCAGGAGTCAGCAAATTTCACAACTTTGCACATTATATAAGCGCACCGGACTATAAGGCACACTTTTTTTTTGCAGCAAAGATCCACACCGCGCACAACAAAGTAACAAATTGGTAACAGAATCTCGTCATTGCGGGTTTACTGGCATGTGCTCAAATTGGAAACATTTTAACAGATTGGTGTAGCCTTTAAACACAGCCCCAAGCCCTCCCCATGCGTGGGCTCTGGTACCGGCTGGTACGGCTCACGGCTCCTAGCTCCCACTGTGCGGCCGCGCCGCGTCCTGGCAGCCACCGCCTGGTGGCCGCGACAGGTCCCAGCTTCCCCCCGTCTGGTGGCTGCACAGCGTTCCGCTGGCCGGCAGCTGCACTGCGTCCCCCCAGCTTCCCCCCGTCCGGCGGCTGCACTGCGTCCAGTCCCATCCTCCCGACTTCCCCCTGTCCAGCGTCTGTGCCACGTCCTGTTCTGTCTCCTTGGCTTCTCCCCAGCTGGCACCTGCGCAGCGTCCCATCCTGTCCCGTCCCTCCAGCTTCTCCCTGGCTGGCACCTGCACAGCGTCCCATCCCATCCTATCCCATTCCTCCAGCTTTCAGCCGTCTGGCGGCTGTGGCGTGTAGCATCCCGTCCCATCCCTCTGGCTTCTCCCCAGCTGATGCCTGCACAGTGTCCCATCCCGTCCTGTCCCTCCAGCTTCTCCCCAGCTGGTGACTGTGCCACGTCCCATCCTGTCCCGTCCCCTCGGCTTCTTCTCAGCCAGCACCTGTGCCATGTCCCCCTGGCTTCCCCCTGCCTGGCAGCCGCAGCTGCCACAGCTCCCAGCTCCCCCTGCACAGCCGCAGCTCCCGCGGGTCCCAGCTCGGCTCGCAGCTCGCACTTCCAGATTGGCAAATTTCACAACTTTGTCCTTTATATAAGGTGCACCGGACTATAAGGCGCACTTCTGGGTTCAAGGGAAAATTTTAGTCAAAAGGGTGCACCTTATAGTCGTGAAATTACTGTACATGAACCTCAATCCTTGGCTTCTTAGGTAATTTTCATAGTGGAGTCACTGTTCAGCTTTAAATTTTGTGCTATTTTGGCACATTTGTAAACATGGAGTGACAATTTTACTGGAAATTTTTTTCAAAATGATTACCTAACCTTGAATTTTTGGGCTTACGATGTAATAATTTCTCAATTGGTTTCAATAAAAAGCTTCTAAACTTTTTTTTTTCTAGTGGAAATACTCCACACTCAGATTTACTGTGGAATTCAAGAAGATTGCTGCTTTCTGCTTAACTTTCTCTTGTGACAGATTTGCTAGGTAACAACATTCATAACATTCTGCTGTCTCAGCCTGACAGGCTTAGCACCTTTTTCTCTTCCTCTGAACTTCCTTAAGTGCCAGACTAGCATATTTCAGGCTTAGATACTTACAAGTCATTTTAAAGGCAAACTTATAATGATGTACTGGGAGAAATAGTTCTCAGAAGAGCTGTGAGAGCTAGTGGTCATAAGAATGTAAAGATCTCTTCAGTAGCAGGATGGCATCTATCTGAATGGAGCTGATGGGGATAAAAATGAATTTTGTGAAGTGAGTTCTGTCCAAGTATTCAAAAGCTGTTTCCCCGAATCCATATTATAAATCATTGATTTGTTACTTACAAATATCACTTATTATTGATGGTCATGATCCTCAGGGGCTCTGCCTTGCCTCTAATTCTACTTTTTCCTGGTGCATATGTGAGTATGTCAGACTAAACCCCAGTGTTTTGTGGTTTCTGCCGTTACAAGTTACTGTATTGCTGACCCAAATTCTGTAAAACTGTATTGTAGAGAAATGAAACAACAAAGTTACTGCCACACTGGCATTAACATTGTGACCTATCACTGATGCCAGCTAAGGGGTGCATGATGAAAACAGAACCTCTAGAAAAATTTTTTAACCAGCTTATTAAGTACACAAAAACATTGACAGTATCTGTCTGTTTTGTCACTATCGTATTACCTTTCTATTTATTTTCTCATCTAGAAATATTAAAGGAAGGCAGAATAAACACAGACATTATTACAATCTATCCATAACATAAAAGATGTGTGGACCCTTCATGTTGTAACCCTATACCCAAGATGTTTTAAGAATGGTATATCCCTGTAACTCCTGTAAAACCTATGGACTGACCCTCTGCTATCTCATTGGCAAGAAGGCAAAGTTTCTCCTCCCCTTTTCCTGACCCTAGAAAAGACCCCAGACTTTGGGAAACTTCCTCTTTGTCCCCTGGATCCAGCATGAAGAAATAAACTGAGGAAAACCCTGGGAGAAAGAGCCTCGTTATATTTTAATCCTGTTCTACATGATACCATCTCAGGCTAGCTCTGCAAAGTTATGAGAGTGCAGGACTAGCCTCAGGTGTTTTATCACCTTCAAGCCCAGTCTTCATTAGTATCTTCATCCGTGGTTGGTGATTATGTAACCAGGTGCTGTTCTCAACAAGCTCTTGCTAAGCAGCTTTGATGAGCTTCCTCATAATCATACCATACCATCGAGGATGAGGACAAACATACGCCTTCTCCAGCACTAATGGCAAAATCAGATAATACTGACACAAGTTAGAACAGTCCTACCTGTGCTGAGCCCGTACACAGCAGACTTTCATCTGCTGTTTCTAGCTTGGTGGTGCTCTAATGTGGTAAAGGCCTCTGGCTTTATATGGCAATTCAAAAAAACAGGTTCATATGGAAGCCCAGGTACTTCTCTCAATTTTTTGTTTGTTTTTGAGATGAGTATAGAACATCAGTGATTTTTCACATGTAGTTTTGAGTATAGCCAAGAAGTAAAACCTATACTAGGCTGAATTATTGTTTCTCTGAATTTGGTAACTATGGCAGCTTGGCATTTTGTAACGTTAAAATATATATTTTTATGTGCATTCACAAAAAAAGAAGGTGTGCTTGTGTGCCTCAGGACAGTTGCCTTTGGGCACAGGTCAGCATCTGAGGACAAACAGGATGTCCTTGTGCAGTACTTCAGGCCTGAACATAGATCTACTTCAGCTGCTGCTTACGTTATTCTATTGTCTGACAGAGTGCCTTGAAGCACATTCTGAATTGTCTGTGCACAGGAAGTTTTTATTTTTTTCTGTAACACAGGTGAAATATTTATAATAGTTGCTGGACTATGGTATTCATTCCCCATCTAGCTTCCTGAAATGAGATCTCACCTGAAAAAAAAAAACACGAAAGAAGGTCTTATAGTGAGAGAGTCTCTGAACAAGGAATGTTTCTCCTTTGGTTACTTTTTTTTTTTAATATTTGGTAGCACAGACATATAAGCTGTAAAGAATTGACAGTTGTGACAGCAGAATAAGGTGTTTGTTGAAGTTATTGATGCTGAAGATGCATTCTTCATCTTCTGAAGTTCAATAACACTTCTTAAATAGGATCAGTTTGAAAAATCCTTCACTGCAGAAAATGATTTATCTGTATGAAGGCTGAATTGCAACAGGTTAGAGTTTACATTTAATCCAGAATGAAAAAAACTTATTATATATTTGGGCTCATGTAAGTAGAGATGTGCTCAAAACTGAGAGTTAATAGAAATTTCTGAAAAGTGCTCCCTTTTTTTGGCATATCAAAGACCTATTTTGTGGTCAGCAGCTGACATCTGTTCCTCTTTCCTGGTATATCATAAGTAGCTTTTCCTGCTTTCATCTAAAGATTAGAAGATAATGCTGTAGGGTCAAAGCTTATTCTAACTTAAACCACTGAAGTTAATGAGCAAAACTCTCCTCTGTCACGTTAGTACACCTGCTACCCTAAAGTGTGCGTCAGCAATGGAACTTATGAAACCACAGCATGTATTACTCTTTTGTTGTGTTTTTTTTTCCTCTCAGCTGCATGGATACATCTTTAGAAAAATCAGTGAAAGTGAACAATGAGGTTGTTCAGGGTGTGAATTCAGCAGATAGTTTTTTTCACTGAAGTTGCCATAACACTTTTGAACTAACTTTTAGACAAGTCAGCTTCTCATCATACCCTTTTTAAAATAATGTAACAGGCATAAGAAGAGTCCAAAGCAATAACATATTCACGTCGAAACAGAAAAACAGACTGAGAAATAAAAGATACTAAATATTTTGTTTTCCTTGAACCCTGAGAGAATAAGTATATATTTTAGAAAGATTCATGGCTCAAAAAGAATTGCAGTAATATCTATATTAATTAATAATAAATTGTTTGCAGAAGTTTAAAAAACCAGACTTGTTAACTTTAGTCAGCTAAGAACATCTTATTAAAAGAAAGAAGTTATGAACCAACACTTCAGAAGGATTATAAATGGATTAGTCATTATAATTTATTTCTGTGGAGGGAATGTTAGGAATCACCTTGATTGATAATGGTATGAATCTTTTAATACAGCATTTGTAAAATTGATGAAATCAGCAATTAGTTAGTAGGGATTACTGAAGTACATTTGATAGAGACTCAAAATTCTGAGCATTTATTATTTTACCTTTCATTAATTCTTTGCTGTTGGAGACCTGTATCAACTATTTAGGCATTGGGGTTTTTTTCTCTTATTTGTTGGGATTTTTGCAAGAGAACTGAAATTCTCCAAATGACACAAAGACTGGCAGAGTCATAAGCAGTGAAGAGGACAGGCCACAGTTCCCTTGTTAGTCAGACTTAAACTCCCTGAAATAATTTTTATACAGGCGAAGTTCAACCACGTATCTGGGGAACAAATAAGGCTATCATGTAAAGCGTGTGCTCTTGTGTCTTAGGCAGAAGTTTTTCTGAAAAGAACTTGTGAAGAATAGTTAGTGTACCACAGTTGCAGAATGACTTTTTTGGCCAACCATACAAATGTTATATTTAATGTTTTCCTACAAAGTATAAGTCACAAAACCCAATATTACTGCCTTTGAAGTTATAGGTTGACAGGTGGCTCTTGGATTGGCTTTCTTGGAGATGTTGTTGTTGTTCCTAATTAAAAATGAAGAGAAGTAGAAGAAGAAGGAAGGAGAAGAGGTCTTCAAGCAATATTCTGTATGGTGATCCCCATGAGCAGAGTTCTATGCCCTCTGCACAGTGCTTATCACAGCATCACATACAGGGATCACCAGGTACCACAGAAATTGTCTGACACATTTGTGTCTACTCAGAGATGTGCGGGTTGATGGGATTGTGACTTTTTTGAGTAGAAATCATTCCTGTGCTTTCTTGGAGATTGTATTGTCACTTCTACTTAAACCAATTCAATGGGGAGCACTTTAACTCTTGCTATTTGATTTACTAAAGAAAGGTGTGTGAAGGAGTGTGATGCAGAGTCCTCAGGCAGGTGCAAGGGAGAGGTGGTTTATTGCAAAAACCAGGCCTTTTAAAGCAGTTACGCCTTTATCAGTTACATAGTTTTAAACCATACCAAACATAATTCAGCCAACCACTGTGTACCACCATGTGAACGCGCAATGGTTATATAACTTGTTTTTCTACCTCTAACTCAGCTGAATCACTTTCCCAAAGTCCTTTTCTGCTTAGCCAAAGTAACAGGAGTGACCTATGGTCTTACAGGGCCTTGCTTTTGTAAGGTTTTATCTGTATTCAACAGAAAGGTAGTCTTAAATGAATTCTAGATACATAAATTAATCTAGTTTATGCTCTGTTGGTATGGATTATTGTTTCATATCAGTAGGTATTTTTTACTGCATCTGAATAACAGAAGGTGGGGTTGCTACAGAAAAATGAGGCATCTTTGCTTACCTGCTCTTAGGGGCAAAAGCATTTATATAAAAGAGAGAAGGCAAAAAAGGAGGGAGGAAAACAAAATTTGTGTGTTTACTGTCCTGCTTTATTACTCTTTAAAAAAAATCTGTCCAATATGTGGCTTCTCTAAAATGTCTTTATTCACCTTATGGCTTTTAATATAATATACCAGATACATTGGTTCTGGAAAACGCTGACTACTAACAATGCTACCTTCTCTGTGCTAATATGAGTGAAGAAACTTAGTCAACACAACCTAAATCCAGAGAAATGAAGTAAACTAAAACCTGCAGAGCACAGAATAATGAACATGTAGGGGGGAAGGGCAGTTAGCTCTGGAAAGCTGAAATGGATTCAGAAGACAACTAGACTATTTTCCTTAGAAGCAGAGCTCAGAAACAGTCTGGTAACACAGACAAAATTAGTGAATGTCAATATAAACAGAAAAAAGGAAACCATTTTACCCAGATGTACTTACCTCCATTCCTAAAATTATTTGTAATCTGCAATGTAGTACATACTTTGAGTAGGAAGTGATGAAGGGAGAAGGAAAAGAATACACAATTTGTTAACATCTTAAATTTGTGTTGCAGTTTATAATATGCCTGCTGCTATATTTTACATGCAGAATCCATTATCCCTGCAGGCTCAAGTTGCTGCACTTCCCTAGTAAAGTCTTTCTTCAACCAGATGAGGCATGTAATTGGTGATGGGTTACATCGCCAGCCATGGAACTTCTTGTTTGTGATTAGACCCTGAATTTTATTTGTATTGCTGGCTCGGTGCAGGACGGTGTCTGAATGTCACATGTAGGAGTTTCCTATGTTAGTTTCATATTTTTAACCTTTTGTATATAGGCATAAATATAAAGAGGTCTTGGGAGGGTTCACATCTCTTGGAGTATTTCACGCTGACAAGGAGGCAAGAAAAGGCTGTGCTTTCAGTGTCTGATATCTGAACAATCTAGTTAGGGATTTCCTCATTCAAGGTAAATCCAGCTGTATGATACATTCAACTCCTTTTATACAGGTAAAAGGAGTTGAATATCACTATGTCTACTGCGACCCCTTGATATTTACAATATCATATTATATACCCTTGAGAGCATTGCCAAGAGCAAACCTGCTAATGTGGGTGCCAGTTTCTTTCCAGTTTTGTCCTTCTCATCCTTACTTAATAATCTCTTCCCCTTACTCAGATTTGTCCTGTATCTACAGGCCTGGAAATGAAGCAGTATTCCTGCTACTCTTAGAGCTGAAACAACCTTGTTTCTTTTAGCTAATCTGAGTGGGTCTTTTGCATTTTAAGACTAAAATTAAAACAACTATCAGTTATTTTTCAGTATTTACATTTAGTATCTATGTCTCTATCACAGAATAAGTTTTCCTGTGAATGAATCTATCAGGTTTTTTTTTAATGTGAAATCTTTTATTACGGAGTTGTCTGCTAATGTCAGTGTGTTAACTATAGAAAGAGAGTAATTTAAGATGTTGAAAGGGAAAAGGAAGAAGAAAGCATACTCTGTAGCTACTTTCTGTAGGGTAGGTTGGATGAATTTTCCTTTATGATGAATTTTCTTAATATTTTTTTAATAATTCGGATAAGATGGCAAAGATTTCAATGTGTTCATAACTGGCATCCAGGAAAATAAATTGTTTTCTGATTGGTAGCTAATGTATTGGCAACTTAAGCATGATGAAAATGAGTCTAGATGGCTATAGAATCTTCCTAATCCTAGATTACTTTATTTCCTTGAAGGTGCTTAAAGTTTTTTGGGGTAGCCTTTGAAATTTGCCTTTCTCTTGAATTTCCACTGACCTTCAATGCTACACTGTACAGCCATTTTCTAAAGTGTTGTAAAGTAGCCTGAATGCTGAAGGAGAGGGGAGACAGAGATAAGAGAGTATGTAAGGTCATAAGAAGTTCATAATAAAATGAAAGCAAACCATGTCTATTCATCCTCAGCTTAAGGTTATTCTACTTTCCCTAGGAAAATACATTGTGTCAAAATTTCTGTGAAACTTGGGAAAGGTTCCCTGTGGTGTTTCTGACACCACATTTCTGGCAAAGCAGTATAAGCTGCAGCAAATACTCTGTCACACGATATCTATTTTCTGGTATTTCACTATCCGTGTGTATTTCCTTCAACTTTCCTCCAGGCTATTAAAAATACAGTTTCCTTTCCTTTCCCAAAATGGTGGAAATGACAGTGATGCCCACTTGTCACTATACTTTTCATCTGAATGTTTCTTTACTGCAAACAATGTGCCACTTCTTTTAAACAAGGAAACCCGTTTTATTTGTTAAACACTGTTCTTCTTTGGTTAAGGAATACAGTTTTAGTAAAACAAATGCCATTCCAAGAAATACTTACTAAATTGCCATGAAGAATGCACCTTTTTTTTTTTTAAATATTCCATTGTGAAAGAGGGACTGGCCTAGTCTCTGGAAGATTCTTTTATTTCTATTATTTTCATGGAATTGTAGTAATTTGTCCTAAAGTAATTTTATTAAAAAAAAAAAAAACAAAAAACCAAAGCAAAACACACACAAGGAAAAAAACAAACAAACAAACAAAAAAAACCAACCCACAACTCAAGTGTTTTTCATGTGCATTTGTAAGATGAAATTCATGTCGTGTTGAAGACAAGAGGTATTTTGTCTTGTCATATAGAGAAAAGACCAGGATCTTGAAAGCCAACCTAGTAAGTCCTTAGGGGTCTCATAATGTATCACAGCATTTTATCATGACTGAATGC
>PYHW01009837.1:3651951-3668843 GCA_013186435.1 Turdus rufiventris | reverse complement strand
AACCAAAAAACAACCAAACAAAAAACCAAAGCAAAACACACACAAGGAAAAAAAAACAAAAAAAAACAAAAAAAAAAAAGCAACCCACAACTCAAGTGTTTTTTCATGTGCATTTGTAAGATGAAATTCATGTCTTATTGAAGACAAGAGGTATTTTGTCTTGTCATGTAGAGAAAAGACCAGGATCTTGAAAGCCAACCTAGTAAGTCCTTAGGGGTCTCATAATGTATCACAGCATTTTATCATGACTGAATGCATGGAGGATGATCCGTATAAGCACAGTAATGTATTTTGAAGACACGTTTTTGACTTGGTCAAGTTGTGAACTATGTAGTGCCTGAAGAGTCAGAAATAATCTTTCTTGCTGTTATCTGTTTTACCAGTGTGTGATCTACATTTCTGTGCGATTTATCTTTTCAGATATTTGTAGAAATCTCCCTGCTTGCTGTGTATGACAATTTTTTTCTCTATTCTAGTCTTGATGCTTTTGAGAGTTTAAACCTGGTAAGCAAGAGAGCTGACTTTTAACCTTTTGGGTGGTTGAACTTTTTGGCAAAGAAATGAAGGGTTTATAACAGATTTTATGTGTGTACTTCTGAACTGTGTAAGATAGCTCAAAATAATGTGTGATAGATAGAGTGTGCTGTAAAGGGTAGGGTTATGTTTCAGTGTATACCAGCAACATTGATAATCTCATTATCCTCTGCAAATTTGTATTTCTGCTGACATTTTGCCATTTGAAACTTTATTCATTTCCCTATGGCATTTTGCATTTGTTTTATAAATGACATGCACAAAGCTATGCCATGGTCTAGAAGAAAGGAAAAAAAAAGATCTAGTATTAAGCCCTAAAGGCATCTGTTCAGTAACCTGTATCTGAGAGTAAAGCAACCATGCTGCCATCTGTTATATTTTGTTTGATGGCTATTGCCCTCATTGTAGGTTATAGCAGGTCTCAAAAGGCTATGCTCACTTTGCCTTTGAGCCATTTTCTAGAGAATAAAAAATACTTTGCATTTTCTCCTGTCACTGCACAAGCTGTATTGAAAAGATTGCTTCAATTACTAGATCACTTATGTTGTTTTTAAGGAGAATTGATTTTGTTTTCATGTAGTATAGATGAAAGTGAACTCTGTAAGAGGTTATTAAAATGTGATGTTGTTGCCATGTATGACTTTGCATAATGTTATGGCGTTATTTACTATTTATTTCAGATATTTAGTCAAAAAAAACCCAATCTCTTTGAGTAACTCTGTCACATGTACACAGCAAAAAGAAGGCATTATTTAGAGCTGAACGTTAAAAAGCAAAAAAACAACATGTATAGAATTTGTTAGGGTTTTTTTAGTTTCGTTCCAGCCACTAATCTGTCATGATCTTGGTCAGAGTGAGTCAGATGTTTTATGAAGAAAAAAGCAACTCTTCTCTCACTATTTTCTTGGCTCTGCTGAGTGTGAAAGGTGCAATACACTGCTGTGATCCTTTTCAGATAGTAATTTCATTTCTTTGCCAAGACTAACAAACAGATGAGTAGAAGCCCACACACTTCACCTGCCAGTGCTTGCATTTAAACTGTAGTTTTTCTCTGAAGCTGAATTTTCCTTACTTTTCTGAGTGGGGGGGAAAAATTAACCATGAGACTGTGAGGATGAAATACTTATTTTTGAGACAAGAAATAGTCCAAAATTTCAGAGATCCTTTGTGACCCTAAGTTCATGAAATGACAAATGAATGGCAAAAATCTGTTCCTTATTTATTTTGTTTTTAAGATAGCATAATGACAGCCTCGCCAACATGAATGGTTTGTTAACGCTACACAATCTTTGGGAGGGAAAATGTTCCTAGATGAAATAGCAACATTTAAAGAACCTGAGTCAGGGTATTTATAGTACAGTAGTTTCACGATTACAAGCCACACCTGATTATAAGCCACATGTCCGGGTGTCAGCAATGTTTAGGTCTTTGTCCATGTATAAGCTGCATCGGATTATAAGCCGCACTTTCGTTTGCAGGGAGTACCTGCATGCAACAAAGCAACGAATTAGTAATGGAATCGCGGGATCGCTCACCCTGGCCCAGCGCTGCCCCGCGGTACCGGCAGGAGGGAGGTACGAAGCCCACTTTCATCCGTGGCGGCAGCGGGAGGGGGAGGCAGAGAGCCTGGCCGCACCCGCAGTGGCAGCGGGAGGGAGGCACGGAGGCCCTACCTCCCCCCTGGGCTGCGGGGCTGGCAGGACGGAGCCCCTCGCCTCCCCCCTGCACTGCCGGCGTGAAGCCCGCCTCCACCCACCGCGCAACAGAGTAACCAGTTTGTAACAATCGCGAAATCCTGGGTTTTACTGGCAGGTGCTCAGCTCAGCACCCTGTCTCGCATTTCCAGGTTGGGAAATTTCCTTTTTTCATATATTGGCTGCTCCTGAGTGTTGGCTGCATTTCTGGGTTGGGAGCAAAATTTTAGTCAAATGGTGTGGCTTATAATTGTGAAATTACTGTAATTTTTAAAGAATTCTCTCTAAAAATTGTAATCTGAATGCTTTGGAAGGTACCATTGTAAATTCAGGGTTTACAACTCCGTGCTTGAACTCAGTACTTACAACTCAGTGCTGTGGGGAGTAGGAGGGGTGAGGAACAGCAGACCTTTACAATACAGACAGACTACAAAGGCAAAGTCCTGGGCCAGCCCCTCTGTTGTTGACCACTAAGTGAATTCCTACAGCAGTGGCCATAATTGAAAGCAAAATATTATTATAGCCTTCAAAGCATCATTTAGCATATTTTTATGTACTAGAGCATGTAGTGAAAGAACAAGGGGGAATGGCTTAAAACTGAAAGACAGTAGGTTTAGACTGGATATTGGGAAGAAATGCTTTTCTGTGGGGGTAGGGAGGCACTGGAGCAGGTTACTAGTTCCTGGAAGTTGTCAAGTGTCAAGGCCATGTTGGGACTGCAGCCTAGTCTGGTGGAAGGTGTCCCTGCCCACAATGGGGAGGTTGGAACCAGATGGTCTTTAAGGTCCCTTCCAACCTAGACCATTCTGTGACTCTATGATGTCATTTAACAATTGTAAACAAAGATGACAGTCAGCATCTCATAAGCACTTAATGTTTAGCCAGCTAGCTTTAGGAATTAAGCTAGCAAATACATTTTGAGCTGAAGTTCACCAACAGGTAATATAGGCCATCTCCCTGAACATTTTACCTTGCATTCTCCTACCTGAAGGCATGAACTGTAAATGTGTTAAAATATTTCCTGTTTCTTTTGTATGTTTGTGTGAAAGCGATTGCAGCATTACTGGCATTTCTTTAACCAAGATATTCAGTGTCTGTGAGGTGAGCATTAGATGAGGTTAACCAATATCCTTTCAGATGGAGCTCTTATCTCTCTCCATTTCATCTGTTGTAAAGGCTTTCCTGTAATTTAAAATGGTATTTCAGGTTTCAGCTCAGGGATTTTTGTATTCTGAAGAGCAAAGGAGATGACAAGTTTGTTTGCAGGGGGGAAGGAAAGCAGATGACCAGGTCTTGGAAAAGGAAAATAGAGGTGAAAGCACTTGTTTGAGGTGGACCAGGCTATGTATAACTATGTGTTATGTGTCTAGTCCCTGTGAATTTGCTAGAGAAGAAATATGAAGTGTTGGACATTTAATTAGATGTAGCATTGAGTTAGAGTGCACTTAGAGGCTGATCTCTTCTTGGCCAAAATGTGACAAATGTGTGCTAATCTTAAAGAAAAAAGTGGTAAATCACATGAACATCTGAAGTATGGATTCAGTTTCTGAGATATTTCCCTGTATTTTCCCACAAACAAAGGTACATTTGAATTCCAAATGCACCTTAGCAAATGTTTGAGGTGAATCTTAGTGTATCAACCTTTTCTTCATACTATTTGTAATTTTTTACAAATTTTTGGTGGGAAGTTGAAAGGCAATAAACAAACTTATCTCCTTGTAGTGTTGCAATATGCAGATTTTGAACTTTAGCCTCTTACAGCTGCAGGAGTGGTTATTGGGTGACCATTTCTCCTTCAGACACACAGGGTGAGGACAGTGACTTTTCATAAAACAGCAGCCTGTTGCATATGTGATTGTTTTTTACCCTCCACAGCAATAGTTTCTCAATATGGAGTTGATGAATATAAAAAGAACGTGAAATGTTAATGAAGGCAATTATTCTTTTCATTACTTCATTAGTGCTGATAGGTAACTTAGTTGAAGTTTGTCCAAGGCTTAATAAATATGTCATTACATAAAACAGACCATTTTTTCTAGATGTAGTGAAATACGTGGTTTAGAAGTGATAATAAACACCTTGAAAATAACCCTGTCCATATCCTCAAAGGGGGCGCTTTACAGGAAGCGGAGTCAGAAGACACCTGGAAAAACCAGTGTATTGTATTGCTCAGATTAATTTTATTCATATTCCATAAGCAAAGGTAAGGGTATAAAAATCCCTTGCCTCAATCACTTTATCAGTGCGCAGGATTACAAAATGGAATTGAAAGTTGAAGGTTGTAGTAGATGGAGGACAAAACAGCTGCTTTTATACAGTGTCACTTATTTGGTTTGGGGGGTTTTTTTTTGCATTATCCAAGTGTCTTGTTATCTTGTTCCATCTTGTTATCAAGTGAGGGATCCAGACTCATGGGGAAGTCTTTGGAAAGATGAACAGATATGCAGTGGTGACTAAATTTCTATTCTTGAAAGGGCTTTTGCAGTCTTTTTGCAAAAGTGCCTATTGGTCACTGAGGTTATGGCTTAAAAAGAAAAATTAAAGATGTTATTTAAAAAAAAAAGGGAAAACAGAGGGGAAAAGGAGAACATAACTATTCAATTTTAAAATTGGTTTGTTGGTTTAGAGAGACTACTATTTAAATATTAAAACCTGCTAGTCTCTGGTACTTCACTGCTACACAGCTTGGCTCCTATTCCATGAAATTCCTTTTTTACTTCTCTCCTTTCAATGTGACTGGAACGAGACTCTGGCCCTAGAATATCTGAGAAGTGTTTGTAAGACTCCCTTTAGAATTATTGCCTACATTTGTTCATGGATGTGGTCCCTTGGAAACTGATTCATGCTATGTAACTGTGTGCACAGTGTGTCTCATTTTTATATGTAAAAAATACAAGGTTACATACACATGAGTCTCAAAAGGTGACATTTCTGCTAAATACTGCATTTAAGATATAGAACCCTTTATTATTACTTTAAATAAACAGAAGATAAAACAAAGCTTTTCTAAAATAAAAAAAAAAAAATTCAGTTTTGACTTTTAAGACACTAGACTGGAAGGTCTACTTTTCTCCATTGCTGATATCTTTTTCCTTCTATTAAGAAAAATCTATTTAAAAGAAACCTTTTGAAAATTATTAAGGACAGCTCTAATCTGTTATGGGGTGTCTTTCAACTTCATGTTTGGTGATTAATTCCTTGTAATTATCCATCTATTTATCCCTATACTCATCTTTCGACACATTCAGTCCTCTTTAGCCTTTTACCATAACATTTTCTGCTAAATCTCTGCTGCTTGGGAATCACTTTGTGCCATTTTCTTCTCTTTAACTTTTTCCTGGGCTTTCCTAATTTTGTGGACATGTCCAAGGAGGAAGGAGTATGTCTGAGGAAATGACAAAAGCATTTACAAGGATTGGGAAAAGAGACCCTGAAGAGTATTTATAATTGTACTAAGGTAGAGAGGGAAACAGCTATGTGCTTGTGCCTTCTACTCTTCCTCCAAGTTTTTAAAAGAAGCCTTTTCAGTAAGTCACTGCTCTTTCTGTGTTACTGAAGAGGAATAAACTTTCCTCTAATGAGGGAGTCTTCACATACCGTGGACATTTGAAATGGTCTGTGGCAAGTTGTTGTTCTAACAGCTCAGAAAAGAGGAAGGAGAGGTGATTATAGATACATGGATCAGTGCATGGACTCAGTCACTGCTGCTGTGTAGTGTGCCTTGGAGTACCAGCTGCCAGGACTGTGACACCATCAGAGTTGTTGCCACATTTATTAACCAAACCATCTGTCACTGTAAGATAAACCTGCAGATTTTTTTCCTGAGACAACAGACAGCTTCCAAAAATCAACAAGACCTGATTACACAGTGTGACAAAGCCAACATAAATGCTCTTGGGGACAGCATCTTATTTGATATGTTTACGTGTCCCATACAGGGTTCAAAGCAGAGGAAAAAAAGATTGGTTCTGCCCCCAGAAATGTTTGCTGAGTTGAAAGCGTTTCAAGCTGCTTCAGGTAGCAAAATAAAATCTTTCTCAAAGGAAGCTATTTTTGGCCCCAACATTGCCAAAAATCTCAGCTCAATTAGGTTCAAATCTTAGGAACTGGACATCCTGATTGACAGTATCTGATACACCAGTTGATGTGACTAATGCTGGATAACATGTATCTTTATTGAAGAAAGATTACTTTTCTGTAAAGCTGTTCTAGCTGTTCTCAGCAGGCTAAGACCCATTTCAGGTTCTTTAGAAGGAAATCAAAAATATCCATTAACAGTAGGTAGAGCATTCGGTGATCTGACCAAATAGTGACAAGTCAGTGACAGTAAAGAATAATATCATGTTCCTTCAGAAATGGTACATAATTCTTTATGAATTTTCAAAAAGAAGAGTTTTCTTTTGTAGGAAAAGTAGTTACTAGTTGAGACAACCTGCAAAATTAGGCCTTGAACATTATCTTTTCTTTGTACAAGACATTGCCAGAATTATCTATTCTCTGTTCATATTCTTAACTTTTTTTTTCCTGCATAGTAACTGTTTTCCAGGGAACTGAATTAAATAATTTCTAAATCTGTATGTCTGCAGTCAGGTGCTGACATATACTTCTGTGTAGCTGTTTATATACATATGTCTTTCTTGCTCCTAGCTCTGTCAATACTTGTTTACTCTGCCTTTCATCTTGCCTTTCCAGCTTGACAAAGCAAGGAGGGAACCTCTCTGCATTTGCTCCCCACTCCTGTTGAGGTGCTACATTCCCGTCATACAGTAGCATCACACTCAGCCTGTTCCCCCATGCTTGGAGCATGGCACAGCAACTGATGTTGCCCTTGTTATTATTTATCCTTACCCATATGACAGAGAAGAAAGAACAAGCTTATGAAATTAAATCTTTAATTAATATAGTGTGAGACAGTGACATATTGCCAGAACCAGAGGCATAACCAAGGGATAATGCAAAAATTTCCACTGAATCATATATAAATGTAAAAATGAGTAAAAAATGAAGATTCCATATCAGTGAGTGTTGTGTCTTCAAAATTAAGGAAATGGTTTTTGCCATTCTGATTTAACAGCTAGGAATTACCACTGGTATTCTTTGAAAGTGATCTATAAAATGTCATGTTGCTTAGACCATTCTTTTTCTTGCTTCCCATGAACTACATAGGTGGTCCATTCAGAACCTCTCTTCAAGCTTTCCTCTGAGTGTCTCAACAGATATAAGAAAAGTTGAACCTATATAAGAAAAGTGACCTTTAGTTAGATTTTATGCCAGATGTGTCATCATGTGTATCTGTATACATTCTTTTCTATGCTTTATATCCAGAGCACTTCTATGCCTTTAAATATTTATACTTCGACCATAGGGTAGTGCAGCCCAATAACATTATATTTTATAATATAAGTATTATACTTATTTATTAGGTTTCAGGTGCAGACCTCATTCATATTTGTATGTGGAAATTTTTCAGTTTTAAATTATTCTCTCCAACATGGCTTTGTCACCATGTGGGTGCTCCAAAGCTCTGAAGTAACAGATTAATTAACCAAAATCACACTGTCTCCTACACAGGTTTCTCTTGCACTACAAGCAATAAAGAACTTTACAAATATTGTAACTGTTTCTCAGAGAAGAGATTTAAAAGAAGATTGTAACTAATGGAGGGCAAAGGATTCCTTTCTTCCTAATATGAGAACAAAAATCAGCATGTAGTAGCAAGAAGACCTTGAATTTGAGACATTCCTTTGAGATGCTAAAATAAATTAATTGGTTTCGTTTATTATTGAGGATTCACTTGAGTGGAGACTCAGATGTTATTTGGAAATAGATACTAGTGTGGGGTTTTTTTCCCCACAGATGCAGACCTGAGCATGATTTTGCATGTACAAAATGCCAGATGGTAGAGACACCATGATATAATACACCCATATATATATATTTGAACAAATGCTTCATGAAAGTAAGAACAGCAGTGCTACTGCTAAGACTGTGCTATTATTTCCTCTACTTTACTGCTGAGACTTTTCTAAGTACTTCCTCATCTTGCTTCTCCATATGCTTCCCTTTTGCAACATTTAAGTAACACATGCCTTCATAGCAGTGATAGAGAAAATCTCTCTCAGAGGAGAGCTGATGCTCAGATACAAATAGTTTGAAATGTGGAGATTGTTTGGAGGCTAGAAAGGTGCTTGCTATGTCTCTTTACAGCTTCTCTGTGCAATACCTACACAACGTGTATCATAAAAAGGTCTTTTTTCATGAGCAAGGATTTAATACTAATAAAAAAATGTGGTTATCTCCAGTGGTATCCTTGTGTGGAATGTCTTTTCAAATAATGCATCCTTGCACGCACTTTATAAATAAAATAGACTATAAACATTGCAATGACAATTCTTGCAGTAATTAGAATGGAAAGATGTCTGCGACACTTTCTTTGTTATTTTTACGAATGCTTCTGTTGTTGTTATTTGTTCAGTGACCGTATTCTGAGGAAGTACATTCAGAAAGTATTTGTTTCCTCAATAATAACTGTGAAACTTAAAAAGCGCTAACTACCACTAAAGGTTGTCCAGAAAACTCTTACTAGGAGGAATGAAGTAATACAGTAATTTCATGACCATAAGGTGCACCGTACTATAAGGTGCACCCCCGGGAGTCGGCAAATTTTGCAACTTTGTACATTGTATAAGGTGCACTGGACTATAGGGCGCACTTTTTTTTTTTGCAGCGAGGATCCGCCCCCAGCTCCCCCCGCGCGGTTGCTGGCTGAGGCCCTGCCTCAACTCGGCAGCCATTGGCCCCTGGGCCCGCCTGTACCCGGCAGGGCCGGGGCATGCCTGCCGTCCCTCCATGCAGCCTCCCTGGGGTGGGGCATGCCTGCTGCCGCTACACCCCACCTCCACAGGGCCAGGGCATGCCCACCGCTGCTCGGTGCCACCTCCCCGGGACCGGGGCATGCCTGCCACCGCTCTGCCCTGCCTCCACAGGGCGGGGGCATGCCTGCCACTACTCGGCTCCCCCTCCCCGGGGCATGCCTGCCGGCTTTCCGCCCCACCTCCACGGGGCCAGGGCATGCCTGCTGGGGCACCGCACACCTGCACCCGGCAGCCACGGCACTGCTGGCTCCCCCAGCGGTTCACAGTTCACACTTCCATGTTAGCAAATTTCCAAACTTTGTCCATTATATAAGGCGCACCGGACTATAAGGCGCACTTGCAGGTTCAGGCCAAAATTTTAGTCAAAAGTGTGCGCCTCTAGTCGTGAAATTACTGTAATTGTTTTGACAACTGTATCTTTATTGTAAGATACTGAAAACTATTCCAAATTCCACTGAAATAGCTGGAAAGGTTTTCATTGACCTCGGTGAATTTTGGATGGAGTCAATTAAAAGCTGACAGCCTCAAACTCTCTCCCTACTAGTAACAATATTTAATACCTATTAAAATGGTAATTACATGTGTTTCTCTTTTCTGCTTGCATTTCTCTAGATGTTGTGACAAGCCCATACTGTGTTTCTTTCCTCTGGCCATGAACTAGATTTCTGCATGATATGTGGTTTGACTCTGAGATACTATAGGTGATGCAAGAAAACAATCAATCTATTATTTTTTGTGAATGCCTTGAGGTTAAGTCTCATTAATTAAAATTAATTTACTGATCTTTTTCTCAGTCCCATTATTGTTGCTACAAAACCCACTAACAATTTTATGTATAAAAGTATTAATATAAGCTGCTTTTTCTTGTTTCATTACTAGTTGGTTGTTTTTTTGCTTTTACTTATCTTTTACCTCTGCTCCATGAGGAAGAGGTTACCTCATGATGGGACTTCTTTGTTAAAAAACAGAGATAAACTTTCACTGATCATAACGGAAGCAGGAAAACATCAAAAATTATTTTCCATGATGATAATTGTGTATATTCACAGCCACTTTGTTTATAACAAGCTTAGTCACAAATAAGTTGGCTGAACCAGTTTTTTTAATCATTAATAAATTTGAAGTATTCTGATTGTCCGCTTTTCTTCTGAGATATACTATACTTTATAAATTGTAGCGCTAAGAGCTGACTGACAGATACAAAATTGTGGTCTGTCTTTCCGTTTGCATTTAGTCCTACCTCAAAAAATAATTAAATTCTTACTATGTTTAAAATAATAAAAAAGAAAACTATAAAGAAATATTTTTATTCAAACTATTTGAAAGCAAAATAAATAGCAAATCCAAGCACAGCTTGAAACAGGAAGTAAAAGTTCAAATTTATTTTTCCTTTGAGTATTTTTTTATTAAGTCAACTAGGAATCCAAAAAAAATCAGTTTCAGAAACCTTCTCACTGTTTCCTAAAGTACATTTTTCAAGGTAGAGGGGAAATTTTCATTGGTTTTTTTCCTTCTGCTGTACTGAAGCAAGGGATGCTCCACTTTAAGGGGCTCCACCAGGCTTGTGATGGACCACAACGTATACAACCCATGTGTCTGAAGATTTCTCATTTTGTCAAAGCACAAAATTATTGGTATTTTTGGTACCAACCGTACTGGCATTACTGGTATGAGTGCTGCAGGTACTAATCAGTGGATAGAAAAGTTCCTTCAGTCTGAAGTATTCCATATGTTTAAGACTTTTTCTTTATTTGGAGGATAGGGTGGAAAATCACATTCTACACATTAATTTGGAAAAGAAATTAATTTGGGACTTTGTGTAGTTCTGTTAAACCCTCAGTTTAACTAGAAACAAAGGAAAGTGCTAACATTTGCACTTACTGTTTCAACTCTATACAGATTCATTAATCTTCATTCAAACATTTACTTACTGAATGATTCAAACTGTTAAACATGCACTCTTCTTACCAGCCAGTTGAGAAAAGATTTTGTTTGAACACTTTTGAAGTGCTAGCATAGGCGACGTTTTCTTCACTATTGGTGTGTATATCCAGTCCAGAAGAGGCTTGGGGATGTAAAGCTCCTGAAATACACACTGCAGGAAGCAGGATACTTCAGAGGAAAAGCATGTGAAAGGTTTTTGAAAAACAATTTTCAGAATGGTTTAAAAGAAGAGGTAACTTTGAAAAACCGGGGGGAAAAGCCACGTTGTCTTAAATAACTTTTCAATAGGATCAGGGTTTTTTTCTTTCTTCTTGGAAAATCACCAGCTTAGAAAATCCAAGCTGCGACAAAAAATTAGGGTGATGGCACAGTATTGTAAGAGATCTTAGAGGGGATTGCACAGTAACACTGTGCCTGAAATGTCCTTCAGACACAGGAAAACCAGCAGTTTCCATAACTTGATTTCCCTGGAGTGCAAGAGGTAAGAAAGTCACTGTGGTACATGAGGGAAAGATGAAAAGTTTTTTATTTTCAGATTTTCTATTTTTTTAATGTTCAAGCAGTAACCTTACAAGTTGAGGCCCTGAATATTGCAAAAATGACCAACTTCCAGGTTCTTGTTCTTATCATAGATAGGACACAGACTTCAGCAATAATTTTAAATCCTCATGGCATCAAAATGTTCCAAGACAATTTTTCTCTGACCCATTTAATTTTGCCTTTAGGAAATATCAGGTGTGCCTTCTAAAATGAGGCCATGTTTCTGGCAAGCTTTATATGCCACAAATTGATGAAAAAATATTCCTACAGTCTGTATTATTTCCCCTTTTTTTGCAAGTGTGACAGAGGCAAAATACTAATAACCTCAGTATTGATTAAACTGCTATGATTACAATTATTATTCTGTTTTTAGCTTTTCTAACTGATACTGAGCATTTCTTAATGCTAATACTGAGAATACTTATAAAGCTAATTTGAAAGAAAATGAGAGTCAATAATGTGTCTTCAGCATGCTGACAAAGAAAACTCTTCCTGAAAACCAGAATTAGCATGTAAGTATTTACTTGTAAGTGCATTGCTACAATACTTTCTTTGCTTTTCCTTTCACAAATCCCTTCCAAAATCCTACTAAAATTTTAAACACTCCGAATTCTTCATATGCAAAACAAATGAAAGCAGCTGCATCTGAGTGGGAAGCATCAGGCTGAGTGCATAAATTCTGCTGGCTGAAGAAAAGGTGATGCTTAGAGGATTGCTTCTGGTGGTGGCCCCTTTCAGCACCCATACACTCAGTGGAATTCCAAATGCTGCAGACATATCTCTGTGGTTGTGACAGTAAGGAGCCAAGTTTGCGATGGCAGTCACGAATGATGCAGATTTTCTAAAGGGCAGAGTGTCAATCCTGCTCTTACTAGAGCCAGGGAGACTTCACCTCAGAAGTATTTTTGGAAACCCCACTCGTACCTTGCTGTCAATGTGAAATGCACATTTTGGAGTCTATTTTCCTGCCATTACAGATCTCTTGAGAGTGCAGAAAATAGTAATCACAAGAAAAGAAAGTCTACAAAAGTCAGTCTGGAAATAACGGCAAGCTGAAAATCAACACAGAAGACCCACTGCATAATGAGGAAAGAAACAATGCAGAGGTCTTTTGAAATAAAAGTAGAGTATTAAAATAGAATCAATGTTACTATGACCTTCAGTGTGAAGCTCTTTGAGATACATCACCAGGGCTATTGCCTAGGTTTTGGCAGTAGCACAGTCACTTTGATCTCAGTTAATCAAGGTAAAGAAATACTTTCTTCCCCCTTAATTGAACAGTTTCCTCCCACAGGCACCACAGGAGTCAGTAGATTTGCAGTCCTATTGGTAGGATAACTTTGCTTTACAATGATTAAATGTTTTCAACAAAGTGCCATGCAATTCAGTACCCAGTTCTCCCAGCTGTGGAGGTTACAAGTTACTGGAGCCAGGTAAAGGTATCCTGACTGTTTAGGAAAAGATCCCCAAAAGATACATGGTAAATGCCACCAAAAAAGCAAGTACCAGCAATGGGCTAGTGCTTAGCACAAATTTCTACATGAGTCCATTAATCACGTCAAGGGCCACTTCCATCCTTAATGGCATTATAATGAGGTAAAGCTCAGTATTTAACTAACTTCAGAATTGATTGTGCTTATGGAGAATTTTAATGTATTACTAATGCAATACTAATTGCTGGAAATAGACATGTTCAGGAACCAAATGAGATTTGATTGTTTGGTTTCTATTTTGGTAGCAAAAAGTTTTTAACTGCAATAGTAACAAAGCCAGAACTTCAATATGTTCTTCAAAACACATTAAAACAAATATTTAACTAACAGCCCTTAATTTACTGCTGCAAGATTTACTGGATTATGAAAAATACTGAAATAACATTACCTGGGTTTTGCTGCTTCTGTAACTTGAATGAAATCTCATGCTTCAGACAGTGATCTTCAGTATTTCCATTCTAATAGAATGCTGCAAGCAACATCACATGTTGCTTTTCCAGCCACCGTAGGAAAAGACAAAATTGTAGAAAGTGGGACAAATGGGGGGAAACTGGGGGAAACCTGAGAGGATCTTGTGGGCAAGGTACTGTCTGGGAGTCATAATTTGGCAATCACAGACCTACACCCTGGCCATTGTATTGATGTGGTTTTGAACTGCTGCTCTGATTAATCTGTCTTTGATATAAGCTTAAATACAGTAATTTCACAATTACAAGCCGCACCATTTTGACTAAAATTTTGGTCTGAACCTGAAGAGCGGCTTATAATCAGGTGCAGCTAATATATTGATGAGATTCAGAAATTTGCTAACCCAGAAGTGTGAGTCCACATGATCCCGAGCCGATCCGTGCCTGCACAGCCCCTGCGGTGGGGGAGAGGGGCCAATCCGGAGCCTCCATGGCCCCTGCAAGGGAAAAGCAGGACGGATCTGAGCTCGCCTGAACCCCACAGGGGAAAGGCAGGACAGATCCGAGCTCACCCGGCCCTGACAGGGGAAAGATGGGATGGATCCGAGCTCGCCCGACCCCGACAGGGGAAAGGCAGGATGGATCTGAGCTCGCATGGCCCCGAACTGAGCCAGGAAACCCCGCGATTCTGTTACTACTATCTGCGAAGGAAAGTGCAGCTTACAATCTGGTGTGGCTTATTTATGGAGGAAAAACAAAATGTTGCTGACACCCCGGAAGTGCGGCTTATAATTGATGCAGCTTGTAATCATGAAATTACTGTAGTCTCTAATTCCTGGAGGTGTGAAAAATGAAGAAAAGACTAAGTCGGAAAAAGTTTTGACACTTCCTATTAATTTATAAAACTGGTTAAAATACCTTCATGTTTTCAATTAAAAGTGATTAAAAGTGATTCAATTAAAAGTGAAAATTCTGGAAAATAAATTGATTAGGTAATCTAGAAAATAGGTTGGTTTGGTTTTTACTGTTTGATTTTTTCTGACGCAAATTAGTCATTGGCAAAGATCTAGTGCTGAATACATTATGGACAATACTATGCGAAGTCCACATACAAGGGAAGTCATATATCTTTGAGAATGTCATTGTGGCTAAGTAAAAATATCTTTAAGTGTATCAAAAGAAGCTTCTTAGTCACCACATTTCAAGTGATGAGATTTCAATTTTTGTTTTGTTTTCACACAGAATTCACACAGAATGACTGGTTGGAAGAGACCTTCAAGATCATCAAGTCCAACTCATGCCCTAACACCTCAACTAGGCCATGGCACCAAGTGCCACATCCAGTCTTTTTTTAAACAAATCCAGGGATGGTGACTCCACCACTTCCCTGGGCAGAACATTCCAGTACTTCATTGCTGTTTCTGTGAAAAACTTTTTCCTAATATCCAACGTGTATCTCCCCTGGCACAGCTTGAGTCTGTGTCCTCTCATTCTGTCAGTTGCTGCCTGGTTTTGTTTTGTTTTGGTAAGCAGCACTATCATGTGACAGAGACCATAGAACTAAAGGTTTCTTCTTAAATATTCACAACCTTCTTGATATGGGGAAACAATTTTGCCAACACATGTAAAAGGTGACATCTTGTGAATAAAGCTGCTTAAAACCTCTTTTTTAAAACTCTTTTTGACTCAAAGCATCTAATTCATGAATGCTTCCCAATGCATTATGTTTTTTGCCCCTAATTAAATATCTATTACACTTAGACTTGCAGTATTTCTATGATCTTCATTATCTTACAAGTATTTTACAAAATTGCTCAGTGTGACAAACTGTTTAAGTAGTAATTCTCAAATAACATCAGAGCATTCTAATGAATCTTAAAATATTTCTAGTCCAAGAAATTAGTATGTTATACCTCATTATAAAACCAAATGTCTTTCTGTGTTCATCGTTTGTTGTTGGGGTTTGTTTTTATTTGACTGCCTACAGTTTCCCAACAGCAAGGCATTTACGGGCATGTATTTAGATACTGTATTATTTTATAGTGTTTAGAATTAAGAGGAAACTTATGGCAAGACTACATAATACAGTTGTCTATGACAATTAAGAAGTCCCCTTAGTTTGCTTGGATTTGATGTTCTGTTCCTTGCCACAATTTAACTAACATAGGAATCCTGCATATGAAGACTGTGTATGAAACACTGTGTTGAACACATCATATCTGTTTTCAGTGATACATGACTGTTCATCATGGGAAGAAATATGCAGGGAGTCAGGAAATACAGAAATATTTTTTTAAAATAGAAAATATCTATCTATAGGATGGTGTTGGGGTTTGGGGGAGTTTTTACTCCTTCCCTCAATGCAGAAAATTTTTCCCATTAGCATGTTAAAGGAACCTGGCTGGGCAACTCCCTGACTTCTAATTACTCAGGACAAAAGAGAGGGGTAGGGATGAATAGCTGTAAGTTGCTTTGTCCTTGCAAGGGGTCACTTGCGCTCGCTGGCCTGAATGCAGAGGAGAGAGGTTCTTTTTCTCCATGGTGCAACCAGGCCTTGCACTCCGACACTGCTACAGCTTCCTGCTTCTGAGAACAGCGCTGAGAATGGGATGCAAATGGTGAGCGGAGGTTTTTTTCCTTCACCCTTCTCCTACCTGGGACCGTTCTGCCACCTTGCCTGCCTGCTCCTGCAGCTGCTGCGACTGAGGCTGCCCCACTCCACTGGGACTGTGAGGAGGAGAAGAACATCTGACTAGAAAAAAGACTAAGACTGAGTTTCGTTCTGTTTTGTCACTGATCTTTTCATAGCTGATCTTGTTCTTGTTTGTCTTGTAGATATACCAGCAAAGAACTGTTTTTCCTAAACCCACACCTTTTGCCTGAGAACCCCTTAATTTCCAAATTATAGTAAACTGGGAGGGAGGGAATTTTCACTCTCCATTTTGGGAAAAAAGTTCTTGCCTTTTTCTTTTCTGGCAACACTGTCCTCTAAACCAGGACAGATGGCTAATTCTCACTCCAGTATTAAATGCAGAAACAGCTGGGATATGCACAGTGGAGATGGAAATGAGATCAGATATATGATGGTTTGATACGCTCCTTTTTTAATTTGGCATAAAATTAATATATATGGAATAAATAGCTTTTTGGGATATTTTGAGAACATACAAACAGACAAACTTAATTCAAATTAAATTTAAAAGTACTTTGTTGTAGGCTGTTCAGAAAATGTGAAGAGTAAGATTCTTAAAATAGTGCTGTCCTAGATTCCAACAAACTCATGGAGAAAGTGTTAGATGTAAACCATCATTAAAACTAAAATATACAAAAGTTTAAAAGGCTAGCTTCTTAAATGAAGAAACATTTACAGTAATTTCACGACTATAAGGCGCACCCTTTTGACTA
>PYHW01009837.1:3625088-3638705 GCA_013186435.1 Turdus rufiventris | reverse complement strand
CTCTGACTTTGTCAGGGTTTGGAGTTTGTTTCTTTGTAGTACTGTATTTCTATTTTAATTTCCCTAGTAAAGAACTGTTATTCTTAATCCCCATATCTTTGCCTGAGAGCCCCTTGATTTCAAAATTCTAATAATTTAGAGGGAGGGGTTTTACATTCTCCATTTCAAAGACAGGCTCATGCCTTTCTTAGTAGACACCTGTCCTCCAAACTAAGACAATGTTTTAACTGAAGATGTAGTCAAATCTTCTCTTAATATAAGGCATAAATTACCATTTTCCTTATAAGCAAGCAATATTTATAAAGCTAAACACCTGATATCTTTCTAAATTATATCCTTCTTTTGCTTTTCTCTATTACTCTCTATGACAGATTCCTGTACACATCTCATCCTATTACTGCTTCATAGTCTTCATGCTTAATCTTTGTCTTTTTATTTTGCTTTTCATAATTTTCCCTGCTTTTACAATTTAATTCACCGTTCCATTCTTTATTTGCTTTCATATATTTCTATTTTGTTTTCTAGGTTTTGACTTATATAACACCTCTTTTGTTGTCTTCATCTCATTTTCTATCTTTCCATTGGCACTCAAATTAAACACATCTTAATTTTTTATCAGTCATGCATTACATACCAGGAATGCATTTCTGATTTCTTCAGCTATTTTGTGAAATTCTGTGACATTTTTGGGAGGTGGGGGGAGAACTAGAACTTCTAATTCTCCAACAAGAATTGATATTTCATCAACAAGTGCTGATATTTCAATTAGTTTAACATATGAGAATTTATGTCCTTTCTATGTGTGCATCCAAGCTATTGTTACTGCTACCAATTTATTTTCAAATTCAGGAACATAGTAAAAATGACCAGGAAAACTAGGCATTATTACAGAAACATCACAGGGCTTTTGGGGTGCTGGTCCATACCTTAACTACAAAAAGAAAACAAAATACCAGGCATGTTTTCCCCAAAAGCCTCCAGAAATACCATTCTGTTTCTGCCTGAGTTTAGAAAGCGATTTTCTATCTGCAGATTTGCTGATCTTTTTATCACTGGATGTTAGTGACTGCGGAACTCTTTTGTGATAATTCACTTTTCAAAATTCGTGTAAACAGAAGCAAGGGTACATAGGGGTATAAGACAATTTCTCATTTATTCAGTTAGGTAAAAATTTGCTTTGAAAAATTTACTGTATAATGGTCACCTTTGGTTATCTTACTGACTTACTTCTCAGTCACCACTGAAAAATGCCACCATCATTTGAATTTTCTGTATCAGAAACCTGGTCTTACAATTTTTCAAGGAGACAAAGACAATTTTTTAACTTACAGTAATTTCGCTACTATAAGGTGCACCCTTTTGACTAAACTTCTGGCCCGAACCCGGAAGTGTGCCTTATAGTCCGGTGCACCTTATATGATGGACAAAGTTGTGAAATTTGTCAACCCGGAAGTGCAAGCTGTGAGCTGAGCCACGAGGGGGAAATGGTGCTGTGGGAGCACTGAGCCGCTAGGAGGGGGGGAAGCGGGAGGCCCCAGGCACCAGGAGCCGCGCGGGGTGGGTGGGACAGGGCAACCAGCAGCAGTCACAAGGGGAATGAAGGAGCAGGCGGTCCAGAGCCATGGGTGGTCCTGAGCCATCCCGAGGTGCCCTGAGCCTGGCGGGGGTGCTGCGGGGCCGATCCGAGCCCGCACGGCACCAGCGGGGGTGGGGGGTGGCGGGGCCGATCCAAGCTAGCCCAGCCCCAGCAAAGGGGCCAGCAGGGTCGATACGAGCCTGCATGGCCCCGGCAGGGGAAAAGAGAGACCGATCCAAGCCCGCCCGGCCCCGAGGTGCCCCGAGCCGTGGGCAGCCCTGAGCCATACTGAACCGCAGCTACCCCGAGATGTGAGCCATGGCCGCCCCAAGCCGAAGCAGCCCTGAGCCACCCCAAGCCCCACCTCGCCAGCCGGAGGCAGGCGGGAATGCTGGGAGTGCCGGACCCCGTGCATTGGGAGGGCACTTGGGGCTGTGTTTAAAGGCTACACCAATCTGTGAAAAAGGTTTGCAAATTGCCAGCAAACTCTACTATTGCGGGATTCCATTACTAATTAGTTACTTTGTTGCGTGGGCAAGGATCTTTGTGGCAAAAAAAAAAAGTGTGCCTTCTAGTCCAGTGCGCCTTATATAATGTGCAAAGTTGCGAAATTTGCTGACTCCCGGAGGTGCACCTTATAGTCCAGTGCACCTTATGGTCGTGAAATTACTGTATTCTTTAGTTTTAAATTTGAATTGCAATGAGATAACTTACTTTTTTCTTTGCACTGTAAAAGGACTCTTTTATTTATCTTGTTTTTAACTTTTTTAGTCTAAGACACATCTAAACACATGGCAAGTGACACCAAAATTCCTTGAGGAATATATATTAAATGTGATTTATTGTACTAGAATGGCTTTGTTCTTGTTTAGCTTTGTACAACCTGCAGCTACTGTTTTCCTTTACAATGAACTTTGGGTTTCTCCAAAGGTTAAGAATAGTCTTGCTTTTAAATGGAAGAAAAGAGAATGGCATTTCATTGTACATAACTTAAAAAATCACTTTACTTTTACTTTTTATAAAAAGTGTTGGCATACTATTCATATGAACACTTAGAATCTGTAATCACCAGTAAGGTTTATTGCCCTTGACTTCTTTTCAGCAGAGGTGTATGGTATTCTTTTTATTTTCTTTTCTTCCCATATACTGTGAAAGTTATGCTGGATCAGGATGAAGGTACAGCAGGAAAACTAATTTTTTAGGCATGTTTTTCATTCAGTAACAAGCACAATTTCTGATGAATAGGGGAGTGATCTGACACTGACCTGGTGTCTAAATCTTCCACTCATACAATATTACAAGCAGTGTATTACAAAAGTAACAAAGTCCATCATATATATCTATGCAGTAATTAATTTGTATTGAAATTAATAACTTTCCATTTAAAATGAATTTTTGTTTTTAAATTAGTCAGGGAGGAATAAACATGTTGAAATTCACTTTAGTTTAATGGTTAGGGTGATCATGAATGTGAGGAGCCTAGATTCATGGTTACCTTAACAGATAGAATGGGGCTTTTAACATATCTTAGAGGTGAACACTGAAAGAATAAAGATGCAATAGTTTAAATTTTTGCATGTATTAACAAAGAAAATTGATATTAGACATGAGAAAAAAACCTTCACAACTAGAGTGGTTAAACACTGGGATAACTTGCTCAGAGGCTGAGGAATCTGCACACTGTGTTTTTTTTCTCTGCCTCAAGTCTGGAACAACCCTTGACATTAGTTCTACTAAGCAGAAGCTAGGACTAGATGACCTTGAGGGTTCCCCACCAACCTAAACTATTACATGAATCTTGCACTGACATTCAGAGCCCATAAATAGACTGTGGGAAAACCAAACTCAAACTAATGTTCTTTCCAAGTTAAAGGAAAGATCCCCTATACCATTGAATGCCAAGTCCACGATGTGCTTAAAGTCAATTTCTTCATATCTTGACCCTACATTACCAAAGTTATTATTAGTTGAATAAATAACTGGGGCAGAAATTTTTTTGGGAACATCTGTTAATTGGGTCCTTTCTGAACTTCATTTCTTTTGAGTCAGTTATTTTCTGCAAATTCCTTCTTGAGATACTTACAGTAATTTCACGACTATAAGGCGCACCCTTTTGACTAAAATTTTCCCTCAAACTCGGAAGTACATCTTATAGTCCGGTGCGCCTTATCTGAGCTACAAAGTTCGGAAGATTGTGAACCTGGAAGTGCGGTCTGCAAACTGAGCCAGGACCTGCAGGAGCTGTGGTCGTGCATGGGGAGTCGGGAACCGTGGGAGCCACGGCCGCCGGGCAGGGGAAACTGGGAACCGGCGTGGCTGCCGGGCAGGGAGAAGCGGGGGGAAGCAGTGTGGCCATGGGGAAGAGCCAAGAAGCACCATGGGAAAGCGTTGAGAAGCGGTGAGAAAGTGCTGCGGTAAAGCGTCAAAAAAGCATTGAAAAAGTGCAGCGAAAAAGCGTCAAAAAATCGCACCGAAAAGCTGCCGAAAAATGGTGAAAAATTGCAGCGAAAAAGCGGCGAAAAATCGCACCAAAAAAACGCCGAAAAGAGGTGAAAAGTCGCTGTGAAAAACCGCCGAAAAACAGTGAAAAATCGCCACGAAAAGTGGTGAAAAAGCAGCAAAAAGCTTTGCAAATTGAGAATCTGCCAGTAATTTGCTACTTTGTTGCGCACCACGCAGCTCCTCACTTCAAAAAAATAGTGCGCCTTATGGTCTGGTGCGCCTTATCTGAGCTACAAAGTTGCGACTCTTGGGGGGTACGCCTTATAGTCTGGTGCGCCTTATGGTCGTGAAATTACTATAATTTTCTTGCACTATCTATCAAGTTGGAGAACCTAAGCTGATGTGAGAAACGCCACCCTGAGTCCAACCCCTGCTGGCAACTGGTAACCCCCACATATTTACTTGGGAGCATCTAGTGGTCCATGTTGGGTACACCAGGCTCTCTTTTCTCAGAAATTCTCTCATTTTATCTGCTTATTTTCACTTGAAGCTCTGTGTCAGGGGATATATTAAAAAACCCGAGACACTATTAATTTTCCATCTGTGGTCCTGGTGAGTTTTTTTCCACCGTAACTTGGAAAGAATGAGAACTAGTGTGTGTTTTTACCATTGGAAATAATTATTTCATTCAGTGTGATGTACCCGGCTGTGATTTTTAGGGCAGCATCATGTTTTTTTATTTTCTAGCATTGAGGTTGCTTGAAGAATCAGAGGTGGAATTCCAGGTTGCTTTTGTTAATGTGCAGGATTACTCTGTTTACTTTAATTCTGAAGTAATTGAGTGCAAAGTAGGTAGAGGTGAATGCATCTTTCTAGATGGGGTAAAGAGGCAGAATAACTGTCTTTGCCTGGACTGTTGGATGTCTGTGGCCAGCCCTGCTCTACTCTAGAAGTGCCCCACTTCATATATCCCATGTTTTGCCAGGTCTTATTAACACAAACACAGGTCATCTAAATTCTCTCACACTTTCAGGGCCAGAGCTGACTTGCAGCTACCCATGTCCATGGGTGTGCATAGCAGAGCTGTCTGTCTGTCTGTCTGTGAGCAGTGCCAGCAGCACTGTCCCCCAGCAGGGCAGGTGTGTGGAGTGCCAAAGCACAGGCAGGACACTGCTCTCCCTAGGTAGGGTGTGTCTCTTCCCAGAGCTGAGAGAAATGAAGAGCTCAGTAACCAAGAGTTGATCTTTCCTGTAGAAGTAAGCCATTTGTTACCAGCAGAATCTGCTGGGTGCAGTTGGGGGGGATCACAGCGATCAGGCACATCTTCCCATGCATGGCATCAGTGCCACCCTTAGTCCTACAGGTACTGCTGTTATTTGGAGAACTGCAAGGATGTGTGAGAAAAGGTGCAGAGGTAATCCAATGGTGCAGAAATAGAAATTCAGATAATTTATCATTCTTCTGTCTTGTGAAACTGCCCTCTCCTCAAGCTGTTGATAGCAGGTGGGGAGAGGAAATAGACTGCTTGTTTTACCGTACATTGATTTATGTCTGCTCACTGTAAACACGACAGTATATATAATGGATGTGGACTTTAATTAGACTGCTGTAAAATCTGCAATTACAGCTACTAAGATCCCTTTCATGTCTGAACACATAAATGATTTCAGGATTGTTGATCAAACTCTGTAAATGAGTTAGCTGGTTTCCAAAATATGTATTTATGTGCTTTTCTTTTTTCATAATCAAGAATGCCTTCAAGTACATTCTACAAAAGTTTGGATATTACAAAGACCTGAACAATACAGGTGATGATTTTGTTTCCATTTTAGGGTTTTAAAAATAATTAGTGATTTCTGAGAAGCAATAAAAAAGCAAAATTTTCTTTGTCATATGTATGATGTAGGCTTTTTTTTTCTCCCAATGTGTGGGCCCAGTGAATTACATGATATGCTAGAGATACCATTGAAATGATAAGAACAATTTTCTCATACTCTGTGCAACCATGGTATTGCTTTTGATAAACAAAACAAAAATATTTCCTGTGTCTCTGATCTGTGAGCAAACTGCATGTTTTTGTTGTGTGGAATTCAAATGGCTTTATATTTCTATTACTGTTGGAATTCATGCTTCACTTTCAGCTGTTACTTAGATTTTGTAAAAAAAAAAAGAGATGTTTTGCACACAAGCAAAGTGATGAAAAAATATTTGCTGTAAGTCAAGAAGAAAATTAACTTGTTCAACATGAAACAACTAGGTAAATGAGCTTTTCCTCTTATATTTCTTACCAGTTTTTTTGCTTTTTTCCTTCCCTTCCAAATCATCATATGAAAGCCAGTGCAGAAAATGAGAGCAGAGTTAGAGATCATGACCGATTTGTAGATAGCCCTTGTGCAGATATGAGGAAAGGAATACAGCTCAGGGAGACTTCTGTCTTTCTCTCCAGCACACAGAGCTCAGGCTTGCGCTGTGTACAGGTGTAACATGGTGCTGCCTCAGAGGCACGCAGCCTGTAAAGCCCCAAGTGCTCTGCTCCTGCAGCATTGAGGTTATACCTGCATGTAGTACTCAATGAATTTAACTATGTCACTTAATGAGAGAGGACAGTACCAAAACAAACACTGAATTTCTGTCTTGTGTGGTCCATGACAAATACAGCCAGTGTTTTGTTTATCAGCAGCCAAGGTTTGTTTCTGTCCTTTATGTGCAGCTCCTCTGAGCTCCAGAACCATCTGAAGGGGGACTGGTAAATCCTACAGTACTAAAGATGACCTCATGCAACCACCCATGTCTCTGCATCCTATTTTTCAATACTTTCATGGGCTCAAGATAACTAATTTGCAGAGCATAATACTAGCTTGGGCCTTCAGGTGCGGCTTGATAAATTCTGCACAATGGAGAAGAGGTGAACCTTTTTCTGTATGTGATGTGGCCTGGAAACAGAGTAGTACCTTTGTTAGACCCCCACCTGCCCTAAGAAGCCCAGATGACCTGGACTGGCTCTGTACAGAGCCAGCTCTGAGTTTCCTATCCAGGGCATGATTACTCCACCTGGATTTGATTATAAATGGTTAATCCTCTTGGATAAACCACAGATGATCTGAACTGACTAAACCCTGCTGCATAAGAAAAATTATTCATTGACTGTAATAGCAGCTCATGTGATTTAAAATAGAATAGTCTGTTTTGCCAGGAAAATAAACAGCTAAAAAATAAAATGGAATTGGGTTTTTATCTCAACCATAGATTATCTAGAAGGATTTTAAAAAGTGGATTTTAAAAGATTAATTTAAAATAATCCCTACAGTTTGATGGGATTTAAAATTGTATTAATTTATTTCATGTATTTTAAGTCCTTTTAAAGAGTAATTTTCTTTCTTTTTGTGTTGCATAAAATCTTACCTTCCAATTTGTACTGTAGTGTTGGCCAAATGTTAGCTGACAGTTGTTTAATTTTCACTTTAGTTAACATTGATTCATAACACTGTGCCATTATCTTCAGTCCTACATCTAAACGTACATAAATTATGAGAAAAACTTGAAAATATCAGATTTGGACCTGAGTCCTAGTGTTTTATGTCTGATGGAATTAGAAACGCAAATACTCCAAATACTGCTTTTATATCACTTTTTACACAGACAGAACTCAACAAGAAATGCTTTTAAGTAAGTAAAACACTGGGGAAAAACACTTTTCTATTGTTTTAGCATTTCTTTTGTTACTCAAGGAAAGGTAATGAAAATGTTTTTATGGTGTTATTTGATGATTACCCTCCTCATAAGGTTAGAAATGTTCATAAAATACATTTAAAATATTCTGGAAGTTAGAATAAAATGTCAGAAAGAAAGGGCTGTGGGTCCTCTAAAGCCAGATTTCTTGATGTATTTCTTACAAATATGTTAAATGAGCCTGCCTTGCACTCATGAATGTGTTCTTTCTGATTCCTACTAAGACTTTAAATTTCATTTTTTTCCCTCTGATTTTATAATGAAATGAGAGCTATGGATCATTGAATAGACATAAAGTTTGTAAGTAGGTGGAATTTAGGTCTGGGATAGCCAACAGTGGGGAGAGAGGTGACTGGTGTGTGGATAGCACAAAGGTATTTACATTACAGTAATTCTGCGTTCCCTGTATGGTAAAGAGGTCACCTGAGTTCCAAGTCATCTCTTCCGGAAGGAATTCTCTCCTTCCTTCTGTCCTTCCTTCTGTCCTTCCTTCCATCCTTTCTTCCATCCTTTTTTCCGTCCTTTCTTCCATCTTCTGAAAATCCTTTTCTGTGAAGGGCCAAAAATAAATTTGGGAAGCAGGCTACAAGACAGGAAATTGTTTCTAATTTTTTCTGGATGATCTCATCCATGGTGAGAAGAATAAGAGAACAACCCTTCGTACAGATTTTTTGTTCAGAAAATAAAGAAGCATGGGGATAATTCTTTATGAAAACTTGTTTGAATGATCCAGAGTATCAAACTTGGCAGAATAATGAGATAACATGTTCCCTTTACATTTTTTTCCAGCTGAGAAGAGTAACAGTACCATACAGAGGTAAGTTCTTAATCAGTTCAGGAAAGGTGATGGAGTCTTTGCCTGCCAGGCTTTTTTTTTCCTGAAGAGCAAGAGAATTTCTCTGTCTTGATGGTTACAATAACTTAAAAGCCAACTAGATTCTTCAGTAATTTAGATTCCACTCACATAGGCAGAAAACAGTCTATCTAATTTGAAGGTATTTCAAATATACTCTCCAATCTCATGTATTGTTATAAGAATATATAATTTTCTAATGACTCCTCTATAAGCAGATGCCTCCATGCCATTAATATGGTTTTCTGCTCACAGATGTTATACTCCTATAGGCCCATTGTTTTTAGCAAGATATTTCAATATTTATTTAAACATCCTAATAAAATGGGACTAGTTCCCAAGGGTCTTTCCCTGCTATAAAATTACACCAGAAACACAACTCAAACCCCAAAATTATTTACTGCAGAGCAACTCCTCATTCCATGTCCATCACACAACCACTTCCTTAGTTTCCAGTCATGCAAAGAGGATCATGGAGGGAGAAAACTACACCTAGCTGTGCTCACAGCCCATCCATGTCCTATTGATTTTGTATGATGGTGGGAGCCTCTGCCTGGGTACTGGCTTGCACCTCCTGTGCTGCAGGGAGGAGTGAGGAGGTGCAAGCACTCCTGGCTCTGGGGAATAGCTGAGCATTCTGCAGTGCAAGATTCGTATGGTAGGAAAATTTGATATGGTTTTCAGCTATCATACTTGAACTTTAAACACTTGGTACTATTTATCATGTACTCTGTCATTATTAGCACCTTGCTGCCACCTGCTAAAGATCCTAAGTCACTGCTGATGTTTCTTAGGTTCTCTGTGCTTTCATAAGGCTCCCTTTCATTTTTCCCCACCCTTTTCAATTTTCTTTAGAATATTTAATTGCTCTTAATTTTAATATTTTGCTTCTTTTCAATTCATGATGAAAGCTTACTGTATTTCTAACAGCTGTTCATTATTTTGTACTGAACCAGAAGATCTTGGGCTGCATTTATCCCTTCATGCTGGAGGAACTATGATTGATTAGATCAGGCCTCCAAATATCCCAAAGTGAGTGATTTGTATTGAGATTCACATACATTTTTCTATTTACATTTTCCCATTGATGTTGTTCCCAACCTTTCCTAGTCTTGAGGAAGCAAATGTTTTTACATAACTATGTTTTTAACACATGAAAGTGTTGTCTATTTCTCTAGATTGCAAACGACTCTGCATTGCTGATATCCTGGCAAACATTTACCCTTGGATTAGAAGGGGATTCATATAAAGATATCCCATGCTGTTGGACATTATCTATATTTCATATGAGCTCTAATAATATTTTACTTTGGCTTCTGTGAGATGCCTACTAATGTCTCAATTCTCCCCACATTTGAAACTTTCCACAGGTTTTGTGTGCCTTTGAGTTAAGTGTTTCTGTCCAGTGTGAATGTTAATTCAAAGAGACCCTGCCATGCCAGTGTTCCTCCTGCTGATTACTGGTTAGCACTCTGATCATGTATGTTAGAGATTGCAATTAAGCAGTTTAGAATTTTTAGAACCTGCAGATAACTGATGTCCTTCTCTCTCCTTTCTCCTGAATGTGTAGGTGTCCACCCCTATTGCCCACCCTCCATCCAGTAATTTTAGCCATCGCACTACTAGGCCTGGACTTCCTGGGGCATCATTCTACCAAGGGGAATTTTTAATGCTGACCAAGGTAGTGACTCATCACAAAGTCATGTAACCAGCTCGCTTTCTGAAATTATTTCATCCTTTGAAAGGGGTTGACTTAATACTTCTCTGTTGTGCTAGACTCCAGGACACCTTCCTGTACTCTATGTACAACAAATATCTACTAGAGGCATTATGATTTTGGTCAGTTAACCTAACTGCACTTACAGACTAAATCTCCTGTTTGTCACTGCCATTTATTCAGAGGAGACCTCATCAGAGTGGGGAGGAGGGTTTAGTGTGTAAGTACATTTTGGGCTTACACCCTCCCTTCAGAAATAGCATTTAACTCAGGCACTTGCATCGTACAATGTAATGTAGTCTTTGTGTAAACACCTCTGTGTTAGACCTTGCAGCCTCTGGTGCACCATATTTAGAGATTTTCAGAACAAGTGCCCATATTTGGCCTTCAAAAGTCTTCTGGGAACACAGATAATCTGAAGCCCAGAGCAGGTAGTTTGTTAACAATTTTATTTCCATTTCAAATGAAACAATTAGAGCAAAATAAAATCGAAGTAACTAAATAAAGAAGTAGCTACCCAAAGGACATGCATGCATTAAAAAAATGATTGCTTATGAGAGACTGAATTTTTCCATCTAATCCTCCTAAAACTTCGGATGATTTGGCACAGTTTTTCTGAAAGATTAATAATTTTTATGTGTGCTCCTGAAGCCTACATTACACAAGTTTCAGTGTGGGTCAGCAGAGGTTAGAGGGATACCCATAGTATAAAATGTTAATATTAGTACAATATATCCCTAACCAACATATAAAAATGTATTTCCCAATTGTTTTGTGGTTTTGGGAGATTTTTTACAACCTATTCTTAACTTTCTCTCAATTCTTGGATTATAAGCAATTTAGTTATCTATTTTCTTATGAAAACACTAACTGAATTTTCAAACCTTTTAATCTGAATTTAGGTATTACTATGACAGAGCTTGATGGCAGAGGAGTTCATTAATCAGTGTTAATAATTTATGATGCTGAACATTGAATTTCTTGTCTCTTTAGTTTCAGATTAAATCGAATCTTTACACAAGAAAGCTATTTCACAAGAAAACTAAATGTCCTTAAAGCAGTGTTTGATTCTTTCCTGACATATGAAATGAGAAACTGATACATACTTTATATCATGATTAGGGTAGTTTCTTGAGAAATTTTGCAAAAGCAGTTAATTTTATGTTTACTTGATGAATGTATATACAAATCATATTGCAATATAAATAAAAGCTAATGTCAAATTTACCTGGAAACTGCTTACAGACTGCAATCTTGAATGCAGGGAAACTATAAGAAATAATCCAAAAAAGGGTCTGTTTGTGAGGGGATAAGTGTTTTGACGCACTTCTTTCAATAAAGAGCCTTTCATTATCATCAGTAATTAAAGAATTTATTTCATTAGTGGGTGCATATATATACATATGAAATAGTGTTATATGAATCACATCAAAGAGCAATTCTTCCCTAATGGTAAAATTCAGGGGTCCAGAGCCCTCTTTACATTTAGTTTAAATAATATCCTCATTGGAAAACCGCAGTTGTAGTCAGTAATTCTCTTACTAAACTTACTCTAAAATTTTCAAACAGCAGCAAATCATAAACCAATCCTCATTTGGTGTGGATTATTTAAAAGGTAATGAGACCTAGTAGAGTGCTCCTGTCTTCTGAATCTGGCATAGAGGCAATGAAAAAACACTGTTTAGTTCAAACTGGTATTGTAACTGATTTACACTATCAAATAAAGCGTGCTTCACATTTCTTGTTGCATAGATATTAATGTATATCATGCACTCAGGTCAGTTTATACCTGCATGGATTAAGTCCAATGAAAGATGTATTTCTGTGAAACTGTCAGGAAAACAAACCTGTTACCACCTAAAAATACATGTAGCACTCTGACCACTTTAGTTTAAGGGATTTATTTTGCTGTGCTTATCCCAGGCTGTGAGGCAGAGGACAGTGATTTATAACTTGCAGAACCATAGGCCTGATAGAATGATGAAAGGCCATTTCTTCTCATTATGCCAATAGCACTTCTTTTAATCTCTTCTCTTATTCTCTGTTCATTATTTGCCCTTGGCATCATCAGTCACCAGGCAGTGCAGTTTACAAACATTGTTTTGGCTGGCAGAAAATAAATTGGTCAGCCAATGATGTGAAATCTATCAAATTCCTGCAAAGCAGCATCTTGAAACTCCTATTCAAGCTGATCCATACTTTAGGTAACATTTCACTTCTAAGAAATAGATCCTTCCCTCCTCACTCATTACTCAGAGCAAGATGCATTTCCTTTAATCTTTCAGCAGTCAAAGGCTGACCAACTTTCAAGGGTCGTAGAGACTAAATCATTTATCTCTGAACCTTTTTTGCTTTTGTTACAAAACCCACATGGACAACTTTATGAAGGCATAGTTGAGCAGTATTTTTCATTGTGGGTAACCAAATATGAGTAACAGCCTACATGGTAAAATTAGCTGAACTTCATTGCTGAAAGGAAAACATAAACTAGAAAGGGGACAGGAAGAGGTCTAAAACCAGAAACAAACAATGTGTCGTGTTTATCCACTTGGCAATATCCACATGAAGTAATTTAAAATATAAAGCCCTATTTGTTTGACTGGTTTGATATAATCCACAAGTACAGTAACTTCAAGACTATAAGGCGCACACTTTTGACTAAAATTTTGGCCTGAACCCAGAAGTGCACCTTATAGTCCGGTGCACTTTATGGTCGTGAAATTACTGTAATTCAGTTGTCTGTAAATTACAGAAGCTGCTGAATGGGAAATTAGGTCCTTGTATATTTTATCTAAAAAAAGAAAAAATTTGGATTACAAACCTGAGCAAAGGTGGACATACTGGTGTGACTGTCCTTAAATAACTGAGCTATCTGGTACAGCTGTTGTGACCATAATTTGACTAGAGACACACTAGAATGGAGACATGAAGAACATTTTCAGAGTATGAAGGCTGAAAGGGACGTGGTGTTTTTAGTGCCATACATATATGAATCTTAGACTCTTGTGACAAAGTCTTGAAAAATATCCCAGAACTATCATTACTGCAAACTAGGAGATCACAGATTGAGACTAAAAAAAAAGGAGTTTACTCTGCTAGTCCACTACATCTGTATTTTGATGTATGTTTGAATGATTTGAAGTACAACGGGGCTTTTTAATGGTAGCCATTGTAAGTTGATGAACCTGAAGCTACTGCTAAATCTGAGTTTTAAAGTAAGTTTCAAAGGAAAACATTTTTTCAGTGTTCTGACCTTTCCTCCTGTTAAATGGATTTACAGTAATTTCACGACTATAAGGC
>PYHW01009837.1:3590099-3619927 GCA_013186435.1 Turdus rufiventris | reverse complement strand
TTTGTTTCTTTGTAGTACTGTATTTCTATTTTAATTTCCCTAGTAAAGAACTGTTATTCCTAATTCCCATATCTTTACCTGAGAGCCCCTTGATTTCAAAATTATAATAATTTGGAAGGAGGGGTTTACATTCTCCATTACAAAGAGAGGCTCCTGCCTTTCTTAGCAGACACCTGCCCTCCAAACTAAAACACAAAGTCAGAGCACAACCTGACACCCTGTCAGTGTGACACCCGTCAGTCAGGATGTTGGTAGCAGTCCCATTAAGTGGTGGCTACAGTCCTCCTGCAGTGACAGATGTGGTTCAGTTGAAGCAGTGGTCTTGTAGAAGGGTGAAGCCTCTAAAGGTCCAGCAATGATATGGAAAAAAAGTCCGGTTTTCCTCTGGAGTCCAGGGAAAAGAGGGCAACTTGGTGTTCCAGAATTTCAGTTTTTATCAAGATAGGAAAGGCTGGGCTGGAGCAACTGTCAATGGAATAAAGTAATTTTATCAGCCACACAGTGTGACTCAATGGGCTATTAGCAGAAGATAACTCCCTGGAGGAAGGATGGGGGGGTGCAAAGATAAAGAACAATGCCCTACTGGTTCAATGGATGGCCCATTAGCAGAGTATTTCCCACAGAGATAAGGATCACTGCCCCCACTTTGTCACAACAGATGGTGATAGAATAGATACTTTGATCACATCCTGTACTGTAACCCAAGACAGCACGGCTGGCATGATGGTTACTAATTCATTACTTTATCGCACACAGGTCCTTGCTGGAAAAAAAAGTGCGCCTTATAGTCCAATGTGCCTTATATATGGACAAAGTTCGAAATTTGCCAACTCCTGGAGGTGTGCCTTATAATCCGGTGCACCTTATAGTCGGGAAATTACTGAAATTTTGCAGCAGTGTACATGCTGCTATTGGTTGTAGAATCATGAAGTATCTATAATTTTTCAGGGGACCACTCTTTATTCTGCTGTGGGCATTGAAACAGCTGAAATTTCTTTGGATTCTCTATATGGCATTATTTATTGCCTTATTGTTCAGCATCTGTTTTTCATACAACATATCCCTGTGTCCGCAGGGAAAAATCTATATTAAAACTTCAGCTAAAACTTTCTGACTAAAGTTACATAAAGTCTTGGATTTAGAGTTTCCCGAGTACATCTATTTATAAACAGCATCAGCCTGTGAGACCTTTTATATCTATTATATATTTTTATTTTACTAATCATGATTAACATTAACATGATTAAAATTTTTTAATCAATTTATGAACACCACTAGAATCACTGTTAGAATTAAGGACTTTTTGCATGTGTTGAACCTTTCAACATGACACTAGAAACAGTAGTTTCAAATCCTTACAGGCTTTTGAAAGGTTTTCCCTTTTTTATTCCTTTCTCATACAAAAGAGATACCTTTCAAAGATTCATGCTTTCCAGGAAATTAGTATTCTTCACATCATCCTATCATTGCCTAAACTATGCAGCTCTTCATCTCAGAAGGCCACTGTAGAGTATTTAAGTTAGCTGATTATTAAAAAAAACACAACATGGAAGGGCCATCATTGTGCTTTTACAACGACTTCTCCTCATGATCTGTTATATTTCTGCCTATTTTAAGCTGTGCCTCAATGCCTTCTGTGTTTTTCATTTGCCTCCTTTAGTCTATGTGCCTTTATTCTACTTCCAGTCTTCCATTACCAGTCTGGTCTCATGCCAAGTTTGTAGGTTATGATGAAGGGCAGCAATATATCTGAGTTCATAACCACAAAAAGTTCATTAAGTAACAGGTAAAAAACAAAAAGGAAAAGATCTAGTGAAGAGGAGGCAAAAGTTCTTTAGTGTTAGCCTGCCTGCCCATCAGCAGACACTCAATCTGCTCTTGTCTGACTTGTCCCTATCCCATTTGGGAGATATAATTGTAACACTAGTTGAGTCTGAATTTTTAAACCAACAAAGGACAAAAAAATGGAAGACTGAAAATGAAAACCACCTGTAAGGTTCCTTCACAAAAACCATAGTCCTTCAGTATATATATATTTTAAAAAGTAAAATTGGTGTTTTATCCACATCTCATAATAAGCTTTTCTATTTGCATTTCAGTCATTTTGTCTTACTGTGCTTTTTAGCAATGCTGCATTTTTATGAGCCTATGTATTTTTATGTGAGAAGATAAGTATTTCAATATAAAAAATATCAATGGAGTCTTTTTGCAATCTGCTTTAATCTCTTTCCTTAAACGTTTGAACATTCAACAAGTTTTTTTTTATTATTCTTTGTTTCCAAAGTCAGTAGGAAACATCTCATAAAAATGTATTTTATTTTGTAAGTTTAATGCTAGATGTTATTATTTACATGCTGTATTATGTTGAGAAAAGACATAGCTTGAAGTAATGACATTAATAATTATTAATAATTCCTCTCATAAATCATATTGTAAAATAAATAAAATAAAAAATTGCAATAAAATCAGTTTAAAATATAATTGATACACCTCAGGGTGTATCTTTTAATTGTCTTTCCTAAGCAGGGAAATGAATATGGTAATGTCATAATTCCAGTAATATTTGCTTGGGTGCTTGACCATTTCTTTGCTGAAGACATTTTATCTCTGAGGCAGTCAGTGTCACACAGATGGACAGCATCCCGACCAGACCTGTACAGGTTGTTAACACAAAGTAGGCTTTTCCTGTGGAAAAACTGACAATTGCTTTGGAGTGAATTTTCTATACCCTTCACTTTTAAATTGAACTGTCAGCAGGCACTATACTTAACAAGCCTACTTCATATGCTATTCATTAGATGTCTGCTAATAAATGACTGACAAGGCAAATCTGAAAGACTTCATCAGTGATCTGTCAAAATGCAGAATGATTAACTCTCAAAACTTAGAAGTTACTGTCATGAGGGTTGTCAGTTTGAGTTCATTTGTTTGCTTCACTTGGTTTGGCTGGCAAAACCTATCTTTGTTTAAAATCATGCCTCTGGGACTATCTGCCTGGTTCATTTTGTCTTAGAATGGCTTTCTACCCAGCGCTGGAGTCACATACTTCTCACTGAAATAGTATTGGAGCAGAGAGATGTGGCTTCTGAGAAAGCCACAGGTCTCCCACTTCATTATGGTACCCTCCCTTAAGTCTGCACAAGTGTATGATTTATCTATTAGTGTGTACCACTCACACAGATCCATTTCAGAAGCCAGAGGGGGTTTAGATACGTTACCAGATGGGCTTCTGATTTTAAAGCTTATTGGAATCTTAGAATTTTATGCTAATTCAAGTAACTTTGATTCAAACCTTTGCCCATGGTGGTTTGTGAAAGTGTTCTCTAGACTCTAAGCTGTTCTGCTATATGAGGTAGAAACTGTGATCTTTGTTGTGCACTACAGAGAGATCTAAAACTCATCCTGTGACATTCCTATAATCTTTTGCAAGGTGTCTTTAAATTAACTGCTCAGGTGAAAAGTCCAAGCAGAAACCAGAGTACAAACCAACAGCTGGGCAATCAGGTGGATTTTGGTTCTTCCAGGTGAGATAATTCCTGAATTCTCCTTTGCTATGAGTGTATATCTCACAGACACATACAGCCATATCCACTACATCATGAGTGTATCAATACACTGTATCACCAAAGTGTCTTGTATGAGAAATGCTGCATGTAGCAGCATGAGATAGAACAAGGAGGCCAAAACAGAATTAAACATTGAAGCATTTCCCATTCTATCTTTTGCTGACAAAAATACCTTGGTAGGAGACTAAGTCCAAAGTATTAACTGCTCAGCAGGAGCCCTTCAAATCCCTTTAAACCTGTTAAGACATAATAATCTTGTTTCTTTGTTGGACTTATTAGATCCCGTTCCATAGTGTGTACTGATTCTTCCAGTAGAGATTCTGCAAGGGCAACTAAAGAGAAGGTCTTATACTAATTGTAGAAAAGATGTCTTTCATTTAATCCAGAAATTATTTGGCTTAGGTGAAGATGTTATTTTAGACAAATTGTTCATATGGAAACTTATTAAGAAATTCAAAATTATTCCTTCTTTTTCTAGACATACTGTAACATTAAGAAGTAGGTAACTTAGAGGTCAAAAAATGTAGCCTTCTCTTTCTCAGGATTTTGGTGTAAATCAAGTGCCATATTTAATAAGTTAAATTGTTGTGTTATGCCAGAGACATGCAAATTTTTAATTTATGTTTTCAAGTAATATCAATCTATATTTGCTTTTTATTTTTAGCTTTCCAAGCAAAGTAATTAGGAACAGAGATTTTCAGGTTTTTTCATCTTTCCCCAAATGTCCTGGCCCACCTTTTCATCTGTGGGTTTTTTTAAAATTTATAATTCAGTTTTCACACTTGAAAAAGATACTGCTACAATCTTGTAAATAGGGGATAAAATACTAAATTTTTGAGTGGTTCATCATCCAGCCTTCAACTTTCTAAGAAATGAAAGTATTTTATCATCTTTTCAAACACTCAATTCAGCAGGACTACTTGTGCTGACATGAAGTACGCATGTAGCTCTTTTCAGGGATTAGATTGACAACTCACACCTTTAAAATCCAAGCTTTTTTAAAGATCGGTACAATGTTTCCCTTTTTCTAGTCGCTTGGGACTTCACCTGACTTTTCAAATATCATGGAGAGTGGCTTGGCGACTGTCCTGGGGTGACTTCATGATGCTTGCATTCCCAATTTTCTGTTCTGTTTATGCAGGATATTGAGTTCTGCACCTTTAAGACTGGCTCCAAGAGTGAAGGGGGGAAAAAGAAGCGCGCGGTTTGTTTTCAGCACCTTCACTCACTGCTCTGCATTTCTTCTCTTGGGTTGTGCTCTCTGCAGCACAGAGAGAGACAGACAGTGGGAGAGAGGTCTCCTCTGCTTTTTGCTAGTTTTTATCTAGCTGAGGCAGAGAAGTTCCCTGGACTGTGTTTTTTTTTCTTTTTCTTGGAACTGTTTAAACCTGCTCTGGACTGAAAACCCAAAGAGACAGTGGGAGCTCTCACCTGTGCCCCACTGGGGCCGGGATGTGCCATTTTCCATCAGGAGGGACTGATAAGAGACTGAGTGAACAGAGTTATACCCATGACAAGAACTTTCTGAATTTGCCATCTTTTTAGAACCGTGAGAGATTTTATTGTTTATTAATTTTTAAGGGGGCTAGTGAGTGTTTTGCTTGCCGAATAAAAGGTTTTTTTTCTACTTTTCTCCAAGGAAATTACTTCCCGAACCAGCTGGGGGAGGGGCCACTTGAATCTGCTTTGTAGAGGGACCTCATTTGGAAGTTTTCTCCCAAATTTTGCCCTTAAACCAGGACAGCAACCTCAGCCATTTCCCTCAGGATTCAGGGCTAGATCTCATAGCTCTATGTAAATAGCTTTATGTGCATTCAGATTTCTCCCGTTGTGAGAACCCTGATCTTTACTTACAGTGGGAAGCACTTTGTATGACCATTGCAAACAGCCACACACCAGAGCCAGGCCAGCCAGGGAGGTTGTTGCGTAAATATGGAGACACTGGAGTTGCCTTGAAACAAAGGACTTTTCATGTATAAATAACAAATGCAGAAACCGCATGGTACAAGGGGCAACCTCCAAAGACCTGAAACCCTGCAAGCACAGAGATACATAGATGAGATGGAGGGCATAGGATCCAGTCAATAACAAGGATAAGGAGCAGAACCATTTGTAGCTGGCCACTAGCCAACCATATATCAAAACTGAGAACACCTTATTTGTAACAAACTGGTTAACATATTATTTCCCATGAGACAACTCTATTCTCTCACCATGATGTAAAGGAAGTCTTTCCTCCTAGCTAGGTGTCTTCTGGGGTTTGAAGTTGAAGCTGTCTGCATCTGCATGTAAAGCCAGCTCCCTGTCTGCCTCAATTTCTACAACTTTGCTCCCCTGGTCTCCATCCTACTGTTCATCCTCTCAAGAGGTGTGGGAAGAGAGGTTGTCATTGAAGACTGAAGCAGTGAAGTTTTTGATTACTTCACCCTTCTACTACTCCACTGTTACTGGTTTGTTATTGTTGTTTTTCAGTGGGGTGCACCTTCTTTCACCTTTCTTTTATGGTTAACATACCTATAGAAGAACTTGTTATTCTTTAAATCCTTTGCCAGGTTCAGTTCCAGCTTCTCCTTGGTCTTCCTCACCATTATATAACCAAACTTCATCTCTATACTCTTCTGGGTACCTTTGCTTGCATCCACTGCCTGTGCATTTGCTTCTTTCCTTTTACTTTGACCAGCGGTTCCGTACTCAGCCATGCTGGTCTCTCGCCTGATTTTTCGCTCGTGGGATTTGCCAGTTCTTACCCTCTGTAGAAGACTTCCTTAGAGATCTTCTTTTCCATTCCCTTGTCTCTGAGGGAAGTCTCTCAGTAGATCCTATTGACTATATGCTTGAAAAGCTGGAAGTTTGCTTTCCTAAAGTGCAACTTTAACTTCACACCTTTCTGAGCCATATCCCTTGGGACAGCAAACTCCACCAATGCATGACCACCACAGCTCAGGCTGCCTCCAGTCTTGATGTCCCCGATTACCTCCTCACGTTGGTCAGATCCAGTTCTGAATTCCCTCTGGCAGAGCTGTCTGTTGGCTGGCTCAAGGAGTTATCCTGCATGCGTTCCAGGAATGTCCTGAACTGCCTTCAGCTTGTTCTGCTAGTTTCCCAGCAGATGTTGGGGTGGTTGAAGTTCCCCAACAGGACACGGGTAACTTTGATTACCTTGTTTGAGACTTGGCCTTAAATTGTGTTTCTTTTCTCGGTAATGCTGCCTGGTAAGTCCTTCTAAATATAGTTGAAGAAACTAAAAGACCACATATCATCAGTGAACATAGAAACATAAAATCATCTTTGCTTCCTCTGAGCAAATCTGGACGTTAAATCAGGCAGACCCCCAGCTGCTTTACATTTCTATCTTAAGAAATAGAAATGTGATACATGCTGAGAAACTCTGACTGCAGGAAGCTGTTAAAATAATGAGCAATTTATTTGAAGGGATAATAAGGGTTTAGATCTGACTGTCTGCAATGAGGAAAAACAAAAATAATACAATTAAAGTATATGAAATCACATTGGTGTGAAATCAGTGTGGATGAGGTCAGAAATAGAGGGTTCTAAATATATTTCCTGGTTCAACTGTATCAATAAAATCAAAATTTTCAGGTAATTTTAAAATGTTTTGCATTAGGAAAACAATTTTTTGGACAGTATTTCTTCTGTTTGTGTTCACTTTATTGCATATATGTGAGACCTGTTTCTTTCACCCCTCTTCACCTTGAAATAGTCACCCTATTCAAGTGATCCCATTGAAGCCTGTGAGGTTCACTGAGGTGGATAATGTCTGAAGGCCTCAACCTTCAACTAATATGGGTTGGTTTTGAAAAAGGTCCACATTAGCTTAAAATATAGCTTTTTTGATTTAAAATAAAGTTTATTTTTTTCCTAGGTACAATCAATTTATACAATATTGAAATATAAATGCTTCTACTTTACAATGCATTTGAATACTCTTATAGGTGTCTGGTATATCAAAATCCTCATAGAGTATATTTTTATATCTTGGTTTGGGTTATGCAAAAATTCTAGGGAGTAATTTTGTCATCCTGTTATTCTCTGGATAATAGCAAATGAAAATACTGGATCAAAGTATTCTACTTTTATCTAGCTAAAAGTCAGAATAATTTATAATATAAAAACTAAAGCATTCTTTTTAGGTTTCATCAGGTCACAATGGTGGTAACTTCTACTTCCCTGTGTAATCTAATGTCATGTCACCTCAGATACATTGGGAAAGGATTTGGCATGGTGTCACCTGAGATCATTATGGTCAGGACTTATTCTCTCTAGCTTAGGAAAGGAGAAAAAATAAAATTGTAGGAAGACACTGGGGAGAAAAAACTCAGGTTTTGGTATGTCTCATTTGGAAACACAAGAGTATTTCAAATCATGTTATGGTTAAATTAAGTCAGTATGTACCACAGTGGTGTAAGGTCCACCCTTCATTAAGAACTGTTACAAGTTTTAGAGAAAAAAGCTTGATTAAACCAGGAAAGATTTTGTTCTAATCATTAGAATATGTTGCCCAGAGGGAAAACACCATGTGTCTCTTTCTCAACATTCTTGTAAGGAATTTAAATTGGAGTTTTATTCTTGTATCTCATGAGAAATTATTTGTTCTTTCAGATAGTTCTAAATTGAAAATTCCAGTATAAGACTGTTGTGACAGTTTTGTGCTCATTTTCCCACCCTTCCCAAATCATCTTTCACCACACAACTTGTGGACAAGATTGGAATCAAAATTACAGTAATTTCATGATTATAAGCTGCACCATTTTGACTAAAATTTTGATCCCAACCTGGAAATGCAGCTTACACTCAGGAGCGGCTAATATATGAAAAAAAGTTCTGAAATTTCCCAACCCAGAAGTGCATGCCGAGGTGCTGAGCCGAGCACCAGTAAAACCCAGGATTTCACGATTGTTACAAATTCGTTACTCTGTTGAGTGGTGGGTGGAGGCGGGCACTGTGCCTCTGGCAGAGCAGAGGGGAGGTGAGGGGCTCCCTCCTGCCAGCCCCGTGGTTTGGGGGGGAGGCGGGGGACTCCCTCCTGCCCTGCGGCCCAGGGGGGAGGTGGGGGCCTCCGTGCCGCCCTCCCACCGCCACCGTGGGTGCAAGCAGGCTCCATCCCCGCCTGCTGCCGCAGGTGCAGGTGGTCTCCTGCCGCCACCGTGGGGCAGTGCTGGGCTGGGGTGAGCGAGGCTGGTGGCAGCGGCAGCAGCAGCAGCTGGCCCTGAGCGGTCCCGCTGAGCAGCGGTGCCGAGCTGGGCCACCTGGCCCCGTCAGCAGCCCCGAGCGGGCTGAGTCTGCCCGGCCCCAAGCTGAGCCAGTAAACCCCATGATCCTGCGATTCAGTTAGTAATTCGTTACTTTGTTTCACACGGGTCCTTGCTGGGAATGAGAGTCCGGCTTATGATCAATCAGGTGCGGCTTATATATGGACAAAGAATGAAAAATTGGTGACACCTGGAAGTCTGGATTCTAATCAGGTGTGGCTTATAATCATGAAATTACTGTACTTTAAAAAAAAAATCTCTATTATTATCATGCACATTTCATATAATAATTTTGCTTGAATACTTTTGAACATATATTGTTAAGAACATGTAGACCTACAGAATTAATCTTGTGAGTCAACATAATTAATGTAATGTAAAGTATAAATATAGTATAAAGTTATTGTAATTCTTAATATGAATGTAATGTTATTCTTAATATCCAAATGTAATGTTATTCTTAATATCCACAAAATGATTAAATCCCAAAATGATCAAATCCCAAATCTCCAGTTTGGAAAGGCCTTTATGTTCTTTCCTTATAAAGAAACATTTACTTTTTATGATCATCACAAGGATATTGGCTCTTGCTCCTCACTGCTTTGTGTTATCCTGTTGGTGTAAACAATCCTAAAATTCATATATGACCTATATTCCTGAAGTTATCATGTTATATATACATCTCAGTTAAATTTCTGTATCTCAGTGGAAATTTAAAATTTTGGAACTAATTGCAGCTAGTAAGTATCTGTACCATTTTTATTCTGCTTGGTACTCTGTGCAAGTCACCTTAAGTCTTACATGTTGGGTAATACAAGCTCAAAAACAAAGCCTGGTTTTGTCTAGGCAGCTCATTTCAAGCTAATTGTAAATGAAATAAGTTGGCACAAGCAGCCTATTCTGTTTTTGTGAGTCCTTCTTACCAAATCGAACTAAACTTGAAAATCATCTGTTCACAGGGTGACAAAGAGCTGGAAGTTCCTCAGGTTAGTGTGACATTGTTTTGACTTCTGTTCAGCTTTCTGGCTTCTGGTGGAGAAAAGGTAAGAGCCCACCGGGAGAGGAAACAAAGCCTTGGGATTTTTGATTTGTTTATTTCTTCTTCTTTTTTAAATATATCTATTTATGCAACTACCAAAGAAATAAAATACCAGCTAATCCCAAAGCCTTGAGGATAAAGTGACAAAAAGTAATTTTTTTTTTGCTGCACAGGTGTTTGTTTCATGGCAAACACAGCAGAAACAAGAGCAAAGCAATAATTTGTCCAGTTCAAGAGATCTGCTAGTCTGCTGATAGTGTCACCAGAAATATTTATAGCTGAACAGGTAGCAGCAGAGATCTTCACATTCATTTTTTCCAGCTTAGCAAAACTTATTCTCTATGATCTGTATCATTGCAGACCTAATTCATAAATATGCTTAATTTTTAAACATGCTTCTATATTAATTTTTAATAAGACTGTACTACTTCATGAATGAAAAATGTTTTGTGCAGCAAAATCAAAGACAGTCTGAGTGCCACACAGGTCCGTGGACAGACTAATAGATGAATGCAAGATGATTATTGTGCATGGATTTGTTCTTATGCAACTCAGTTATCAACAGAGTTTAAATTACATAGATTCTTTTAATATCATCTACTATTTAACATTCATCCACTATGCCTGCAATGCTGTGTAGCACAACCATTACCAAAATATCAACTTATTAAAAAATTAATGAAATGTGCATTTTCAATCTTCAGATTTTGTGGACTGCATTTAATCATTACTGAGTCATGAAATACATTGATCCTTGGTGTGGCAGTTATATGTGTGGAATAAATAAGATACAAATCAGAAAGGGGTGACTGAGTTCTGTGGCAGCAAAAAGGTACACTGTTAATGGCTGCTGCATGCAACTGTGGTCTTCCATACTGTTAAAAGCCAGATTTTTCCAGCTTATGTTTTCAGAAACATTAAAAAACCCCAAGATACATAGAAATATTACAATCCTTCAGCATATAATCTGAAGGAAAGAGTTGGTTGAAAGCCCAGTCATTGCCAAGGCTACTGTTGTGGAGCACTGTGCTAATTATTTTATTATTTTCCAGGAGACATCAGCTCTATTTAAGAATCTGTATTTAACATATACCTATGTTTTGGTATTTATGCATTGATATATGTGCAATAACTGGTAGCATACTACTATTTAAGTATATGTACAAGGCATGAAATTCATAAAATCGAACTAGATATGTAAAACTAAGTGTTTTTCCCTTCAGACACTTGGAAAACTGCTTCTAGGCAGAATTAATGGATCCTTAGCCATGTGGCTGCTGAAAAAATTTTAAAAGGGCAGGAGTTTTTATGTATTGTTCCCTACTCTCAGAGTTTGCTACTAGTCAACTCCAGATCATTGCTCTTAATTCACTCTGAATCTGGATCTATCAGACAGGTCTCTGGATTCTGTGAAGTCAAAGAAAGGTGAAGTTCAGAACATAGACCATTAGAACTGTTTAAAACCTCTGGTTTCATTACTGAATTCATTCTTGAGCCATTTCTGGAGAGAGAGATGCAAATTAGAACGGGGGAGAATTTACCTGTTTGCCTTTTTTAATTTTGTTATTTATTTATTTATTTATTTATTTATTTTATTGATAAAATAATGTTAATATTAAAATGTTTCTTGTACAAACATAAGTTTTCCATTCTTGTGTTAAAAGGAGACAGGAAACTGTCTTTTGCCAGTAATTACTAGCAGTATTATTACTATGCAGAGCTGCTTTCCTTTAATCTGTAGAATGGTGGCAACTATTGTCTTCCTGGAAGGTTTTGCCTACCACAAATAAGACTTTTCTTACTGCCACTTCACCTTCATGATGTACCTGTGAAGAACCTGTCTGCTTTAACAAGTGTAATGGCTACTAATGCCTTAACTTATCCATGGAATTGACCTGTAAATCTACCATTCAAAGGATGAGTGCAGTTTGGCCAAAGGAGTCCTTGACCTAAGGAGGATCAAGGATCTGTGGTGGTTTTCCTGGTCTCCAAGGTAGAGCATGTACATCAACTTAATGTGTGAAATTGCAGGGGAATACATGTTTACAGTGACAATAAACTTGTGTGTTTTAGAGAGGCAGAGCAATGTATACCTAAAAGTTTTGTAAATATAGAAGAAGACAAATCAGAAAGGAGATGATTCAAGAATGAAGGTTGTTTCTAACACATGTTTGTAACTTAAAACAGTGATATATCTGAACATATTAATATATATTTAGACACCTCTAATGGTGCTATGTCTGAGGAAATCAAGGACACTAAGATTGGTAGCAGTGGTTACTGTCAAATGTTTTTGGGTGAGAAGAAATAATAATTTTAGATTCAAGCAGGAAAAAAATGAATTGGCTAAATAGCTGCTGTTTCTTTAAAAAATGGAGAATAGATCTGTATTGTGAAGTCAGAGAATAAACATTTCATTTTTTACATTATTTTGACCTCATTCTAATTAATCTAATATTCCCTGAGACTGTTTATATCTAGGTTTTATAGAAAGAGGAGAGATATTACTAAACTAATGGAGCTTCTTTTTTGGAAATTCACAGAACACTGTCAATTTATGCACATGCACAGAAGCAAGAAAGTTATTTCTCCTTATATAGACAAGAAAGAATGCTCCTGGATGTCATATTTTATAGGTCGTCATTCTTCTCAGTTTCAAAGAACAGAAAAATATAAAAATAAAACCCGACCACTGAGTTAGCAGTAGCATTTCAGTTTTAAAAGCAGATTTCTAGGCAATCTCATTTTGTTAGTTTTTCTTTTCTATTATGACTTTTACTAAGGCTGTAGGATTAGTGATCAGGATATATCTGGAGTACTTGTAGAGCACTGTGACTTTAGTAAATCACTTTGTATTGTCTCACGGCTACTCATTTGAAAAGATAAATACAGTAATTTCAGGACTATAAGTCGCACCCTTTTGACTAAAATTTTGGCCCGAACCCGGAAGTGTGCCTTATAGTCCGGTGCGCCTTATATAATGGACAAAGTTCGGAAATTTGCAAACCTGGAAGTGAGAGCTGCGAGTCACGGGGGGAGATGGTAGGACCATGGCTGCTGGGTGGAGGTAAGGTGGAGTGGTGGTGGGCATGCCCCAGCCCAGTGGAGGCGGGTTGGAACCCTGACAGGCACGCCCCAGCCCCATAGAGGGGGCATGGAGGGGCGGCAGCCATAGCCCGGCCCCAGGGACGCTGCATGGAGGGGCAGCAGGCATAGCCCGGCTCTGGGGAGGCTGCACAGAGGGGTGGCAAGCATAGCCTGGCCCCAGGGAGGGGGCATGGAGGGGTGGTGGTCACAGCCCTGCCCCAGGGAGGCTGCACAGAGGGGGGGCAGGCATAGCCCAGCCCCGCTGGGTACAGGTGGGCCTGGGGGCCCGAGGCACCTGTTCTGCTGGGTACAGGCAGGCCCAGGGGTTCATGGCTGCTGGGTGAGGGTGGGGCCTCCTCCAGCAACCGCGTGGGGGGAGCTGGGGGTGGAGCCTCGCTGCAAAAAAAAAGTGCGTCCTATAGTCCTTATATGATCTACAAAGTTGCGAATTTTTTCGACTCCTGGGGGTGTGTCTTATAGTCCGGTGCGCCTTATGGTTGTGAAATTACTGGAATCAGAATTGGTTTGGCCTGTAACAGTCCATGAGCTCCAAACTGGCTGCCTGACAAAGCCTACTGATGAATGTATGCATACTGAATTGCAGAAGGAAGACGAGTAGTTATTTTGGGGCAGTCTGTGTTTATGCCAGGCCTGATTGTACTTCATTGTTTCTTCAGATTTTTTGTGATTGTGACCACCAAATGAGCATAATAAATCTGGTGCCTTTTTGAAAAAACTGTCTTAGTCATAAAGGCATCTTCCCAGTTGGGCTGGGTTTGGCAGCCTCAATGGAATAGAGGAAGGAAAACAAAAGTGCTTTGTCAGAATTAATCCCTGGTTGGGTGAGGCCAGCTGACTGGGCAGCAATAAGGATTGCAGTTTTATTGCTGTTGGCACAGCTTGTCTCAGACACATCAAACAGGCCTGTGGTAGTTTTGTACCATGTTTCTTTACAGCTGTTTCCCCCCTGTTTCTCGAGGTTATTCTGGGAGGGAGAGGATTAAAACATCTGAGTTTAGCTATCTGCTTCCAAATGCCTACCCTCCCTTAGTGTGAGCTGGAGACCTAGGCAAGACAGCCAAGAGAACAGCTCAACTCACCCTGAAGTAAATACTGGGGTTTATTCACTAGTGATGTGCTGAGCATCACTGTAACTGGAGTTTAGACATTGCACACATGGGTCATCTCTGTTCATTCATCATCCTCTGTGAAATGATCCCTTTTCTTAGATGCTGTTGTGAAGCAAGCAAACAAAAATGCTTGACAGAAATATTTCGGTCTGACAAATATGCACCATTCATAGACTGGGACTTGGCTGTACTTCCCTGAAGTAGATCTTGGAGAGCCAAACACAGCTTATGTGATTAAAGGGCAGGCCTTAATATAGATAATGTTGCAGACAATATTTCAGAGCTTTGTGACTCCCTACTCTGAAGCTGAGAGCCTCTCATCTCTATCCTTAGCCTGGCTAAGAAGAGCATAGAAGACGTAGAAGCTGAGATACCATGTTTCCAAATGCATTACCGAAATACTTGTGAGTTAGAAATAGTCATATGTAGTTCACTACTGGTAGTGGCTAGAGACATCCTATTCCCAAAAACAGGGTCAAAAGAGAACTAGAATTTGAATAAAAATTTCAAGTCTAACCTATGGTCACAATAATCCTACCTAAAAATCCTAAAAATTTCAAAGGTGATTTACTAGATTAGGCTACTTTCTAAACTTTGCCAGCAAGAATAGCAACATCAATGCAGTAGAGCTCTTTTGCATAAGTATCACTGATCAGCCACCAAAAATAAACACTGACTGCTCATAAGTGTGGGGAAATATGAAACAATCTCAGTGCGTATTGAACCAGGTGCAAAATAAGCACCTATTTTATGTCTCTCTGTTTCCTGTTCAATTTTCTGCAAGTTAGGAAATCTCAAAAAATATCTGTTAAAATTTTGAAGCTGATCAATGTTATTCTTCACAAAAACTTACAAACTGCCATTTCAAATTAGAAACAGTTGGATCAGAAAGTAGATTTCTCCACTGAATTCTGAAGAAACTAGTAAAAGATGCCAAAAGTCTTTCAGCTCTGGTCTCATCTTGTGCTTCCAGTTCCCAAATAGTAAGCGTCAAGTTTGAACAAGACATCAAAACAACAATCAGAGTCCAGCCTCAGGCACAGAACAGAGATTACTTTTGTTGTATCAAACTGTGACCTACTTGCAAGATTCTGGACACAGTAAAAACTTGCTCAAAGTATTGCTGTCTGTGCTGCTTTTAGTACAGTGAATGACAAAGTATTTCTGACTTGCCCTTGTTATGGACTTTAGTGGTGTTGTTTTTTTCCTATAATTACATAGAATCTGAAGACAGACATTGCAATCATTAACCCATTCAGTAAAAGCTGCAGGCACGCGTTTTCATTGGAGGAATGGAACAGCTATGAGGGAAACATTTATGAAATGTTCAATAAACATCATGCTTTTCAGGGAATTATCATTCTTATTTTTAAAAAGGGAAGACAGGAAAATCAGTGAGCCTCACCTATGTCCAGGCAGAGGCCAGTGACAAGAGGTGTCCCTCAGGGATGTCTTTGGACTAATACTCTTCAACATCTCGATCATTGACATACACAGTGGATTGAGTGCACCCTCGACAAGTTTTCAGATGACATGAAGCTGAGTGGTCCATTTGACACACCTGAAAGATGAGATGCCATCCAGGGGGACCTGAAGGAATTTGAAATTATTTCTCTAATAAATATTTTCTGAATCTCCCACCCTCTCCTGCAACAGAGGCTTGGGGATGTTCAGCCTGCAGAAGGCTCCAAGAGACCTCACTGGAGATTTTACATGAGCACAAGAGACAATAGCTTCAAACTGAAAGAGGGCAGGTTTAGATTAGATTAGATGTTAGCAAGAAATCCTTTATTCAATGTTGTGAGGCACTGGAACAGGTTGCCCAGAGAAGTTGTGGATGCCCCATCCCTGGAAGTGCTCAACACCAGGTTGGATGAGGCTCTGAGCAACCTGATCTAGTGGAAGGAGTCTCTGCCCATGGCAGGGGAGTTGGAACTAGATGATCTTGAAAGTCCCTTCCAGCCCTAACCACTCCTTGATTCTAAGATTCTATGAATTAATTTTTCTGATTTCTTCACTCTATGTTTGGGGGTTTTTCCTCCCTGGATGGTGTAAGTAACAATACTGCCTTAATTTCTTCTTCTAAGCCTTATTTGGGATAGCATTATTTAATTTTATTCATTATGACAAAACTGTACTTAAAATATTTATTAACTGCATTTTCAGAGTATCCGAGGAAAATCACAAATGCCTGTGATCCTTAGATTAATGAAAGACAGTAAATTGTACTTTTGAAGTCCCTATTGCATCTTGGATGAAGAATCTGTAGTTTTCAGTAATAAAAATAAAAAATTATATATTATACATCTGTTGTTTTCTATGAAACACACATAGACATATCAATAACTGGGATCACGGGGTTTACTGACTTGGCCCGGGGCTGGGTGGGCTCGGGCAGCTCGGGGCTGCCGATGGGGCCAGGTGGTCCAGCTCGGCACTGCCGCTCAGCGGGGCTGCTCGGGGCTGGCTGCCACTGCTTCCGGGCTCACTCACCCCGGCCCGGCACTGCCCTGTGGCAGGCGGGCACGGAGCCGCCCCTCCCACTCCCGCGGTGGGAGGCGGGCACAGAGCCCTCCCACTCCACAGCGGACCGCGGGGCCAGCAGGAGGGTGCCCCCCGCCTCCCTCCCCCCTCCGCACTGCCAGCACAGAGCCCACCTCCACCCGCTGCTCAACAGAGTAACCAATTTGTAACAATCGCGCAATCCTGTGTTTTACTGGCAGGTGCTCGGCTTGGCACCCTGGCTGGCACTTCTGGGGTTGGAAATTTCCAAACTTTTTTCATATATTAGCCACTCCTGAGTGTAAGCTGCATTTCTGGAGTGGGAGCAAAATTTTAGTCAAAATGGTGCGGCTTATAATCGTGAAATTACTGTAGTTATATCTAAGACTTTACTACCATGAATTAAGTAGTATTACTTTGCAACCTTTTTCCAATGTAGGTGTGAAAACCTTTTAAAATTAAAAAAATAAAAATTAAACAAAAACCAAACTAAAACCATACCAAAAACCCCCAAATGGCATGACAAGTCATATTTTCTCCTTTCCACATAGGACAGTAAGTGAAACAGAATTGCACTGATATAAAAAATAAAGCCCATTACCTACTGCTAACATGTAACCTTACTTAAACTTCTAAAATAGTCAAGCTACAATTAATCATTGAGATAAGCTAATATCAGAAAAATATATCTGGAATTTATTATACCAAATCATTAAAGTTCAACTTTTTTTTTTTTTTTTTGCATGTGACATTGAGCAACTCGAGCACAAGCATTAAACAATTTTTAATCAGTTTTGCATAGGTGGGTGGCAGCACCATTTTATAGCTGCTGTGACGTGTCTTAGCTGTGCTGTCTTCTAGAGCTTGAGCAGCTGAAGTAAAAAATAGGCATCAGAGTGGTTAAAAAGGGTCCATTCTGAAAAGGGTAGATCTTTCATATCTTAGAAACTTTGAAGTTAAAATATGGCTTGGAAAGCTCTAGGGTGAGATTTTCTTAATGCCTAGCAAGATTAGGGGTTTGTATAATAATTCAGGTTTCACATTTAAATTATACCTTAGACCTTCTTCAGGTGCAGTTTTGAAATATTCACAAAAAGTACAAGGAGTGAATTTTTTTTGGTAAGGTTTGGATTGAAGAGCCTGCATATTGCTGTGAGAAAAAAAATCCTTGTTCTGTGACAGTTCCCTCACTGACAGATGCTTTTGAGGGCTGTCAGTTGGCCATTCCTTAATCCACTCTGTGGGTTGTGCTTACATTTCATCGTACTTATTATTAAATCAGCTCAACTTTCCTATGGTAAATTGCAGATTGGTCTCTGAACCATCTGTGACTGGGTATCTGAATGTATAAGCTGGTGGATGCCTGTTTAGAAACAAGGTAGTGAATTGATGTTCAGAAAGAAAGTTGAGAAAGAGCCTGGCTCCTAAACATCTGAAAAGAAATGGCTGCTTTTTCTGGTGTAGTTTGGCCAGGTGGCAGCCCGTGCTGTGTCAACATCGCAATCGAGCAGGAGTGCTGCAACCTCTTCAGCAAACTTCCGGTGTTTCAGACTTTAAATATTCTTCTAATTCTAGTGATATGTACCTCAAAGACTTTTATTTTGAAGTGATAAATAGACACATTTTTCCTCAGTGAGGCATGTACAAAAGACTCTTTAAAGTAATATAGGCTTCAATTTGGAGTTACTCATTATGGGATTTAATGTGGAATAACTATTGAGATAATGAGTTAATATTTCCTGCCTTCTGGAGAAAATTGCATATAAGCAGTGTAACAGTGACTTAGAGCAATGATGTAAAAGATTTGTGTGTATTTATATGTTATTTTTATAATAAAATGGAAGGTGAAATGGCACATGGAATTACAGAGGTAGTCAAAGGTGCTTTATTTTCTCCATTGTGACTATTTAATTGTGCTAGTTTGTGGGTTTTATACCAGCTAGATATATTTCTTTCCTTCTTAAAATGAATTTATTGTATTGGCTATATTAGTTCCATGGGTTTCTTTTTGTTGCTTGTATTTTTAAACTACAAGGACAAAGATTTTTTAAGTTTCAAAGGCATCAGGTTTGTGAAAACAGTGATATTATGGATTTAAATGATTTTTCAGTGGTCAGAGCCTGTATTCTAGAGCTAAAGATTCTTATTCTGAATTCACAATCCACAATATGCCAGCTGTATTTAATACAAAGTGAAATAGCACAGTCATCTGAGCTAAAGGGCCTTCCCTTCCTTCAGAACTGGACCAGATGTTGCCAGATAGGTGCCTCTGGGAACATTTGTTCAGTAAATTTAAATTCTTATTCAGTGTATCTCTCAGCAATTTATTTTTTTCTGAAATAAAAATTTGTAAAGCTTCCTTAGCTCAGGAGAAATTTCCCCACAATTGCTAAAACTTCCTTGTTTCACAGATTCTTAGCATCTTTATTCTTGCATGAGTACATGCAACAGTCGGCTGGTGGCTTCATCCCATGAGTCAGACTGGCTATTTCCTGAAAAACAAATTGATTTCCACTATCCACTCATAGGCTCCAAATCCAAAGTTCTTGCTAAAATTCCAACATCATTTTTACTCTCAGCAGGTCCTATGTTTGTAACCCTGAAGTGCTGCCCATGGGAGGACAATGTGATTTCTGCCCAGTCCACCACAGAGCACACATCATCTGCCTGATCATCACATAAGATGAAAAACTCCATGTTCTTAAAAATTTGCCTCCAGTTTTTGGGGTTTTTTGGCAGATTGCAAGCAGCTTGCTTCCACATTTTCAATGTATAATGATACCAAAGGGGTTATCTTTGAGTACAGGTCTCTGGTAAGTGAAAGCAGGACACTTATTTCCATCTCCTCCAGCACTGATACTCAAAGTAAGAGGGAAACTGTATTGACTTCATCTTTTAAAAACTCAGTAATTAGAAGGAGATGGGTTTTTCATTATTACTGGGGATTTTTTCTCCTTTGAAGTCCATGAAGCTTTTCAGGAGTCATGGTTCTTTAATTTTTTTAGGAAAATGTCTACCTCTTTTACTCACTAACTATCATTAATTAGAAATTTAAATGTGATGACATGGGATGTTAATTCAGTTAACCATTCCACACTGAAATGGACCTCAGAATAAAAGATTTATCCCATGTTTTAACATGGAAAATTAGAAGAGAGAGTTACAAATGTAAGAGAAGTGATAATTATAATAAGCAGGTTGATGTTTTGTTCACAGGTTGATGCAGTGAAGTTATTGAGAAACATAAGGGAAGAACTATCCCACTCTATATCTTTTACTAGCCAGCGTTGTACTGTATCTCCACTCGGCCAAGCACATCATAAATTGAAACAGTGGTGTTCTGGCCAATGAAAACAAGAAAGAAGAAATATCTCTTACATTTCTGTACAGACACCTCCACTTAGTAGCACACATGTAATTGAATACTTGCTACCCGGAATACATGGACATTGTCCATAGACATCCCAAAATTAAAATCTAAAAAAGTCAAAGGTTATAGAATATTTCAATTTTCTGTTAGCATTTGATTCAATAAGGTGAATGATACTTTAACCTGATTTCACTTCGACTGTCTTCTATTCCACACTCCCTTGACAAAGCTTTTTATCTTCTTCAGAAGCAACTGATTCAATCAGGTCCATTGTGGTAAAGCACATTGTAGTCCTTCAAAGTATGCTTAATGAAAACAAAAATAAAAAGTAGGATTATTTTACTTACTGGTAAAAAATGTTTCTACAATTTTAAAGGTAAATAGAAGTCTGTAATTCTTTTTGTACTCTTTCTTTCTTTCTTTTTTTCACATAGATAACTTTTCATTACCAGAGGGTCTAGGAGATTTTATTTTAGTACCATCAATTTGTCGATACCACAAAAATCAGTTTTTCATCAACATTGATTGCAGGGAAGAGACCTGTCTGCTCAATCATGAGGCACAGATCAGGATTTTTACCTACCACATGATGTGAATAGGAGGACATTTACTTGACAGGTCCTTTTCCAAGGGTAAATTGCTGATAGCTGGAGTGCTCTATAAAGGCACTAGAGAGCTTGAGAGTTTGGAAGTCTGTTTTTCTCACACACATGCACACACAGTCTTCCTTTTCCTTTCCTCTTATGTTTTTGTTCAAAACTCAACATTCTTCCTGATAGAAGAAAGATAAAACTGGCTGTAACTTGAGCTTGCATTAGTGGCTCCAGCTTATCTGGGCTGATATAATTTCTGGTGCACATTTACATAATTGAAGGTTCAATAGTTTGTGTCTGTCAAGTCAGCTTACCTTCTCTTTGTTGTGAGCTATGTGATGGAGGTTTTGTTAAGACTTCTGGATCAGAGGTACAGAGCATAAACACTGCATATAGAAAAGATGCATATTTTGTGAAGGTTAGAAGGAGAAATAAAATTTACCAACTGATATCTTACTGGGAATTATTATGTGTGCCTCAATGAAGAGCCCACCAATATACCTCTACATCAACCAGTAATCTGTGTAAGCCAGTATTTAGCTATCGGACTTGTCTATCTCTTGAACCCACTGACGCTTCTCAGCCTCTGCAAATACCTGAGGGCCTGAGGTATTGGCCAGCCCAAATCACCCAGCTGTAGGCTCAGAAAGAGTGGGATGAGTGTCCCCTGCTGAGATCCCAAAAGCAAAAGAGCCACATCAATGAATTGTGATGAAGTTCACCTCACCTGACCCTAACACAGTTGGGAGCCACCTCAGCTAGAGATAAGAGAAGAATCTCTGCCTGATTCTTTCCTCAGAGCAAATGTGATTTGAGGCCAATTATGAATTTTAGCTTTCATCTTCCCAAGCTTCTTTTCCCCAAAAGCGTAGTAATACTTCCCTCTTTTCTCAGCTGGCAGTCTGAAAACCCTTCATGAGAGAGTGACTACCCCGGGTGTTTTCTACAGTCCCTAATAGAATGGAGCTCTCATGGGATGCAGCACGTATGCACTACCATGCCTCAAATGCTCCTGACACTCACCCTGCTCATTCTTCATCTGGGTTGTGCCATGACAACAGAGGCAACAAACATCTGAGATAACTAAAGCTCTAAACACCAAAGGATATTTACTTCTAAAATGGTGGAAGTATCTTCTTAACTAATGTCTTATTTTCAATCACAGTTTATAAGAAAAAGGCATATAAGCTACTATACTTAGCTGTATTACTAATGAAATGCAAATAGTTGAATCTGTATTGTAAACAGAGGGGTACCAAAATGCAGTGATCACGTAAGTGTTAAGTGAAGTGTTATTAATTGGTCTTAGTTAGCAAAAAACACTAAACTAATTCCTAAAGTAACACTGTTAAAGAAATTTGGGGGAAGCCAAATGATGCTTACAAGCAGAATAAAATCACCTAAATCTGTTTGACACATAAGACAATACAAGCTAATGAACAGTGTTTTCCAGCACTCTTTATACAGATGATTAAAAAAATGTGAGAGGGAATGAGGCAACAAACTCTGCCAAATAATTTGTTTATGCTACCCTTTTAATACCTCTTTACTTATTAATGTGCAATGATTTTTGATCATTTGAGCCTGGATAGCAAAATAAAAACCTAAACACTGGACTTTAGCCCCTTGTATAGCTTCTTAGCATGAGTTTCAGTGCGTGATAGATGATGATTATTGATCATGAATTGATGTTTTCCATTCTGGGTTCCAAAGCAAAGGAACATCTGGGACCAACTTACTTTGTGTCAGATACATTTTGTGAATTTTGTTTTTTACTTATATTTTGTAATTATATTTGTCATTGTTTTGTTGTTACAAGCTACCCTGCTTTAATACAGCTTCACATGGAAAATGCCGTTTTGTGTTTTCTTCTAGGGATCATGCTACTCTCTTCATCATGTCTGCTTCTTCTAGGTACTAATAAAAAAATGCTGCTCATTGCAATATCCATACAAATATGCCTCATTCACAATCTGAACTACTATTAGATGATACCAAGTGCTTGTTGATAAGGTCATCGAGTAATAAGAGAGCCTCCAGAAAGTAACAATATTTCTTACTTGAAAGATTATCAGTGACTTGATATTCTCTCTATGTGCTCTTCTCTCTATATATATATCTTAGAATAATTACAAAGTGTATCTGATGCTGGAGAAGCTCTTTTTCTCCTCTAAATTGACCACAAACAATAAACACTGGCCAGAGAATTACCTGCTCAGGGATGCAGCCCTGGCTGGCTGGCCTTACTGCTTAAGCTGAGAAAAATACCAAATACGTCTTGGATGGACATGGGCATTGCATATTAGAGAGCTTCATTTTGTCATACCATGTGGACAGAATAATTTTATTTCTGATTCTAATAAAGTGGAAATGGTATCTGTTCCTTGGAAGAGGATGCAAATAGCTGGATCAAAGCATTCACTCTTGACAACTCATCTGCAGACCGTCAGTCTGACCATATGACTACCTAACAAATACATTCTTGGTAAGGCCACTTAAGAAAAGCAGAGACCTCAGAATGTGGACTAGGCTGGTACACTGCTAACAGAGCTGGCATTTCCCTTCCGTGTTAGAGGCTCCAGCTGGGATGTCCTGTTGGGGCACTATTACATGTAGAGGCCTGGAGGAACACTGCTACTGACATTCAGAATGTATTGGGTCCTTTTCTTGGTCCCTTTTGACATGTAGGATACTTAGAATAATTCTTTGCACATTTTCTACACAGTGGAATAAAAATGCTTCAGTATGAGTTCACCAGAATGTAGTCCTACTGTGTTGAATAAATTTTCCTAATCCTTGCCCTATTTTACCTCTTGAGATTTAAAAGGCTATCAAACCTTACATTGCACTGACATGTACAGCCACTTCACAGTGTCAGAACTTTACATTCACCTTGTTTTCATTAATTAGATGCATCCCATCAGCACAGTTTGCATATTTTTAAAAACTATTATATTCAGTAAGTAGCTTATCACCTTTTTTTAATAGGAGTAGTGATTTCAAAGAAAATAATATTTTAAAGTGGTGCTATGATGATTCATGCTACTATATATGTGGAGTTTCTGAACCTTCAGTTATTTAAACCTTTAAATTACTTTCCACAGAAAAGAATCACTGCACTGCAATACTCTCAGGATTAATTGAGGTAATACATGAGAAAAGAAATGGCTATTTCTCTTTGAAATGACATAATTATCAATATTTAGTATTCCCTTTGTTTTACAAGTGTCAGAAACACTAGAGAAACTACTTAAAATATGAACTTTTACTTGCTTTTATGTTGTCTTATTAGTCTCTGCAAAGACAGATATACTGATCAAAGACTGGTAAGGCAAATGGGATGTTTTCCACTCAGCAGAGATGAGAGAACTCGAGTTTCCAATTAATCTTACAATTACCTGTGTCATGTTTTCAGTAATATAATATTATCTACCTTTATACCTCTTCTGAAAGGGCTAAGGGAGCTTCTGGAATACATATATCACTCATTAATGATTGCAAGTTGCCTTTACTGTTAAATCAAATAATATTTGTGTTAGCTGTCTTGTTCCTCACCTCTGAAAATCCTGACATTTGTAATAAATATGGGAAAGACAGAGATATCAATTCATACCAGTGTAAAGTGGCTCAAACATGATGGACTCTATATTCTTCTGCTTTTAATTTCTTCAGCCTCACATTAAAAGCCCAGAAAACTTAATTGTTAGCAGCATTGTGAGAGTGGCAAAGAAAAAAATTGTAATTAAAAATGACATGCTCTTCTTTGTGTGCATTTTTTTTTTTTTAATATATCATTGGTATCATGGAACTAGTGAAATGTATTTTTCTAGTTTGCCATAGCTTAAAGGCTGCTCCTAAGATTAACTTGGCAACACAGAGGAAAGGTATCTAAATTCAAATGAAGCCATGAGATCTTATGTAATAACTACATCTGAGAGCTTTAAGGATTTTTTTTTTGCTTTAGAAAATAGCTAGCCTGTTTGTAGCAGTGCTATAGCAGACACAGGTGTTAGTTGGATGGTAGTAGGAAGCATTTAAACTTCTTACTGTTGCAGACACTGCTGCCCGCCATTGGTCCCAATTTGCAATCTGCAAAACAGATGATATTTCAAGAAGATGGAGTGAATGTTAGAAGATATATGCCTCCATCATGGCATCTGTGGGGAGAGTTCAACACATTGTGCTTTTAGTCCTGAAGAAGAGGTGCCTGCAGGGGCACAGAAGAGATTGAATATCAACTGAGAAAAGTTACTTTATTAGCAGTTCTTCAGTATAGCAGAAAAGTAAAATTAATGAGTTCAGAGGAAAAGGCACTGTCAGTCCCTTAAGGGGTACAGATGCTTGTGTGAATGAGTCGTATCACTTAGGGGAGTAGAAGTCTGAATGTACATTCTCTTTATCTTTGCACAAAGAAGGGATAAAATAAGAAAGGGACGTTATTCTGCAGAGGTAAAAAGAATATCGGAACCCAGAGGACTTTATCTATTTTTTCAGAAAGGACAGTTCAGAAGAAAAATTGCTACCATCTAGTTGTTCTTTTTCTTTTATTATGCTACTTTATGGAAATGTAAGTGAGCAGCATAGCCTGCAAATTTAGCATCATAAATAGTGTGAAGATTCAGAATTGAAGATAACCTTGTTATCTTGCTCTGTCTTCCTGTGCTCATTTAAAATCTCATTAAAATATGTCATGAAAAAAGAAGAAAAAAGTCCTGTTTATACCTAATTCTCTCTCTTCTTCTTTTTTTCTTTTTCTTTTTTTTTTTTTTTTCCTGGAGAGACACAGCCAAAATGCTTAAAAAGATGTTTGCCTCATTTTATGCTGCTCTTTTATTTGCCTGCTATCTTCTTATCACAATTCTGTATCTTTACCCCACTGGAATTCTGATGAGAGGGAAACTGCATGGCTGAGGAGCTGCAGCTTCCAGGCTTCTTGGTATCAGGATCCATGGGGATCTGGACATGTAACAGAGTGACACACGCTGTCTCTGTGTTTGGCCTGGGTTTGCCTTAGTTGTTGACTCACACACAGTGTTCTGTAAAAAGCAGTTGTTTGGCCCATGCTTGAGTGTGTTACATAATGAGAATTCACATCCAGTGCAGGAACTACTGGGAACCAGGCAGAGATGGGGCTGCTGTAGCTCTGGCTGCAGCTGAATTGTGTTTTTTGGAGATGACAGTAACAAATTGTATCAGGGATACAACAGAAGATAGAGCTGTGAATGCTGCCATAGCAAGGCTAGTTTATGTTGGCAACTGATTAAATTTTTTTTGTTCCTTGAGACAAAGAAGACAGAGAAGAAAACTGCCTTCTACTTGTATGTTAATGGGACAGAGCTTTACATTTGAAACCTTCTTCAGAAAATTCCAAGGCAGTGTTACTGTTTTGCATTAGTTGATTTTAGATTTATGCTTAAAGTCCTACAACTGCTAAATTGCTTGTATGTTTAATATGTGCAGTACTGTGCCCACTGAAAGAATATAAAAAGAAAGAGAAATTTTCTTGTAGAGTTACATCCTACTCTTTAATTCACAAAATTGTCTGAAAACTGTGGTCCTTCCTAAAATAGACTTTCAGAGGTAAAAAAAATTATTTCCTTTCAACAGCATGATACTACAAACCAAGCACTGATTTTATCTTTTTTCCTGAGGCTTACTGCCATGCATTGCTTCATGCTCTCTGACTTAACTGGCAGGACACTGAAGCCTGTGGATTGCTTGCCTGACTGGCTAGATAATTCTCTTCTATTTGCTGCCTTTGTCTTTAGATTCAGTCTATTCTCAAAGTCCAGATAGCTAGTCTACTTTTAGCATATGAAGCCTAAAACACATGGGCAAAGCCAGCTAATTCAACAATCATGCTCCACTTCGGTGGTATTTGATTCAGATCTCCAAGAATTTTACTGACTTTGGAGGAGATTGTGTTCTGCTAATGGCTGCAGGCAATAGAACGTGCTGACTCAAAAAAGAGGAGACCCTCAAGTGAGGTAAGCAAACATCATGTTAAGTTTCTCTTCTCCATCCTCAGAGACAAAGAAGTCAACAGGAAAAATGAGCGTGAGACACCAAAACTGTTTGCGGTGGGGAAGAGAAGGAAAAGAGCAGATGACCTCTAACTGCCCTGAACTCTGCTCTTTACAAGTCAAAAACCATCCCAAGAAGCGCCATTCACATACTCATTTATTTTTCTGGTCTCAGCATCACCAGTCAAACAGCCCTATGGCACTCTGTTCACTGCCAAATGTTTCTGTCCCTTTCACTTTCAGCTGCCTCTGGAAATGTTTCACATGGCACTACGAAATGACTGGCAAAAAAATTCCACAGCATTATTTACTATGGTACTTTGATGTTTTATTGAATGAAACCATCTGTTCAGGAATGTTTTCCAACGTTGTGAGCTAGATCTAGAATTTACTGCTGCAATATAGCTTGTCTGTGGGAGTTTCATAACAGGAATGCCACCCAATGTATCACAGATATGTGAGACTCTGAGTAAGAAGAATATTGAGAAAGCTCCTATTTCCTCCCATAAAACAGAGTTCTTGATAGTAAAGATTCAAAACAGTTTCAATTTTTTTCATTACAGTCTAATAGCTATGTTCTATGTGCTCTGTAAACTTGTGATTCAGGATATTTCCTAAATTACTTCAATGACTCACAGGACATATACTTGAGACTGATAGCAGAATGCACTATAAACAGATTTATGGACATTTTACAAAAATATTGGTAGCAGACAGAATATGTAACAAGGTGGCATTTCATTAACTTTTTCTTTTATACTGGTAGAAATGGGAGTTTTATATTGAGAAGAATAAATTTTGGCCTCACCCTCTGAATTACTTGTTCCTTTGAAGTGAAACAAGAGATAGCTGTTGATAGAAGTCAGCTGTTTAATTTATATAGGGTTGGAAATTTAAGGATGTACAGAACAACTCATATATGACCATAATTAACTAAATGACGTAAATAATCACGGTTGCAGCCTAGGCCTTCCTCCTCAAAGTGTTTAAATACATCATTAATCGTTGCTTGGACTTTCAAAAGTAAGGAGAAAAGTACACTCAAGGTGTTATTAGGTATTATGCAATATATGCAATGAGATGGACATAATCTCAAAGAATTCTGTTTTTCAAAAATGCCATGTACTTGAGTCAAAAGCTTATAGGTTTATAAGTTCTGAATAGGAAAATTAGAAAATTCCTTTGACCCATGTCCTCTGTTAACCATCACAAACACAAATACTTTAGCCATGATATGAATTTCTTGCCGAGTCATAATACCTTAGTAGATTAGTAAAAATGAATACCATGCTGTGTGAGTAGACAGGATGTAGCTGATACGAAATATAGTCACATACCTATTTATATTTGTAGCTGCAAAGATAAAACTGGTTTGGAATAGGAGATGATGAGTGTTTTCCCTTGGAGCTTATCTATAAAAGAACAGTGCAAACGTACAATGGTGCATGGGCACTGCCACTGGCTGTTATTTAAACACTCAAATAAACAAGAAAGAACCAAACAGCTTTGTAGTGTGCCTTTTCTGCAAATTGGCCCATGCAAGCATTAGAAGGGATTTCACAGGGCAAAGGAAAAGTTGGCAATTGTCTTTTTTTTCTGGAACTCTTTTAGGAAAAGAAGTACTCAAAAACTTCGTCCCAGTCCACCTGAGGCATGAAGCTGAGTTTTTCCCAGGGACAAAAGGAGTTATGGTTATGGAGATTTACCACCTACACTAAGGAAACCAGAGGTTTCAGCAGCATTAAAAAGTTAGGTTGGTCTGCCTCTCCAAGCAGAGATTATTTTGAAATCACAGTTGGGTGGTTCAGGGCTTCTCTTCTCACAGCTTCGAAAATGTCCAAAGAGGATGCTATGCAAGCACAGCATCTGTGACACCTGGAGGTCCAGCATCTTCTGCCCATCTCCCCCAACCTCCAGCACCAGCGTGACTTTCTGGGATACAGATCCCTGAACCAGTGACATTTTAAGAGGAATCAATTCCCTGAATTGTTGAACCTGCTCCCCTCCCCTCCTTTTTTTTCAGTTGGGTGGACACAGCAGCTCATTATTCCAAAACTGATGTTCGCAATGGGAATTTAGCAGTGATATTACCTTTAGAAGTTCTTTCACTTTCTTCTTCTTTCTTTCATCCCACAACTGTACCTACAAAAGCCACTCCATCAGTAGCAAAACTACAACAGTCTGTGGCACTGCACTGTCATTTGGATACAGTAAAACGACCCTGAAATAATTCCTTGGGTCATGCCAATTCACACTTGTGGTATCATATGGGTGCCAAAAGACTTGTGGTAAGTTAAACATTAGAGAGGGGAACCAAATACATCCTATTGTAGATTCAGTTTATTCATAATATTTTAATAAATTAAATTAATATACACCTAATTTTAGAGAGTCTTCTTAAGTACTTAACTCCAAAGAAATCTGGTCCACTTTAAGAACATATTTAAAGTAGCATGTCCTATTTTTTAATCCCTTTGAAATTAATTTTTAAGATGGTTAAGTGTGTTTGCTATATTTTGCTTTTTTTTTTTTTGCCTTGATTTTGCCTTTCTGTCTTAGGAATGTGAATAAATACACTTAAATTTGAACAATACACTTAAACCTACCCATCTTCCTCGAGCTGAGATTTCTCACAACATTAACATGGTTCAGAAGTGGAACTCCAGGAGAAATTGTGTTAAATGCTTTGGAAAACCTGAATTTTTCAAAACCATCCTACATGATAGTGATGGCAATACTTTAGGGCAATGGGACATTAATGCAAGCAAAGTATCCAGCAGGCAATAGAGAATGCACTGTATAGTGCACATTTTTGGATAGTTTAACAAAATCACTGAGCAAAGGTCATGTTCAAAGAAATTTATGAACCAACAGAACAAATACTGCTTCTGCAATCATTTTATGATGTATTAAACTAACTGGTTAGTAAAAATAGAACAGTAGTCATGGTAGTTTTCAGGCAAAGGTGGAGCTGAAAGCATTCCTTTAAAATATGCTAAACCTAATCCAGAAACAATTTAAAATTAAATGAGGATATTTTCTTTAATAGAGAAAACACTGAAAAAAGGAGTTTGGTTGTGTTTGTATGTATACAGAAGAAGCACTTCAATCAAAATATATCTATACAGATGTGAATTTGAGATTCCATTACTAACAGGACTACAGTAATTTCACGACCATAAGGTGCACCTGACTATAAGGCGCACCCCCCAGGAGTCAGCAAAATTTGCAACATTGTAGATCAGATA
>PYHW01009837.1:3563516-3588943 GCA_013186435.1 Turdus rufiventris | reverse complement strand
GTGAAAGATCCATTTACCATCTTTCCACCTACCTAAAATTGTTTTTATGATTCAATTGTTGGTCATAAGCTATTATGATCTGTAGAAAAGATACTCCGAAAAAAAGCAGATTTGACCAGAAATAAACCTATGCACTATTTTCCTGCAGTAAAATTTATATTCTGGAGGTGATTTGAACTGTTGAAGCACTGTTTAAATAAAAAAAACAGGGAAATTATGGAATCTTTTTTAAATATTACAAAAACATTACAAGTTTTTGTGTTGTTTTTGGTTTTGTTTTTGGTTTGTTCTTGTTTTTGTTTTTTTTTAATTAGTTTTTAATTTTACTACTTAGGAATCTCTGAGGAAAAAGAAATTAAGGTACTACCAGACAACATTCTTGTTTTTAGGGGTTTTTTAATTCCTTGGACTCTAGTTTGTGAGGCACTAGCATGGTATCATTACTAATAACCTTAAAGCCAAGTAGTAAGCCCTGAAAATATCCCCTCTTTTCAATAATCAAGCTATAAAAAATACCCACATACTGTGAATGTCCTTTGAATGTATGAAAGAGACAACATGGTTGATATCAGGTTATTTCTTTCTCACACAGTAATGCAGGAAGGTTTACCTGTTCACATATTTTTCCCCAAAGCCCATAGGGCTAGAAAGATTATACTATATTTAAATATCTCACATGTCTGAAGAATTAAGTCTGTAGCCATAATTTCAGTAATTTACTTAAGTCACAACACCTTGGGAAATAGAGATTTTGACTCATGTCTCACCTCAATCACACCAAACTGCTTTTATTTACACATGAATAACTAAAGATAAATGGGACCAGAGTTTTTAATCTGCTGATCAGGGAATGCACTTGAGTGTTGGAAACCCTCATTTCAGTTCCCAAGTTAATATTGTAAATATGTGTAAAATTTAATGGTTTTATGAAGAAGGAATTTGAAACCAAATTTACCTTCTCAGGTGAATTAGCACTTTTCAATCTTGCAGTCTATTTATTCCTTGAAAAGCATCAGAGGAATGAAGAACAGATTTCTGAGTGTTCTCTAACTCAATGATGAAGGTTTACTGTAGGAAATGTAATACATAAATACTTGAGGTGCTTAGAGAATGAGCCTAGTTATCTCATTTCCCATTTTTTGTCAGGAGTTTGGTCTTCCAGGTGTACATTGAAAGTTCAATTTATCAAATTTTAGCATCACTGAAAAATAACTTCTTAATTTTCATGTTTTTTCAAGAAAAGTAAAAATTTGTGGTTTTGTTTCAACTGCAAATGGTTTTGTCTATCCTGTTAGTAGTTGGAAGATGGCTCCTGAGTCAAAAGAGAATTGTTGTAAAATTCTGGAGATGAAAGACTGTATTAAATGAAAGGATCTCTCTAGTATGAGAATTTATGTTTTGGTTACAAAAATACTGATTTTTAGTTCAGGAAGGAGCACATGGTGTTCATGCGAAAGACAACTCCTGACTACTCCAGCCAGGTGCTGGACAGATGGACCATGGAAAGGCAAAATGAGGTAACTTCTCTTATAATATTTTTTTATCATGTTGAATTGTCTGGTGTCCTGTGCAGCAAAAGATTTGGAGCCATGCTGTGCTGTAGAGAGAACCAATAAACTTCAAAACTAGTCACAGACAATGCTTAATAGGCAGCATAAAAAATTAATGTTTTTTTAGCTGTAGCAGAGCTGGTTGTAGCTCCATAAATGGGGAGGCTCTCCCTCATCCTTCTGACAGCCATAGGTGTTTCTTAGAACTGTGTTAGCACGTCAGTCTGAGCTATGTCATACAACCATGTAAAGATTTCATTTTTCACAAATCTAAATTTTTATTTTATAGGCATAGGATAGTCTCATGACAAAACTGATGCTTAATTTCTTATATCCCATTCAAATTAGTATAGAAATGTGTCCTCCTCAATGTGTAAAATGGCTGAGTCACAAATCTTTCTCCCAAGATACTTTTCAGAGGATGTTTATGATTCTAATTACAGTAATTTCACGATTATAAGTCACACCTGATTAGAAGCCTCACTTCCAGGTGTCAGCAACGTTTCATTCTTTGTCCATATATAAACTGCACCAGATTATAAGCTGCCCTTCCATTCGCAGCGAGGATCCATGTGCAACTTTCACAAAGTTGCCAATTAGTAACAGAATCGCGGGATCGTGGGGTTTACTGGCTCGGCTTGGGTCCAGGTGGGCGCCGCTGGGCATGGGCCTGCTGCGGGCTTGCACTTCTGGGTTGGCAAATTTCTAAACTTTGTCCATATATTGGCCGCTCTGGAGTATAAGCCACACTTACAGGTTCGGACCAAAATTTCAGTCAAAATGGTGCAGCTTATAATAGTGAAATCACCATATTTTTTTTTCACAAACACTCATTGTTTCTATACTTTTACTCTTTACAAATTACTTAATCAGAAAATATAAATAATGATACGAAGAGTAGAAAATGCATTCTAAGAATGTGAAAAACAGATCTCACTGCATTCTAACCTCTGCATGAATAATTTTCCTCCCTCGACTACACTGCCATCACTGTTATCCTGAGCTTCATGTTGCCATGGCTGGGCTGTTGTTCTCACCCAGGCAATGACTAAATCTGGTTCAGGTGTGGCTGAGGGCACAGACGGAGGGCACAGACAGACTTACCATGCACTGTGTTCTGTACTGGTGTCTCAACAGCTAGAGACATGACCACTGCCTAAGTAGCTGCAGCCTTGCTGGGAGAACCCTATAATGACTGTCCTTTCTCAGGAAGTCAATGTGTAGACTCGGTAGGAAACAGCAGAATAGTATGGCTGCAGCTTAGCTTAGCTCAGCTCAGAGTTTTCTAATGTCAGACCTAAATATATATTTATATGTACATCTAAAACTATAAAGAGAAATTTTAATAATCTAAAGTATTCATTTAGCTCTTCATCTCAATAATACTTTATATGGTTTTTCCCTTTATTGATTATTTGGATTTGAGATGAAATTGCAAATAGTCATGAGTACAAAGGAAAGCATTCTGGCAATCTGAGAAAATCTTTTTTTCTCCTAAGTCCATTCAGAAAATGTTGTGGTTCTCTGTTGTAGGTAAGAACCAAATAGAACTGACAGCATCTGGAACTAATAAATTAGGTAGTGCAATCGCTCCTTGATAATGAGCCAGTGTACTTGTATGATGACTTTGAGTGTGACTGTGATCAATGTAGACTCAATGCACATGCTAGGCAGGTGGACTGGTATTCTGGATAGTGCTTCATCTGTATGTGGGTTCACATTTGTTATAAATTATCTCAGTTTATATCTGCCTATATTCTGTAGGTATATTGCATTTGTGTCAAAGAATACATATTTCAAACTTTGTTATTTCTATAAAAATCCTATGCTTAATACTTTGAACACTGTTAATGTTATAGTCATCATCTATAATCTGCTTTAAATCATAAAGATGTGAATTTTCTTTATAAGCATATGATTTTCTGCTGCATCTTTGAAAAATGTTTTGGATTACTTTGGTGAAGATGATTTGAAAAGGGTGCTTTAGAAAAAAAAAATCATAATTTCTTTCAGCATAAGGACAGCCTTTGGCTGTCAAGGTAGAGATTTGTGACAAATGTTTTGTAGTTCCTGAAATATGAAAGTGTGTAATTATGCAGACTCCCTCAGCTGTGAAATAAATGTTGTGAGAGATGTAGTTAGAATTTAAAGAGTAATGGTAAAAAAATAGAGCTTCATGTGAGAAAATTACTCAAAAGTACTCAACAAGACCACTTAAAACTCTGACTGCACTGAGACTGTGCCCATTTAGAAATGATGAGGTTATTGTATCTCTCGCCATTTCTCTTCTGTGCTAGAAGACTTGAAAGAATCTCCAGTTTATGCAGTCTGGGTATATTGTTGTCTTTATTTTACTGGCAACCCATCCTCAGGTCATTCTCTAACACACACTAAGCTGCTTTGGGTTTTAGCTTATTGCATTGGAATTTAGTTAGACTGAAGTGCAGAGCTAGCTTCCCTATCTATAATACAGTCAAAAAATACTTTGCTTAAAAATACTCTCCTGACTACACTTGTTGCTAAGAAACTATTGTAATATTTCAAGTGAGAGACAGAAAGATTGACAAATCATCACCTCTTGAGAATCTGTGAAAGATCTATGAATTCATCGGCTTACTCACCTGTAACTCAGTTCCTACTTGTCGGTAACTATTATACTTCTAAATATTAAATATTAAGTTAAATTAATAGTAAATTAAATTAATATTAAATTAAACCATAGTGCCAGGTTCTGACCTACAACTTTGAAAGGGTTTGTGCAATTTGTGTTGTTACAGTATTACAGGGTGCCAAGACCCACATGAGCTGAATCAGCCATGTACATTGAATTATTTGTGGTTATTACAATGTGCTGTTTAAACATGGAGAGGTAAGCTTGTTTGTGAAGATGGAAATCTTTGTCTCTAAGCAGCTGAATCATAGAAAGGATTATTTTTCTCAGAAGATCACAATATGAAGACAGAAAACAGTTTTCTTCCCAATCATCCACAACATCTACAGAAGTTAAAGCTTCTGGTATAATTTCTGATAGTGTGAAATTTCAAAAAATATATCACTTTTTAAAAAAACCTATATTTTATCTTCATTACTTTTCACCTACCAGCTACATGTGTGATTCCAAGGCAAGGATGATCCACAGACTCTGAAGAACAGGAAGAGTAACAAATATCTGAGAGTGAGATTCTAAGTGGGTACATGAGTATGATCACATATAAGCAGATATTACACATGCAAGAAATATCTGTACATCAAATGCCACATCTTTTTGTAAAGTGCAGTTTCTAAGTGAGGCATTTGGGACTGCCTTGTGGGAGCACCCAGGTAAGTGTATGAACTAAGGCAGTAACCATGCCTCTAACCAGTGGTCACAATGTTTGCTTTAGCAATAGACTTGATATCTACTTTAAACATTTCACTTCTTACAAGTAGGACATGAATATAAAAGGTGGCATCATGAACGTGCCCCATTTTTGGACAACCCTCAAACTCAGAGGATAGAAAAAATAGACAAGGGAAAAGGTGCTGGTAATTTGAAAAGTACAAGAATCACTTTGGTAGACTTTATACTGTCTATATTGACACACCTTCAGGAAACATTCTTCCAAAAACCTAATTCACATTGAATAGTGTCAGTGGCACCTAGGAAAATTGGTACTCACTGTCATTCATCAGTGTACAAAAGTCTCCATTAATAAAGTCATTTAAACCAGTAGGATACTTGCAGTGAAGAGCAGTTTTCCTGAAGCCAAGTTGAAAATGACATGCTGAAATATCTTAATGTTTCATTTGAAGAAGTTCTTTAGTGTGATTTTTACAGTGGATATTGTTTTAGGACCTGAAAATGTGATAGACATATGCTAAAACTTCATCATCTAAATAAATTCCTTCTGAGTTAATTTTCAGTCAACAGTTAGGTTATCTATGAGCTCAAGGAATGTATTATTGCTGAAAACTGCTTTAATGAATGCTTTACTCACAGCCAGTGAGCTTTTATGACCCTTTCCTAGTTGCACACTACTCTTTTCTGTGCCCAGAAATAATGGTCTTTCCTCCAGATTTGACACCATATGTACTCTCAAAGCTGAAATAAAGAGAAGAAATTGAGTGATCTGCCTATTCATGCAAACAGAAGTCCCGAAGGGGTTACAGTGACTAAACACATTCTTGGCACAAAGCTAAACAAGTCTCAGAAGTGTTACTGACATGAGGTAAGTGGGTCTACCTTCATCCTTCCAACTTTAGGAAGTCTACACTTGAATACCCTTTAGCTTCCACTGAACACATCTCAGGGAATCTTTGTGCCTTTTATTTATGAGAGGGGAGAATGCCAGTGGTTTACCCACTTCTTTTCTCCTAAGTCTTTATATACACAGCTGGCAGTTTTTCTTAAGCTGTCCCATCCCAGGATAGAGGCCTAAGGATGTTGAGATTACATCAACCATATAAAGCTGAAAAAGACTTGTGAAGGCAAAGTTACAAAATCAAACTGGAGGGTCAAGCATGCCTTAGGCAGCATTTCATTCAGCTTCATGGTTCCCTGAAAGCCTACACTTGTAATTTTCCATGTATCCAGGACTGACCCAATGTGCTGCCTTAGCTCCATGATAATTTTCCTGCTGAAGCTGACAAGGATGCTAAAGCTGGCATCATGTTCTCTAAGTGAGATTAGTCTTTTGATAATACTCCTATCATGGGCATTTAGTATAATTGCAATTACTGATTTTTAGATTTCCACTCTTTAGAAAGCGTTTAGTGTACTGGCTTCAAAGGCAGAAAATGTGGGGTTAATTAATTCTTGGAAGGAGTTGGTTGGGTTGATTGTGCCTTGCTCAGCAAAGGTGTCAGGGTGTGAGAAATATATTAGGTTGTTTGTGGGGGTGGAAGGATTTGGAAGTTTACATTTCTTCTCCCTCTCTCTCTGCCTTCCTTTCCCAAACTGCAATATACACACCTTGTTTCTCCCAAAGTGATTTTTCCTAGTTTTCTTCCTGTTTTTTACCTGTACCTACAAGATGTCATCCTCAATTAAAACAAAAACAAAACAAAACAAAACAAACAACAGCAACAAAAAAACCCAACAAAAAACCCCCAAAACACCTATTTAAATGCTCCATAAATAAATTTTTTAAGCACAACATGTAGATTGAGAGACATAAACAAAATCTTGCCACATCTACTGATTTGAACTGAAATTCATAGAATCATAGAGTAGCTTGTGTTAGAAGTGACCTTTAAAGGTCGTCTAGTTCAACCTCTTGCAATAAGCAGGGACATATTCAACAAGATCAGGTTGTTTAAAGCCCTGTTCCACCTGAACTGGAATGTTTTCAGGGGTGGGGTATTTGCCACCTCTCTGAGCAACTGTAGTTTCTTTACTGTTGTTTATTGATATTGCTGTGTATGTTGTAGTGGTACAACTGTTTGGGGCATTGTGCTATAAAGTATAATTCCAATGACTCTTGTTTAAAAAAAGAAGTCCAAAGGCGTTATTTTCAGGGATAAGACATCTACAACCCCTCTTGACAACTTGTTCTAGTGTTTTAACAACCTCATGGTAAAAATTCTTCTTCATATCTAGTCTGAACCTACCCTTTTTCAGTTTAAAGTAAATATCCCTTGTCCTACTGCTACAGGCATAACTAAAAGGTTTGTCCCCATCTATAAGTCCCTTCAAGGTATTGGAAGGCCATGAAAAAGTCTCCTGGGAGCACTGTCTTCTCTAAGCTGAACAACTCCAACTCTCCTAGCTGTTCCTCGCAGGACAGCCTTTCCTCTCATAAATTTGTGGTTTGAAACTGCAGCAGTACACAGAGTGCACAATATGAATCCAAAACTGCACTGTGATGAATAACTGAAAATTGTGCTAAGTGAATCTTGTGCCTTAGTGAAACTACAGATGTTCTGCTAAATCATCCGTGCAGTTCTGAATAATATAAATACAAAAAATAGATCCAGTGTTAACAGTCTTTCCAGTTAGTCTCATGTGAATTCTGAAAACAGAGGCTCACTCATAGAGCAGTGTGTAAATATTTCCCTTAGGAGTACACTTGGAAATGGAAGAGTGACTCAAAAAATCTTATGAATGAACTCCTGTGCTTAAAAAATCATAAAGAAGGCAGAGTGCAGGGCACTGAGGTCATAAGTCCAAAAACACGAGGCTGCTTCCCCATCTATTACTGCTTTCTCTGCCTTCAGACTTAAATACATATATGGAAAATCCAAGTACAAGTACTATGGTTTATTTCAGAATAAAAAGGACCAGCCACTCACAGTAAGACCATTTCATCACTTCATTAGATATTAGAAACCTACGAACTATTCATATATAATAGATGTGGGTCCATCCATCACCTTTTAAATATTTTTCTTTGTTTAAATTATATTTAATCAAAGTAAATATATTACAGAACAATCTGTCTGAATGCCTGGCTTCCTACTGGAGGTGGAAGCCAGTGATGATAGAAAGAATAATTATTTGGGCCACAGCAAAAAGCTTTTTTTTTCTAAAGATCATTAGGTTTTGTCAATATTATTTTTTCAAAAGCAGTAATTCATGATACAGAAATCCTGGGCAAATACAACACTGAACTTTCATTTCTTTTGCACCTGAAAAATGCACATACATAGGAAAGGGCTCATTTGAGTGTGAAGCGTGAAATGTAACTGGAAGCGGGATGGCAGCTTTGGTCTCCCACATCATTTACTTTCTGTATGGAGGCACATGAGGGTTGTTGTGGCCATGGCTTGGGTTGCCAACACCCATTGCATTGCTCGTACACTTTTCTATTGCTCATGCTTCCATAGCAGAAATTATTTAAAGCATTAATGCTAGACAGCACAGGATTTTGACGGGAAAAGTTTAGTCATAACTATTTGTACCAGATTTTTGTTCTACTGTCTTGCATATCCTGTCATTAAATATAGACATTCTTTCCTGCAATATTTTACATCAATGCTATAGTTCTCAGTATGAACTTTTTAATATACATATTTTTTAAAATTTAAAAAATATTTGCCTAGGAAGGTTTTCTGAGTGACTGGGAAACATTATTAAATTGCTCTATGAATGAAGCATCTATTTAAAATACATATTTTCATTTCATAAGCTCAACTTTATTATACAGTGAAATTCTGGAAAATCAAAATGATTCAGATACAATTTGTTAGATTCATGTAAACACTGTGTTTCACAGAAATAAAATTTATCCAATTTGATAGTGGATAATATGATTTATGTTTATAAAATTTTCAGTTAAATACATGGTTAAATGCCAACATAGTACAATTATGTCCTGTGAATTTTTTTCAGAGAAAAACTAATTTGAGGTAAATTAAAATTAATTATTGGAAGCATGTAATATTTTTTCTTAATAATTTCTCCTAGTAAAGAGATTAACTTTGAGAACATACTCTAAAGTATGTGATATTATGTGCAATATTAGATATTAAGTAAAAAAAGCATCTTATACTGTGCACAATTTGGTACAAACATTTAAAACACAATGCATTTCAGCACTGGTGCTATGGTTTACTTCATTTGTGTCAATTTGTTCAAAGGTTTGATACTCAAGTATTCATGGGTACTTGAGAGTCATCTGTAAACTATTAAAATATTACTTATTTTCTGCTAGCTGCCATATAGCATAGTATAAGGGTTGGTCCGAAGATTCCCTGATCTGCTTCACAATCATCGTCAGAGATTGAGACCCCTGAACCCCACCTCTCACTTTGAGCAGGAGTTGCTGCCCTGCCTGAGGTGGATGCTTCCTAAGGCCCTGCATACAGTTGTGCTTGCCAGTGCCGCTTCCATGGTACACTGCTCACACTGCTCTCCGACTGAGTACTGGTTGTAGTGTTCTGTCCTGAACCTGATTTTTGAAGCCACGGGGTCTTTAACATAATAGTCCGTAAATCTTCCCACCTTTTGGCCAGCGGTGACTCGTCTTGAAAAGGACTATGAAATTATTACTCTCCGAAGAGACTTTTGAGATTTCTTTCTCCCCATGGATGGAAGACATCGACAGATTATCCAAGGACGTCCCATCCATTGGTAGCTATTCCCCTCATTTTCTCTCTCTCTCTCTCTCTCTCTCTCTTATTCTCTACTTCGACACCTTTATCTCTCTCTCCCTCTTACCACCACCCCAAAACTGAATTGTTGGCCCTCAATAAACTGCTTTGCTGCTTATTGCTGAATAAAACCTTAGTCTCTTGATGTTGACTTTTGCACCCTGTGGTCAAACGAACCATCACAACCCCTCTCAGGTTGTGCCGATCATGACACATGGAAAGCAGAAAAATGTGACCATTTTAAACTTCAGTACTGAAGATAGCTTGAAAAATTCCTGCCCTCCCTATTCTGCTTTTTGTGATAGAATTCCAGAATGGTTTGGATGGATTGAAGGGGCCTTTAAAGATCACTTACTTTGTCCAACCCTTCTGTGATGAGAAGGGACACCATCAACTAGACTGGGTTATACAAAGCTCCATTCAACCTGGAATGTTTCCAGAGACTGGAACATCTACCACTTCTCTTGGCAATCTGCTCCATCATTGCTTCTCTCAACTGCTGTGGTTCATTATATTGCTTTATTATATTATATTGTGTATGTTTTACTAATACAACTTTTCAGGGATTGTGATATAAAGTGCAATTTAAATGATCCCTGTTTAAAAGCACCAAAAAAAAAATTACAATTATTTATCTAGATCAGCTACATTCTTTGTTTTACAGGTACCCAAAATAATATAGTTTCGTAAGAATGAATAGGCAGGAGGGTGAAGGTCTGAGTATGGCTGAGAATGAGAAGAATGGGAGAAAAGAAAAAGAAAGTATTTCCTGGGACATCTCTTTCCTGGGAAAAATGTGTCCCACACCTATATGCTCAGTTTTCTCTCTAAACTGGCAGGCAAGTCAGTGTTAATAGAGGACTTTTTCACTCCCACTTTGTCACTACCTCATAATTTTTAGATGCCTTTTACCCCATATACTGGGAAACCCTGATCTCTCAACTTCACAAAAATTTCTGAGAGCCATCAAAGTGGTTGCCTGGCAAGACTGCAGTGCCTGCTGGTATTTATGTCAGACACTTAAGCATGATATACATGTCCTTGGCCTCTCATTTCATGCTAGCCTGAGTCCTATTTCACAATAAGCAGTTAGTTTTGTTTAAAATGGTATTGTAAGTGGATAATTTTGAATGTAAATATGTCTCATTTTGGCCCTCTGTCAGAATATAAGGATTTAGTCATTCTCTGGAGTTGTTCCAAGACTATTGTTATAGCCAGTTGTTCCAAGGCTACAGACTAAGTGCACAGCTTCAGTGCTAACTCAAAATAGAAGCACAGCTCAAAAGCTGTTGCAGTACAGCAGCACTAGTGGGGTAACCCTGTTGGCTACTCAGTCCTGCAGAAAGTTGCCTCATTCATTAGTATTTAACTGCGCACTCTGCCTCTATTTTTTCATCACATTATCTGTGTTTTAGCTACTGCTGTATTTTTTGGTTTTTTATGCGCTTTCTTGCTGGAAATGGATGAAAGGTCATCAGTGATAAAAAATTTACATCAGCATCTCCTAGTTTCTGATTAGGATGAATGAACAAGGGGGACTTTGGAGAAATTGGTCTTGATTCTCTTGTGTCATTTCTGCTGTCTTAAATCTCTACCTAAATCCTGCCATTCTCATTTCAGTTCTCATGAATGAAATTTATATCTTCAAGTTTATTTCTGGCTTCTGCACAAAGTAACATTAACAAATTATTTAGTTCATTTGATTAAAACAAAATTAAAGCAGTTCCCAGTAATATGACGGCATTCAATATTCTTCCAAAAATGATGACTTGTTACCATAAATCAAAATGGATCCACCAAACTGCAGATAAAAATAAGAGAAATGGCTGTCAAACCTGTTCTTTGAAAATAGATCTCCTAGCTATAGTTATAAGTGATGTAAAAAGAAAAAAAAAAAAGAATGTTATATTTTCTTGTGTATTTCCGATCTTAAAACTGAGTGTTGTTAAGGTGATTATCCTGCCATGGTTGGCAGCTTTCAAAAAGCAACATCAATGTCTTTCATAAAAATAAAACACTTACAGTAATTTCACGACCATAAGGTGCACCAGATTATAAGGCGCACCGGACTGTAAGGCAAACATTTTTTTGCTCCAAAAATCTGTGCCACACACAACAAAGTAACTAATTAGTAATGGAATCCCGCAATCGTGGAGTTTACCGGCAGGTGCTCAATTTGCAAACATTTTTCACAGATTGGTGTAGCCTTTAAACGCAGCCCCAAGCGCCCTCCCTGTGTGCAGGGCCCAGCACTCCCGCCCGCCCCCAGCTGGCGAGGCTGGGCTTGGGGCTGCCCGCGGCTCACACCTCAGGGTTCCTGCAGTACAGGGTGGCTCGGGGCTGCCCGCGTCTCAGGACCATCTGCAGCTCAGGGTGGCGCAGCGCTGCCCACTCCCTCCCTCCCTGGCTGGTCCTGCTCAGCTGCTGGCTGGGGGCTGGCTGCTCCCACCCCACCTCATGGCTCGGCGATGCCGTGGCACAGCCCCACCTCGCGGCTTGGCTCATGGCTTACGCTTTTTTTTGCAGCGAGGAGCTGAACTGCGTGCAACAAAGTAACAAATTACTGGCAGGTGCTCAATTTGCAAACATTTTTCATAGATTGATGTAGCCTTTAAACGCAGCCCCAGGTGCCCTCCCCGTACCACAGGCCCCTGCACTCCTGCCCGCCCCTGGCACCGGCAGGCGTTGCTTGCGGCTCCTGGCTACCACCGCGTGGCTGCAGGTCCTGGCTTCCCCTGACCGGTGGCCGCAGCTGCCACGGGCCCAGGCACTCCCTCCAGGCGCTGGCTGGCGCAGCTCGGCTTGCGGCTTGGCCACCACAGCCGCTAGCGGCTCCATCCTACTGCACCCGGGCTGCAGCCACCTGTGGCTCCTTCTTCCCCCTGTGCCCAGGCTGGGGCCGGTGCCAGCTCACTCCTTCCCCACGCGGCTCCTGCCGACTGTGGCCGCCTGCTCCCGTCCCCCCCCNGCAGTCCCCCGGCACCGCCCCCCCATTGCGGCTCACACTTCTGGGTTGACAAATTTCGCAACTTTGTCCATTATATAAGGCACACTGAACTATAAGGCGTACTTCTGTGTTTGGGGGAAAATTTTAGTCAAAAGGGTGCGCCTTATGGTCGTGAAATTACTGTACATAATTGGACAGCCTGTCAGAAGTAGAATGTCTTTTTTTTCTGCAGAGATGATGTAGGTGATCACTCACTCTTCCTCTATTTCTTATTGATAAAATTTTTATATTAATTTATTTTCTTTTTAAAGTACCATTTTGTTCTCTGTGCCAATAATCTGCTCAACCTACAGATTAGAGAAAACTAATTTTATCTTCAATTAAAAAGGAAAAGTGTTATTGCAATTTTTCACATACATTGAGAAAATTTTTGGAAGAATGAAGTTTCCTACATAACATGTATACTCAAATCTCAGAAACTTGAGAACTAGATGATCCTATTCTTTACCTCAATGATTTTTAAAGAATGCCATGTATTTATCATAAGACATTTGCTAGCAAAAGTCTGGGGGAATAGTAGCATTAGTTGTGAATATCCTACTTCTTGACATTTAAATTATACCATTTGGACATTATTCAAAATCTCTTGACATAGCTACTGCAGGTCCCATCTACTGAAATTAGATAGTTGGAAAATCAATGACAGAAGAAAAAGGCACCTAAAATGTTTGATTACAATTATGTGTAGCTGCTTCAGTCATTACAGTGTCATAGCAAGGTTTTGAGACATTTCCATTTTTAACAATATTAATGAGTTTGGGTCCGGAAGTCCTTATTAAATTTCAGACTGATTTGTCAGTTTGAGTCTTAGTCTATATATCTGGGATGCAGGAATAAATGGTATTGTGATCTGTCTTGGGAATTACACTGGATGCTGCTAGTGGTACCAGTACTATTAATGCCAGTTGTATAACACATAAGTATATTCTCTCTGTAGAGTTTTTATATGTAATATTGTCACTGGCTAAAAGTTTCTGAAGCAGTGAAACTACTTAGTTATCATTTCCCCACAACAATAAACTGTGATTAAGAGCCTAATTACATTTACACAAAGAATGTGAAAAAAATTTCATAAGAAGGGTTGAAATTTTTCTGCTTTTAAGGAAAACATAGAAAGAATTAATTTAGACTTCTGAAATGTTTTCCAAAACCTTAACACCTCTAAAGTTTTATAAGCAGTCATGGGATATTTTTTTCTTGCTTTTCATATACATACCTACAGTCATTGCCAAGCTACCTTGAGTTTGCCACTTTATAGAAAACTGCCTGCAGAAAAGTAACAGCAGGGGCAAAACCAAGAAATCACTCTTTTTATCCTACATATTTCAGTTCAACATTCTCATTGTGATAATCTTGCACAGAATTAATAAAAAAGGTGAGATTACTAAATGTTTCTTAAAATTCGTAAAAATAAAACCCAGAATGTTATGTAAGTATAAATCACATTTAAATAACTTTAAGTATTTATACAAAAGGGTTTAAATTATTTAAATCAATATTAAAATATTAAAATTATATTACTTCAATACCAGAACCCAAATTTATATGCAATTTATATAGTACTTGCTCTTGTAAATCTATATTGTCTTCTATAACTTTCAAGATTAGAATTGTTAAGCTTAATGCTATCCAATGCTTTGTATATAACAAATTTCATTAATAGAAAATATGGAAGGCAATGATTTTTGGGCAGGGGGATTGAACTATTCAATTTTTTTTTTAATTTTACATTGCATGCCTTACTATAAATGTGTAAAATTGCTTAAAAATAATTCTTAGGGAAAATTGAAACTATTTTAGAACATAGCAAAATTACTTCCAAATGCACAAGTAATTCCAACTGTGATTATTACTCATGATATTTAACAACTTGCAAATCCTTTAAAATGCCCGTTAATGAAACATGCTTTCAAAACAGCTTTCTGAGAAATAACTGTGCACTCTTATTTTGTGTAGGACTGACTGCTGGTAGTATCTGTAGGTGTATTTTCATTTTTAGCATTTTTGATTTTTGCATTTCTTATGTATTTTCATGCAGCTGTATTTTTTATATTATTTTTTATATTCCTTCCTCGTCTTTAAGGACACTAGCAGAGCCAAACTGTGTACCTTAAAAATACAATAACTAAGATGAAAAAAGGCAAAGTAGTTTCTTACTACAACTGTGCTTTTAATGTCTGGCTAAAGTACAGTGGGACCATTAGGGAAGCTAAAATGTGTCTTTGACACCCCATAAAAATAAATCTCTTTATCTCAGCACTCTATTCAGTAAGGTACATCTAGAGAAAATAATCCCATTTGTGTTCTGCATTAGGAAAAGACTGTCATCCTAAGAATACAGAATTGAGCTACAAATTACAATAATTTTTAGTTTTCTTTTTTCCTGCTCTGAAACCTGTCTACCTACCTAGTGAATTCCTTTTAAGAAAAAAAATAGTATAGCTAAGATAACCTATTTACGCAGCCACATATTTTTGAAGACCAAATTCTATACACATATATTCATATCTTTTCTTTAGGTCTATTTTTGTGCAGACATGTGAACAAACAAACAAAACAACAAAGACAAGTAGCAGGTGTTGAGACACCATTTGAATTTAGGCGTGGTAATACTGGCCACTGCCACATCAAACTATGGATATGGAAATGCCCACAAGCAATTCACAAACCATTTTTTTGGCATTTGACCTCCTATAATGCAGGAAAATGAAAAACTGAAGGGATTTACAGAAGCCAGCATGCTGAGGGGAAAGATACCCTGAAGGAACAGCTGGTGAAGATGGAATCTGAGTTACCTCTCTATGCTTGGAGAATTTAGCTAATGCTGCACTGGACATAAGTGCTTACTTTAATTTGGCTTTTACAAGCCTTAACTTCTCCTGAATTAGAACCATAAATCTTACAGTGACAACTTTATTTCTACCACTGTACCATTTTTATACTACTTCTTAACTGTCCTGTAGTATAATGTTTCTTACACTGGTTCTTGGAAGAAAATTTCTGCTTCAGCAATGATCTGCTCATATGTTAACTACAAGCTCCTTAAAGAAATGAGATATGGAAAATGCAGAACTATACTATTAAATTTTCCATACAAGATATCATATAAATTGTGTATGCTGTCATTCCACACTATGTTTTTTCACTGGATATCGTAAAGTAACTTTCCTTGTAAATCTAAACCTGATTTTTATTTTCAGAATCTTTATAACTTGTTGCATGGCACCACGATACCAATTCCATAGACAGGGAATATGTGAGCAAGTTCAAATGCAGATCTTTGGCTTTCACGTGGCTTTTAGTCTAGATTTCAGAAAATTTACTATTCTTAGGTCAAAAATTTTAATTGTGAGCATTTCTCTAATTATTACATAGTTAGATATCTCTGATTATCACTCCATTTGTGCTGGGCCATATTTAGTTAAATGTCCTGTTATTTTAGGGAGTTATGGGCGGCTTCCCTTATTGATTAATAACCTATGATTTTTTATGATTTTAACCTATGATTTGGTTTACTTCCCATACCTCTTTCAAGACTGTGTTGATACCTATATATGCATTTTCTTCTGGAAGTTCTGAATTGTTAGTGCTGTCCTAGTACAAGCCACTGGAATCACCCAAACAGAAGCAAATATTCAAATTTTTACTTAATAACAGCAATGATATCATTTGCTTGACTGCCTATAAAAAATGACTTCAAACAGGCCTCCAGGTGGTGTGTGTGGGGAAACCTGCTTCCAGAGCTATCAGCACTGAGGCCAAGGGCATGGAGCCTGTCCTAGGATTTCAGCAGTGTCCAGCAGATATTGCTGAAAGATTTGTATGTTCCTGCTGGCTTATTCTTCAGATCAGAATCAAGCCTCTTTCCACTAAATGTGGCAGTGTCTGTGCTTATTTGGTGAGCTACACCAACGGCACATTTAAATCTGTTCTTTAGTATATCCATTAATTTCTTCAATTACCAACAGACAATTTGTCTCCTGGTGACCTTTCTTCTAAAGACCATTTTAGCTTCAGCACTTTATAGTTTTTCTTTTTTTTTTTAAACTTTTGTCTATGAGCTCTGGCACTTCTTGTACCCCAATATATTACAAATGCCCAAAATTACACGGACAGTAGGGAGTAAGGGTGAACTAGCGTCAGGTACTTCACTTTTCTGCTCATCCATTAGCAAAAAAAAATAAAATAGAGATGAAAAATTCTATTCCTGTTCTTTCATACATATATCGTCTTTGCATAATATCACTTCTACTACAGCAGCATTTTGAATAATTCATTATTTTGAATTATGGGAATATATTTTGAGCAAAATAAAAGAAACCAGTAGTAAAAACCAAAATTGATGACCTTTTAAAAAGAATTCTTTAAATGGCTTCTCCAAGAAGGGCTAAGCATTTATTTTCATTTACAAATAGCAAGCACTTTGAGTTCTAATTATTCACCATTATTATAAAGCCTTTCTAAAATAAGACATAATAGTTTAAAATAGCAGTTTAAAGAGCTGCTTGATACATTGAAATGAAAAGTGAGAGTATGAAAAATACATTTCATTACTTCCAGCTGCCTCAGTGTCTTGGGACACTATATTTACAGGGAGAAATATTAAAAATAAAGTAACCTGCAGAGCAATTTTATGGTGGACTTTTTCCCCTGGTGAATATAGTCATTTGACAACAACTTTTTCCATGTATTTGCATGCTGTACTCCACTACATTTGAAAACCATTTAGTGAGGGAAATGACGAATTACAAGAAAGGGCTGAGTCCCAGCAGACCTTAGAAAATCAGAGTGCAGAAGAGGAAGCAATTATTTACCTGCAGTAAGTAGGGAATGCAATCTGCAATTGCAAGATTGGATTCCTGCATTCGTGGGAAACCAGTATGACATCTCTGATATGACATTGCCATAATTACAACTCTGTCTTATTTGAACCACAACGAAATTGCAGACTGAGCAGTTTAAAATGTGCAAAAACCTTCTGGTGCCCCTGAGCATCTGGGAATAGACTAAAACAAAAATTGTTATGTCTGCAGTGTTGGGGTGTTGCAGTTGTTCTCTCAGCTGCATGGCATCACTTATGGCTTTGAAAGCCAACGATTCAACTTCCACATAGAATTGCTGTTCTTTCCCCACAAAACAGCACTGCAACTCTTGCTGCCATTTTCATAGTGGCCATCACAGTAGTTCTTAGGACCTGAAAGATCTCCTTGCCATATTTTCTGGAATTACAGTATCACTGAATTAATTATGGCCTTTTTCCAAGAACATTTTGTGACAGCACCAGCAACCAGCAAGTCCCATAGATGGGAGATCTTTTTATACTGCTTTTTAATTTTATATGGTTCTTCTAGCTCTGCCAACTAACCCAGTTCCTAGGAACCATGTCTTTGTGAGCAGCAAAAACAGACCATAAGGAAGTCAGCTCATCTTTTACTTCAAACTGTATAAATTCAGTGAGGAGACATTTTTGTACACTGTAAAGAGAATCTTTTACCAAATCCCTAGCAAAAAAATAGATACATTTTTTCTGCTATTACCATTTTCTCCTATTGTATTGTTGGCTCCCTGTCAGGTTCTTTCCAGATAGACATGAAAAAGGGTTGGGTCGACAGGTTGTTCTAGGTTTATTTGGTACAGTTCTGCTTCTGCTTAAAGACACTATGAAGCAAATGCTCCTTCACGAACTATTCATAAAACATATGTCTACATCTGAGCCAAAATTGTCCTGCTGAAGGAAATGGCATGCTTATAGAATTAAAGCAATTTCTGAGATATCTCCTCCTCTCTCTCAAAATCAATGGCAGAAAAGAAGCAAAAAAAATGGAAACACTGCAAGGAAAGCATTTGATAGAAATTGTGTTTCTGACAACTTGAATGAAAGAGAATGAAAAATTTTTTTTGCTGCTAGAAGAGGTCATTTGGCTTACAGTTTGGAACTTTTTGAATGAAAAAAACCTCACAAACTTAGAAGAAAGCCTGGGAGTATAGTCAGGGTTCCAGGTAGACCTGGAATCATAAAAATACAGACCAACAAAAACATTAAACAGAATAGATGCAAGGTCAACAGCATTTATTTGAAAATGATCTAGTTGAAATCACCTACGTGGCAATCAGAGAAATATGAATAATGTCTTTTCAAGCCTAATTGATTACTAAAAGCTAAAACTCAGCACAGGGTTTGAGCACAGGAGGCGCAAAACAACAATTCTCCCATTTTGCTGCATAATTTTCTGCCCCATAAATTCCATAACATTGTGTATCTGAACTATGGAAATAGTGTGGCTAATGTGTTTTAGCATCTTTGATGAAGAGAAGCAAAGCATAGGTATTAACAACGTTCTTCATTTTTTTCACTGGTGCTACTGACTAACAATGTCATAATATAAATAAATTCTATTTTATTATGAGGAATCATGTTTTGCCTAGGACAATGCTGTTTCTTATAGTTCCAGTTATTTATTAATGATTTCCAGTTCTTTAACTCTATGTATATATTAATATTAATGTCACTGAATCTACCATTTAAAATCAAATCAGGAATGGGAAAAGCAACTGATACAAAATAAAAATAATAAGCTTGTGCCCCAATATTTAATTTTCTTGTTTGTAGATTTTTAAAGGCAATCTTAGGAAGATTCTATGAGTCTTTGAGTCTACTCAATTTTTAAAGCAAACAAGGCTGCAGTAATGTTCCCGTAATTTTTATTTCAGTTTAACTTAAGTGAAGTTTTCTGTTCTTAGTTATTATTTAGGAATCAAACACATATCTGAAAAACCCTTCTCATCTCCAAGGACAAATTATTTGGGAATTATTTTTGCCAAATTCTTTCAGCAACTATATTTAGGTGTTTGGTTATTTTTGTGAAAGGTGGTGAAAATCCCAGTGAATGAGGACAGTGTGAGACTGAGAAGCATTTCACTTCAAGCACTATCAAAACTGTCTACATTTGGATAATTTTAATTTTATTTTTGCCTAGAGAATTGCTATGTCACTCCCCCAAAAGGCTATGAAGCTTATGTCTTTGAAGCATGCTTAAAGATCTTTCAGAAATGATAGATTTCCTACAGAAGTAAGAGTTAGTGAGATGACAATGAACATATTCTGGGTCACCTTACAGATTGAGATATACTCCCAAGAACCTTATCCCATCTTATATTAAATAAAATATGATGTCTTTTTAGTTTATAGACAATTGTCCAGAAAGAAATGTATAACAGATTTTTTTGCAGCAGAAACCGAGCAAAACATCTCTTATTTGATTACCTACCCTTATTCATTTATCATAACAGTTTGGTTTCCTTGCTGCTTTGTAACAGGTACCTCAGCCATCTGATCACCCTTAGTATGTGAATGGCTTCCTTCTGCCTTTTCCATCATTTCTCACTAGGATCTGCTTGAGAGAAACAGTGCAGATAAGCACAGTGTAAATTGTTCAGGCTCCTTCTGTCTGAGATACCCTTCCAACAATAAGTTCAATATCATCACTTCCTCACAGCACACTAATACAAGCCCACATGCAAAAATGAAGCACCTACTTGCATACTCAGGCTAAAAAATCCCATGGGTAGGGTTGTGACACTGCCTTATCATCATCTGGTGAACCTGAGAAAATCCCACTACCTCAACTCAAACAAAACACAGTGTCCAAGAGCTGGAAAGGTCCTGCAGAAGTCCTAGACCAAGAATTATGAGAAGTAGCTGGCTCCAGGCTGCTCTCACTGACAAGTGTGAGCATGGACCAGCTGGACCAAGAGTTATCATTCTCTCTCAAATGCATTAGCAAAGCACAATCACAAAATATTACAAATCACATTGAAAATTTATGACAGTAATACAGGGTAGTGTTTATCAGTTTGTTTTCTCTTTGACAATGATAGATAGACATTTATCTGGCTGCTATATACTTCATGATCATCCCTCTATTCCTTCTTTATTAAATCAGATTAATCATCAAATACGTTTTAAAAAGCTACATGACAGGGCAAGTATTTTGAATTAAAGCTATGAACTCATGATAGAGAGAAATTATGTGACTGAAATGGGAACAATGTCCATTTGCAGTTTGAAATTGAATTGAAAAATATGTATCTAGCATATATGTCTATATTATTTATAAAACAGACTAATTTATATTAGATAGCAATATGTACTAGAAGAAAACATTTGGAAAATTTACAAAACACAGAGAAAATTCCTAGCAGTTTGATTATACTCTTTTCCTGAATGGAGAAAGAAGAGAGGCAAAAAGATATACTTGTCTTACTTTTTCTAGAAACTGAACTGAGTAGAACACTTGTACCATCTTGAAAATTGAGACTGCTTACTCCTTCTCAGCAGATTGCAAGCTACTGTCATGGAAGAGAAACATGATGCACTTGAACATTCAGGTAACAGGTGGCATGGCAAAACTTCAGGAAGACAAATATCCAGGAGGCATCTAGCAAAAAAATTGAGACCAGAGTGTGTAATTTAATGGGTCATACAGCCAGTGCATTCAATTTGGAGACTGGGTCTATAACAAAACAACCATGCCCTATCAAAATTAAATGCTTTAATTCTCCTCTACCTCACACAACTTTTACATCTCCATGATTCCTTTTATTTCTGTGCAATTTTCCTATTTATTTTCATGTAAAAAAGGGATACCAGATCTTTTTTGTGTCTATAGTTGGATGTGTTAATAGTTTATCCTCTGCCTTAATGATACTTGCTCTGCCACAAAGTTAAACAGAAAATTGGGCTATAATGGTTATTTGACTTTTATTCTTAGAGAATTTCAATGGGGAAGAGCTTCCTGGAAATTTCTTACTAGACAGGTCTCAGACATGGCACTTGTCTACCCAAACCTGCTCAGTGTTTCACAATGTCACCCATCTTCTCAAATACAAAATGCGCAGGGCTAGTCATGAAAACTACTGCAGCAAGATTTGATCTTGGTCCCATTAAAGGCATTGTTTTTCTACTCGTTCCATAGAAATGTTCCAAAAATGGTGTGACAAGTAAATAGTACTTCTTCATTGTACCAGGTTATGGTGGCTGGCAGCCTGAGTTGTGCTGTGACGTAGTGGCACTTAGCCTTTCATACACTGCAAGCAGAGCTAATCCTGAGAGCCACATGAGATGTGACTGTGAGGACTAAACAGCCTGTGTACTTGGCATTGCTTCTAACCTATTTTTTCACACTCTATTTCTCACTGAGAAAACAAACAAGCAAGCAAACAAGAATTTTCAGTCCATAACATAATAAAAAGCTTGTACAAGCTCAACCAGCAAGATAAGGTGATTATTTTGCCCTTCAGTTCAAGTGTCAGCTTGTTTTCAGCTGCTGTCAAACACTTTGACGCACCAGATGTCTGTCATATCTGTTACATGGCAAAATGTTTCAGTCCATAGAAAACAAGATGCATAATTTTCTCATGCCTGTCTTTGAAATCTCCAAAGAAACTGTAATTATAATTGTCTTTGTTTACACCACTGCAGTTCACTTTTAAGTTCCTTTTTAAATCCTCCTTGTCATCTTTTTTTCTCATGCTCATGTATATGTTAGAGTTATCTTTAAGGGTAACAAAACCTCAGGCCATGATTTTTTTTTTTCATGCTCACTTTCTTTCCTTCTTGGTAAATAAGCTTACTCCAGTGTCCTTTATTCCAATTTACTCCAATGTCCTTAATATTACACACTCATGATGCAAAGAAGACATGTTCGTCTTATTCACTTTTTGTGTATTTCTTTACTTCTCAGGATACCTACCTCAAGGAACTTGATTAAATAAAAATAGTGATGTAAGTGTTCCTGTTACCTCAACAGCAACAGTATTTGCTTTGCAAAGGACTCTTTTACTCCAGAAAGAATTTTCTTCCAGATTATCCTTTCCTTCTCTAACTTTTTCTCCATTTCCTTATGGCTACATGAAACATAATGTAATGGCTTATGGTTTTTGCTGTCCATTATTCAGAAGCTCATTTTGGGCCAAGCAACTCCTACTTTTAACTTGGAGTTTTACAGTGGCACTGTAAATATACTGCTGAAAACCATTAAAATTTTATTTCGGCAAGTATGTAGTATTTTGCCTGTACTGTCTTTTCTGTCAGCTATAGAATTTTGTACAAACCCGTTTTAATAAAATATATAGTTTATATTGGATTTAAAAGTACTTGTAGAGATGCAACCATGTTTTTCCAGCTACAAACTCAATATGACTTTCTGTTAACCCGTGCAAAGTAATGGCATCCAGCTGAGACAATTCCATGCTAGGCTCCAGTGTACATGGCTGAGTGAGCAGAGTCCCACCCTCGGCTAGTTTGCAGTGGATGAAGGGAAAAATGAGTGTTTTATGCCTTCTCTTCCATCAGTGGAATTTAATGGAAAATGTATGCTTAAGCCAGGGACCAAGCAAGCAGCCAAACATGATATTGGCCACAGCCAAGATGAGCCCTTCTTCATTTGGCTGCAGAAGAAAAGCTCTGCAGCACTTTGGAACAGCTGTACCACAGCTTTTGGTGGATTGCTCAACACAGGGCAAAGGCCCTTGTGTGTTAGAGAACTGAGACAAACCGAACAAATGCAAAAGCAATTAATACCCATTGCTACTCTTTATCAGTTGTCAGTTCGACAGTGAAGGGAGCCATCACTTGAAACACTTCTTACAAAGTGGGTTGGTTGGTTGGTTGGTTGGTTGGTTGGGGTGTTTTTCCCTTATGGTGCACCTCAAAGGACGTCTGATAGACATATCCATGAAGGAAGGTGTTTCGGTTTTTTTGAGCATTTTTGACATTCAAGAGAGAAAATAATCTGCTATTCAGTGTACAATTAGCACTGAACTCTCATTCAATGGAGCAGATATTGACAAAATATTGCTACTAGATATTAACAGACATGATTCATTATTATCTTGATCTATTTTAACTGTACATTTTGCAAGTCAGGAAAGAGTCTTCTCTGTGTTTTAACTTAATTTAAAGTGATCCATTATTCTAATATGAAAATAAAATGAAAATTCTGAAATACAATCTTAAAAGAGTTCACTTTAGGCTTTTTTAGTGAAACATACATACCTCTTGTGAAATGTGAAGACTGAAGAGAGGTTTTCTTTGAGGTAAGATTAATACAGTGCAGAGGGTCAGAACAAACTCTTTGTTCTATATAAACTGTAGAGACTCTTGGCCAGCTCTTCAGCTCTAGAGGTAAATCTCATCCTAGGTGGAGACTCCAGTTACTTCACTAGGTTGGGTATTGATCCAATTTCCAGAGCCCCAGAGGCATGTTTTAAACACTAGTGAATTCAGAAAAGAATAGTCATTATGAAAGCTAGTGCTACATTGTTTCTCTCAGGCCAAAAGACAAGTCAAATAATTTCATTAAATCTTCTCTGGCATATTCCTACAGTAAGAGCATTGTGTGGTTTTTCAGTGTTTTAATTTGAAAACAATGGAAGGAATTCTTAAAAAGAATGAAATAATTTTTACATTTCAGTAATCAATTATTAAAATTAATAAGTTATCCATATGTATTTATGGCTAAGTTGTTAATTGATCTGCAGTTAAAATAAGCCAACTCAAAATGGTTTAACTTTCTCTTAGATTCAGACTGTACATTGCTCCAAAAAACAGGGCTTATTCCAAGCATGGCACATAAACTGAGCAGAAGCAGGACTTGCTGCAAGCTAAGCTCAGGCTTTCAGAAAGAATTGTTTTCATGGGAATTTCCTCGTGTTTACCTTATATGGGTCTGTAGGCTCTTTTTGTTTGGATGAAGCGTGTCTGAATTCCTCAACTTGAAATACCCACAGAAAGGTTAGCAGAACATCTTTGAACTTTGACAGTAAGAAGGTACAAACATGTTAAACAAATGCTAAATCACATAAACGTAAGATGATGGCTGGGGCATGACAGTGACCTCTGTGTATTCTGGAAAATAAATAGAGTTTGACTACAATCTAATGTAATCTATATAATATAATATAATATAATTATAAAAGAAATATAATTTAATCACTCTATATTTTAATTATCAACTAGCTGAAGTAATACTAATTGCATGCCAAAAAGTGCTGTTATATTGAAAGCAATTTATTAAAATGTAATGTGCTTTATTTTTTACCAGCAGAAAAATATGAAACATTAGAAATTGTACTATTTTAATTTGAAGTAGAAAAGGCTTCTTATTTCACCTCACTTAAAATAATCAGTCTTGTTTGTTACTAAGGTAAGAAGAAAAAAGAGGGAATAAAAATATTTTTCTGCCATATGTAACAAATAGCTACCAGTTACCATAAATCTGAAGAAAATTATACACAACATCAGAGCAAAACACGTGTTACTTATCTTCCTTATAAATCACGGGAAAGACTGGGTCAAGCGTGCAGCTGATGCACCATTTCATCAGCATCGTTACAGTAATTTCACAATTATAAACCGCACCATTTTGACTAAAATTTTGGTCCGAACCTGGAAGTGCAGCTTATAATCAAGTGCAGTTTATATATGGGCAATGAACAAAAAGTTGCTATTTTAGTTTGGAGGACAAGTGTCAGCTGAGAAAGGCAGGAGCTTCTCTTTGAAATGGAGAATGTAAAACCCCTCCCTCCAAATTGTTATAATTTTGAAATCAAGGAGCTTTCAGGCAAGGATATGGGAATTAGGAATAGCAGTTCTTTATTAGGGAAATTAAAATAGAAATACAATACTGCAAAGAAACAATCTCCAAACCCTGAGTACAACCTGACACCCTGTCAGGCAGGGTGTTGGTAGCAGTCCCATTAAATGGTGGCTGCAGTCCTCTTGCAGTGACAGATGTGAT
>PYHW01009837.1:3543223-3562862 GCA_013186435.1 Turdus rufiventris | reverse complement strand
CCACGGCACTGCTGGCTCCCCCCACTGCTCACGACTCGCACTTCCGGGGTGGCAAATGTTGCAACTTTGTACTTCATATAAGGTGCACCGGACTATAAGGCGCACTTCCGGGTTTGGGGAAAAATTTTAGTCAAAAGGGTGCGCCTTATAGTCGTGAAATTACTGTACCGTATATTACAGAGTAAAAATGTATAGAATATTTTAAGCAACACAACTTTTAAGAATTATCTGTATGTTTACAAGAAGACTTACTCGAGTTATAGGAAAAAAATTATCCTGCTCCACAAACCAATATTTTAAAGAACAGAAAAAGACTTAATTTCTATGGGTCCATGGAGGACAAAACCTACCCTATAGTACTGAGCTGAGCAGTGTATCGATAATTACATAGTCATTAAAAGAAGGACAAATTAATCTTGAAGTCAAGCAAAGTGCTCAGTACTCACTGCTCAAATTTCACATTATTGAATACTTAGACTTTTTAGGTGCCTGTCAGTCACAGTCCAGTTTCTCAAACTAAATCACATTCCCATGATTTCTGTGTGCCTTGGAATGAGGTCCCTGAGGAAGGGATTTATAGCAGGATATAAGCAATTTTAGTAAATTAGAGGCATAGTGCTTTACCCTAAAACCTTATGCAGGGATGTGAAAGAGGCAGTTCTCCTCATATCTAATGTCCCATATCTGAGAGCTGGAGAGCAAAGCTATTTTAAAAAACAAAAAAAACCCAACCTGAGGCACTTCCAGTTCTTCCTTTCAAAACACAGTAAGGACATTTCATCACATTAACAGCTGAACCTGGGATGTAAATGTCATTGAGATGTATAAAACTTGTACACAATTCTTGCTCCAGCTTAAGTTCCTTTCTCACAGATGTGTCCCCAACTCACAGGTCTGGTTTTGCTGCTTTAATGCAAAAGATCTACCATGACAATACAATGACAAACAGAAACACAAAATTTTGTAGATCCTGCAATGATTTTATCAGGAAATCACCAAGTTAGGCAGTTCAGTCAAGAATGGAGACTTTCCTCAGATGGAAAGATGGAAATCATGAATTGTGTTAGAAGGTAAGTATTGCATAAGTCCCTCCACAGCTGTATCATCAGATGTTATTCTCTTTCTCATTAGGCCATTAAATTTCTCACTAATTAGAATTTGTAATGAAGGAGTCCAAGTGGAGGTTTGGCCAGAGCTGAATATTTAATGAAAAAATCAACATAAAATCAGATAATTGATCTTAATGCATACCTCTGCACTGATGATTTAGTTTTGAAACACAAATTCAAATTTCTTCTAACAGTGGACTTTATTTATAGCTTTAGCATTTCTTTCTTATATATAGCAGCTGTAAATCTCTCACATTGAACACAAAAGAACTGTGCATTGCAAAGAGATACTATAACAAAGAAACCGTTGAAGACAAGGTAAAAAGGAATTAAGAAAATTAGAAAAAAGACAAGCACTGAAAGGCTTTATTTATCATTTCTCAAGATCCTATGACATCTCTCTATTCAATCTACCATTCATATGGTGATTGAGTTATTTGATTGATTTTGCTGACTACCTTTGTCAAAGTTTTGGTGAAAGACTCAGTTCTTTCTAGGGAACTTCTTTATGCACACTAAAATTTTGTGATTGAGAAATTGGATTTTTTACAGGTAGTGTTAAGGTTTTATGGCCATTTTGGCCTCATTTTAAGGTGTAGGTAAAATATCTCTACACTCCTTTATCTGCCTACCCCTGAATTACAGAGTCACACTGATGTGAGAGACAGTGTCTCACTGAATGTGGATAAAGACTAGTTGGTGGCAGTATTATTTCTAACAGTAAAATTTTAAAATCAAGACAGAGTGGAAAAGCCAAATGTAGTCTATCCAGCTCAGTTAGCAAAAGCTGTGAAGTTACCATACCATGGTTTCAAAACACTCTCTTCAGAGTTTCAGTGTCACCCAGCGTAGACTAAGACTGGCTGAGTTATCCCTGTCTGAGCCATGTGTACATCACCACATCAAATTACAGAGCTGATTACAGAACTGTCTGTTTCCCTAAACAAGCATGACTTAGACTATAAACTAAGAACCTACATGCATGCAAGTTTTTGGCTCAATCTTGATATTAAATGCCTAATCAGGAAGCCCTGACATTACACCTTGGGAAGGCTTCCATTCCTTCTAATGGAAGGAAACCATTGAAAGAATTAGTGAATTTGATTCTGACGTCTTAAATTTCAAAAGGACATTTAACATGATTCAGTAGAGTATTCTGGGATTTGCTGCGTGGTATGTCCCAGAAATACTAATTGAGTTTCATTTATTTAATTTACCATAAAATATTTATGTGATAATTGAGGCACAGTGTACCAAGGGAAGATAGCTGATAGAAGTTTATTATACTTAAATAAAGACATAGATAGTATAAAGGGATAAAACAGAAGGAAGCTAAAGCTGGCCAATTTACTTTAGAAATAAAATTGAGACAGCCACGGCAAAGTTAGGTATCAATGGAACAACATATTATCCATCAGTATTAGGTGTTCAGTCAAGTCTAATTTCTACTAGAAGACACAGATCCTATACAGTAATGCCATGGGTTGATGTTCTCAGCACATATAAAGGTTGCAAGGCTGAACAGAGCCACAGTCTGACTAGGGATAGGGATGAGCAGAAGCTTGACAAAACATCCAACCCTAGGCAGACCTAGTGGGGAGACAGCTGCCTATTTCCCCATGACACATTTTTAAAGGTTGTAACAATGGGAGGAAAGAAAGCAGCTTCCCAGGTATCTTTCCTGAGCAGTAGAGCCATACAGTGCCTTCTACTATGGAAAAAGTATAAATTTTAAACAACTAATTGGATACGTTTAATATGAATGTGTGAGAAAGACAGTATATGATAAATATTTTATTAGGTGGTTCATACCTATTGGTAGTTTATGGACAAGTTGTTGACAAGACATTCCATTTAAAGGCTGCTACCTTCTCCAGTCATCATATCAGCTTTTTTTAAGTTATCAGTGTATTGTAAACATTGTTTTAGAGTTCTTTTCTCCTTTCTTTTCCTCTGCCTTTGGTAACCTGCATGAACTGCCATCAGACCATTCCTGATATGCAGGAAAGCAGTACAAAGGAGAGAGAGGGAGAGAGAAAGGAAGGAAGACTGAGGAAAAAGAGACTTTCCTCTCCCTCCCACTTTCACTCTTCTTTCCAGAAGAATAGAGTTAAATATCATTTGGGAAAGCAGATATCCTCTTTAATGAGAAAAGTGAATAAGGCATGGTAAATCTGCAGACACTGAAAATTGGTTGTTTTTGAATGGCAAAAGAGCCTCACCATTCTCTTTGAATTATCAATGGATGCACAAGCATTTTATATTTATTCCAAAGTAAATACAGACTTAATTCTTTCATTCCATCAAACTTGCAGATAGACACCTCTTGGGAATTAGTAATATATGCACATAGTATTCTTCACTTTAGAGAGTGAAAATGTTCTATTTAAAAGTGTCATCGGTACACTTCTTTCAAAAATCATGAAATTAAAAAATAAATATATTGCATTTTGGTTTTGGTACTTCTAGTTCCTACAGCAGCTCCTGAGTACTACTGCTTTTGCAGTCCTTAGAGATGTGAAGATAGCAGTTTTGTTTTTACAATATTATTAACCACTTAAGGAAATGGAGGTTCAAAAAGAATATCCAGTACTGTGGAACACAGCATCCTGACTGTAACGAAAATGTAAAATAATTCGTGGTACCTGTATGCAGTAGACTGACTACTGCTGTGGGAATAGCCCCAGCTGCGCAGCCTTTTACATGCAGCACACTTAGGATCTTTTTGGCATAAGCATGGGCAGTGTTGTGAAAATGAGCTGTAGAAATGCAGTTCATAAACCATAGAGAAACTACACCCTATGACAGCTGAGCTATTCAAAAGATTGGTTTTGGGGTTTTTTTTAAGAAACTCACATCTACCTTGCTTGGCTTCAACACACACTGCACTTGAGATTCCTTCAACATACACTGCACTTGAGATTCCTGTGTACTAATGAGAATCTCTAATCAGGAAGCGTATTTTCAATCAGGTGCTTGTTGTTCCAGCTGTACTAGGTGCTTACAATCACTACAGAAACTATTGACTTCATAAAAGAAATACACATATCTCTGGCACAACCCCTGTAGGCATTACAAAGTTTACACTCCTAAGGGATTAATGCCCTTAAAACATGTGAGCCATCCTCTCAGATTAGGCAGAGTACCTACACAGTAGGAGTAGCAGAATTATATTTGGCTACAGCAAATAAGCACAACATCCAAATTATACCTGTGTTTTGTGGACATGCCTATGAGAATATCAGACAGAAGTCCTAAACTGGTTTTGATAAATACCTTAAGTCCCCCAAAAATTCTTGGGTCTTTTCTCATATCACCATTTACTGCAGCCACACACAAAACGGAGCAGATCCACTGAGACTCTGGGATTCCTAATCCTGCTAAATGCAGAGGGAAACTTCATGTCAGAAACTTCATCTCCATCTAATCTCTTGTGTAAGAAATGATCTCCTTTCTAACAGCTTGCAAAATAAGCAAAACAATGAAAACTTTGTCCCCTACTCTTGATGAATAATAGGAAGATTTTTTTTTTTTTTTATTTCATTGCCTGTAGTGCAGCTGGTGAGGGGAGGTGGCCCTCAAGCTCAATTCATTTATCACTGCCCCTTACTTTAGCTAGTATCTTGTTTATCTGGTACTGAATAATTCTCACACACAGTTGTGTACATAGTGACATGGGAGATATCCCATGAAGGCTGACCTGTCTGTAGAAGGAAAACTGACCTGATTCAAAAGAAGCCTTGTCTGAATGCCATTTTGGGAGAGGCTAGCTATAATGACTGTGTTGTCATTACTTTCAGGAGGTCAGATTTAAAATTGTAGTGTGTGATTATTACTCACCAGCAAGTCAGCAATAATTACTCTCCCTGGGACTGAGAAAGCAAAGCAATCCTCATCCAGGTGCTTAGCTCCTATTAGGAAAGCACGGGAGACACTAGCATAAATCTCTGTACATGTCACTGAAGCATGCATGACATTTACACTGTCAGTAGCTAAAAGGAGAGAAGTTAGTCCCTGAAGTTTCATTTCCGCTGATTATTCAGAGCCCACATAGAGATTTCTTAAAAGCTGGGTCAGTTCTCCAGAGGGGGTCATTCTGTTGAGCTCTTCAATGCTTTATTTTTATTATTCTGAAAAAGTCCTGTCAATTATGCGCAACAAAACACTCATTCAATTAACAGTCTGTGTCATCTGAAAGTGTTTAAAGGTAGCTTCAGTCTTTCTGTATCATGGCCTTTTTTTCACCTAAACTGCACCTAAATTTCAATCTTATTTTAGACATATGCAGTTTATTTGCAGCATGAAATGAGATACCCATTAGCAGTAGAATTTGATTTTTAAATTCCATTTTTAAGGCCATTTAGGATGTGATTCATGAATAAGGGCTAAATTAAGGGCCAGGGACTCTAATTCTGTCTTTCACTATAAATTTTTCTATGACTTCTGACTCAATGACAGTCAGCTTCCAGCTGTCCTATTTACAAACAATCTCTCAATTGACAAAGCAGTCTGTCACTAGCTATTTAATGCATTGTGATGATGATCTATATGGTATTAAAAACATTACTGCTGTGTGCCCCTCTGGGAAAGTGACTGTTGTGAACTATAGTTCAGTCTTTATCATACAGAGTGTCTTCTCCCATTAATATAGTGCTGTTGCCTGAATAAAAAATATTATCCAGTCTTTACAAATAAGTGGACCTCCTGTGGTTACTGAAAAGTAGGAATTTCCCCATTAGGAAATCTTCTGATTCGCTTTACTGTACATTTTTCCATAACATTTCAGTATATAGCTTAGTGTTTGTTCACTTGTACAACAGGGGAACATATTTTCACTGAACAGAAGACTGACTCTCTTCCTCAATTGCAATACTGAACAAAGCCAGAGTTGTTACAGAAAAGTTATTTTTTTTCCAGTCTCTGAAATTTTCAGACATATATTTTATATGGCAGCTCTGTTAGCACACCTGAGAATAATGTCTTCTTTCTGTGCTATAATATTACATTATTGAATGATGGTAATTATTTATCTGCCACCATAATTTTCTCCCATGATGCTACTGGCTTTTTTTTCTGAAGGTGAGTAACCTAATCCAAGCATTTAATTTGGCAAATCTTCCTGAATTTCGTATTGTTCCAAGGTGCGGTCCAAGGTTTTCACAACAAACTTCCTGGTTGCTAAAATAGTTGTAAGCTCTAATTTAACCAGTACAGTTTATGAGTATTCTGAATAGAATCTGAGCCTCTGTGTACCCCTGGAGCATTGCCCTCGAGGTATCACACTGTTTTGTCAGGGTGCTCTTGATGAGTACAGTGTAGTGATTTTATACTTGTGCTTCCCTACTGCTATGGGAGGAAGTATCACAGCATTGTTGGAAGACAGGATAGTTCACACTGGTGTGCCTCATTATTCTAATCCCATATCCCCAGAGATTGTTCTGTCAAAGGAAAATGTTCAATTTCAATAATTCTCTTATTCTGATCAAATTATTGTCCTTTTTAATTTTTTTTCTGCTCTGAGCTGTTTTGCTAAGAATAATTTCCAGCAATTTACCTCTTAAAAAATAATAGCTATTAATACCTATCAATGCAAAATATAATCCACACCAATCTGAGAAAAGTCTCTACATAATTCTCATGTTTTTCTGCTGACATATCAGAGGCATGTTGTCACCTAGTGAAAATGAGTGTATTTCACTGGCAGGAGTCTTAATATGTGCAGAGCTGGAGGTGATGAACAGTCACCTTGTCCAAGCCCATTTAGGTTATGCAATATTGACAGCTGCTATGGAGCTTGTCCTGCTGTACTCCTAGGGAGCTATTTTTGACTGCTGTGAATATTGGGTAAGAACTGGAATGTCATAAGATACATCAAAGCCTAAATTTATCCTGCATTTTTCTGAAAATCTCAGACTAAATGTTGGCATAGGTCTTACCCTCTGTCAGTGGGAAAATTTAAGGATTCCATTACTGTAGAAATAAATTAGACTAATACCACTACAAATGTCTCTGTTAATCTAATGTAACACATTAGTCAGAGGTTAATAATGCTGTTTCTCTCTTCTAAATTGCTTTACTTGAACACAAGCCCCATCATATCATAGCCTGATAATGAAGAACATTGTAAGACTATTACCAAAGATTCTAAAATAAACCTTGATGAAGAAGGAAATAACCAGTAGCTTGCATAAAAAAGTGGAGCTTTAAAGTATGTTGTGATACTCAGTAAATTTGATAGATCACTTATGTACAATTTAAAAGAAAAATGTTTAAAAGCAATTTCTAATTACAACAACTCCGGACTTTGAAACTCCCATCTCTTCCAGATCTATGCCCTTCCAACGCTATGGTTCTAAACTCATTTGTTTAAAGTTGCTTGGTTAAGGCAAGGCACAGCAATAAACTGGATCCTAAAATGCATCCAACCTGCTGATGATGTTCATATTTACAGCTCTGTCCCAAGGCCTTTAAAAGAAACTTTCTCATTTCTTTCTATATCTGTCTTGAATATGTAGTTCCCTTTTTCAGTTTAAATCTTTTGCTCATTGTGCCAAGAATGTTAGTAAAACATGTCCTCTATGCAATACTACATACATGAATAGACAGAATTGTAGTATTGATTCATTTCTGTACCACTCTGTTAGGTCACTGCCACAGAACCAAATCAGATTTTTCACTTGAATTGGTTATACTCACTAACTTTTACTGCTTGTTGACATAAGGGCATTTATAGAATGGTTTGGGTTGGAAGTTCCTCCTAACATCTAATCTAAGCCTACCTTCTGTTGGTTTAAATCTACCCTCTGTCTTTGGTCCTATCCTATGTTACACCAGATTTTGCAGCTGTCAGCAGAAGTTCTACATTCAGATCGAGGTCAGGTAGAAACTTGTGATCCCATGGTGTGGCACAGGCCAGACCATGAACACTGGGATTACATTGAAATCATAACACAATTTAAAATCAGCATCTTGCTCATTACTATACCTGTCATACAACTAAGGGTATGGAAAGGTTGCTATGAGTGCTGCAAGAGTTGCACACTTTAAACTAAGGTGTTACTTTCACAGTTCCTGCTCTGAAATGTTCTTGAAAGAAGCTGATGGCAAACAAAATGGTATCAAGAGTTCCTACCCTTTAGGAATTTACCAGAATCCAGGACAGTTGAAAGTACATTTCTATTTTTACAACATACACTCTTTGGGAAATGCCTGGAGTGAACTCAGTGGAGTGCACTACTTGCTGCACTCTGCCGCATTTACTCTGGTGAGTCTCAGCAACACATTTTGTTCCCTACAGAACTGAACCAGCATCTTTAGTCCTGGAGTGGTAATTCTGTCTGGTAGCTGAGAAAACTCATTAATCAGTTCAGAGCAGCTGAAACAGAAATGCACATATGCCATACAACACATGGACACACACACAGAGGAGATCCCTAGCAGTCTGCTCTTCAAGTTCTCAAATATTTCTCCCAGTTTTCTCCCAAATCCCTCGGAAGGTTACTAGCAGCTTCAGGATCAGGATCATGCACTGGATATTTTGCAGGCAGGACTAAGAGGGCAAGTTTTTATGAGAAAGTGGTTCTAGTTATTTCTTTGAAAGTACACTAAATTTCATGCAGGTTTGAGCTTTTGCAAATAAAGTAGATGTCATCTTGCAGCAGCTGGAACTTCTGAAGGGTCCATCTCATCAAACACAAGTTCACAGTGCATGCACAGACATGAGCTATATTAGGACTGCAAGTGCATTACGAAGCCTTTAGATATTTGACACATTGTCTAGTGTGCAGGGGGGTTGATCAGCACTTGTTTCTATTCAGCAGGGCCTCAGTGTGTCAGCTGGCCTAGTTACATTGTCTTTAGGGGAATTTGACTTACAGTGCTGCCTTTGTCTGTTCTCTTCATTAAAAACAACATAGAAAGCTCTCAGGGCATAGCAGCCTCTGATGTAAATATGAAACATCAGCTTTGTGTGGCCCAAACGCCCTGGGAGGTCTCTGAAACTCTCTGAGACTTTCGTTTTAGGAGCCAAAATTCTGAACATTTACCTCTCACACACATTTACACAACCCTATATTCCATACCAGTAATACAAGTACTTGGCACAAGATCTGCAAATGTACAGTAAAAACTCACTTTCAGTGTAGCACACACCTGTACCACTTCCCTCATTTGAACTATGCCCATTTCAAACTCTTACTCTTTGCCTAAATGAGTCCACCTGCACCTTTTATTTTTTTCTTTATTGAATCCTAATGTCCTGGCCTTTGCCTGGAAGGCAGCTTTGTTGTAAGCATTAATATCTTTCTCTGCTGTGAAACCACTGTCAAAAGTAGTGACCATTTTGCATAGTGTTCCCTATTTGAACATGGTAACCATGGCAAAAATCTTCTCCAGCTTTAATATTAAAGCTATTTTAAAATGAGCTATGTCTGTAAAGTCAGATTTATTTGCTGTGGTTTAAATACCTCTGAGCTGAGGTGAATATATGCAAGAGCATATTCCAGGTTATTGGTCTCTCGACTTGGGGCCTGAGAGTAGAATACCTATCAATCTTCATTTACAGGACTAGAGACCTTCAGAATTGGGGTCTTCTTAAAATTTGCTTGTGGCTGATGCAAATTCTGCTACAAATTTCATATTTGTTTTGCCATGTAGCAGATCTAAGTCTATAAATATTACAGTAGTGTTTGTACTGAAAAACCAACAAAACAAAAGCAAAATCATAAACAAATCAAACAAAACCAAAACCAAAACCGAAACAGAACAAACAAAAAGAACCCAACCCAATAAAATTAAATTGCAGTTTTGTGAATCTACACTTTTTGTCTTAATTCTAGTGAAATTTTGAAACTAATTTTTGGTATCGATCAGGTACGGGTCAATACTTTTTTGATGTATGCGCATAATTAATTTTTCATTTATTGAGACTAAACATGATCCTGAATGGATTATTACAACCCTACATACCTGGCCAGGCTGTTTGTTTTATTCCTGTTTAGTAGATTCCAGCATGAATTCTTATTTCCTTACACAACCGCAAGATGATCTGTAGAATTGATATATTTTCTTTAATTGGAAACTGGAATTGCAGATGCCTACAAATGCCTCTGTCATTACCCTCGCTCACTTAAGGAGATGTATTGGGAAACTGACAACTGAGACCTACCAAGTGTTCCCCTCTGTAGTCTTTTCTATCAAGCTGTTGAGCATTTTGTTCATTTTCATCCATAAAAGGTCAAGGGGTCTAGAAGTGCCAAAATTGTTTTCTCTTTCTTGACAAATTCATAGGTGAAACATTTTGCTGAAGGGTAAAACTTTGTCATGTACATTGAAAGCTTTCAGCTCTAATTTGAAGTCAGTAAATCATGAGAAAATATCAAGGATGTAAATGATAGCAAGGTCATGACTCATTTTCAATATGAAGCAGTTAAGAAATATGGCAATCAAGAAGGCAAACAGCCTGTTTGAAGATGTAAACTTGCTGGCTGCTGAATAGGTCTAAAGACTTCAATACCTTCACTGCTTCACTATTCCTAGAGATACATTTCATACGTTTTGTGCTAAAAAGTGCTTCTTTTATCTGGCTGTGTTTGCTGTTGGAGACTGGAATACTCCTTGTGGATATTGACATTTTATGCATTTGGTAGATAAGACTAGCAAGTTTAGGTGTCCCTGAACATGCATCATCCAGGCAACTTCAAAGATGTGGGGGGATGTGGCAGCTCAGTGATTCCTCTGCAACATCAAATTGTGGAAGAAAATCTGCCTTTTTTGCCCCAAAATAGGATTTTGTAATTTCTGCATCTGTGTGGCTGCATTAAAAAAAATTAAGGACCGAGAAAACTCCTGGAAAGGTATGGGAGACAGCAAGAGGCTGAATTAGTATCTCTTTGGTACCTTTTCTTTACCCAGAGAAGTTTACTTTCTTCATCCCATGAAACACGAATGGATTTATGAAAAAAGTTACACCAGTATCAAGGTTTTAAAGGAAAAAACCTGATTAAAATAAAGGTGTCTTATCAATTTAAAAGCTGGGAAAGGCCAATAGATGCACAAATCCATTTATAATCATGTGATTCTTGTGTCAACTACAGGCAAAAAAAAAAAAAAAAAACAACAGAGAAGGGATTAGTTTCAAGTGGGTTCAATAATTGTTTCTAATTATCCTTTGCTATGGATCTCTGTTACTGTAACAGGTTACTTTCTTATGTATGAAGGTACCATCTCTACAAAGAAGTTTGGTGCCCAGTAAGATCCAGTGCCTTAAAATATTTAAGTTTGAATCTACATCATTGAGTATTCTCAAGTCATTGTTAACCATGATGATCCACAGCTCTGCTGTAAAGACTGCACAAAGTTCTAGAGCAAGTATTTAGCAAGGAAGCCTACAGACTTCACACAGAGGAATACCAATGCTAAAGCTATACATCTACAAAAATCAGGACTTTGAAAATAACCTGTGGTTGTCTACAAAGGGGAAATGACAAAATGTTTATAAGCAATTAAAAGACTCCAAAGGTTTCTTCATTTGAAAGTGGAACTAGAGAGCTACAGACAGAAATTCCAAATTAGTTCAGTACCTGATTAAAACGTTGGCAAGGAATGTGCAGGAAAGCAATGCCCATTTCAGCTGTGAAACTGAACTGTTTCTTTAAGAATGTCTATAAAGACATCTGGCAACATTGGAGCAAGAGTTCGAGATCTACAAACCTTCAGCCAAAGAAAAGGAAAAAGGTGTCCACGTGTCAGTCTCCCGGCATGCAAAATCAGAGCATGCCTTCAAAATGTGCTGCTATGGCAGTGCATCGCGTTATGATGAAAAACACATTTGAATTAATTTCTTACTGAGAAACAGCACATCGTGTTATCTGAACTGCTTAAGGCAAGTCAGACTTCATGTTTGTATTTCAAACTAGACTCACTACTTGACATTTTTGTATTTGAGCTGTTTAGAAGTTGGAATGCATTACAGAATACTGAAATTAGAAGCTTAAGGTTTGTTCTCAGAATTGATTGCTTCCATGTATCTTCTTCTGCTTGACTCATAAATGGACTAAAAATTCTTTGAATTTCCAGCTTATTTAAATGAAAAGATGTGAAATTATATATCCAATAGCATGTGACTACATACTTATTTTGAAAACAACCTAAAACTCACTTTTTTTTGGCTCAGGTTACTCTGCTCTTTTAGTGGGCAAAATATTAGTTTCATGTATCTCCCCATAACAAAAAACAGCTTTAAAGACACAATCTTCTTCAGCAGCTCTGCCTTCCACTGCTAACCTGTCATCCTCTCTGGGACCAGTTTTGTGCATCCAACTCTGTGATTTAACTCTAAGACAATAAAACCCTGAGGCATTTCTACTTACATCAGTTCAGTGCTGCATTTTCCCATAACAGAATCCTGAGCTAGAAATCTCCTAACTTTCTTTCTCCAGAAAGCTAGAATTTTCCCCAAAGGGCATCTTGCTTCTCCTTGAAGCTGTATGTCGTTGTGTGGGATTGATGAGCTTTATGCTCCTGGCTAAGGGGCAAGTGAGACACTTGCCCTGGATGCTTAGTTCAGGGAACAGGACAACTCTGCACAAACAGGCAGGATCCAAGATGCAACACCTAATGAGAGGTAATGTTTGTGTTGCCCTCGGGCACGCCCTTGAGGCCGAAATCTATCCAGTACCTGTGCTTGTGACCAAATTGGAGAAACCTTCAGATCCATTGGGAGTTCACAAACTGCACCCTTAGCTCACATGAACAGGTACTCTTGTCCAGGGTATTGTAAATTTTTTACTTCATGTAAGCCCTCTTACTTGCTAAATAAGTTCCTAAAGTTTCTATACCTTGAAGCTTCTCTCATTACTTGTACACCTCATTTAAAGGTTTTCACTGCAGTGGTGACAACTCCAACACTTTGACAGGTGCATTGCATATTGAGCCTGGCAAGGTAAGAAAAGTGTCACTGCCTACAATCAAGAGACAAGGAGTCACATTAGCTATAGTCCTCTCAATGGCATAGTCAGTTATATACCAGTTAATGACTGTCTTTGTCTGTGATTCTCCCCTTTAAGTCTTTTCTCCTCTACTGGATGTTTACCTGCAGCATGTGTTCATGTGTGATACAGCACAACTGTGCATGTTTAGATGTGAGCGCCATAAAAACAGTGAAGATGTGGAAAGTCTTAGCTGAGACCCCAACCCATGCAACCTCCTGAGCATTAATTCAGGAGCTGCAGCTGCACTCAGTCTCTTGCTCTAGCCTGAGCTGTGGTGGAGGTGTGCTGGCATTGCACTTCTCCTTGCCTTCCTGACTTGTCATTCTGGCCTGACCTCATGCATGTCTCTTCATTACACACTTGTCCCTTAATTCAGCTGTAAGATGAATCTGGTTATTGAACCCTTTCTTCCTCTTTTCTTGGGGTACTGTGAGAGAGAGGCTTCATCCTGAGGGTGAGGGCACTGCCTTTCCAGCCTGGCTGTCGCCATTAGCTCCTGGCTTTCATTCCCTAATAGACCAGTCTGCTGTTTCCTGACAAAACCCTTTAGGGTAAGAAAATCACTCTTTGGTGCCCTGAGACAGGCCTTATTTTGTCTGTAGAGGTGGTGACATCCTTCAGTCTGTTCCAGTATTCATGTGCTCCATCCATCCTTTGAAGCATGAGCGTCGAAGTACAAGGCAGGAGGCAGATGCATAAAGCCATCAATCATCCTGCCTGCTGTCACTGGAAAGCCCACATATTCAGGTGTCAGATCCTTGCAGCTATCCTATATCCGTCACACAGGTACTTGGCTGTATGCAGGAATGGTTTTTACTCTCACATTGAGGCTCAGACCAGAGATTCAGTCCTGTTGCAGGTTCTTTGCAATGTTGTGAGGACAGTTGCTGGGTCACTTCAATCAAAGCATGAACTTACTCCAAGGACAGAATTTATTGTCATGCTGGCTACAGGATGGCATTTTGGGCTCCTTAACAACAGGCCAACCCAGCAGATCATCAGCATCATGATCTACTGAAGTCCCTGAAAACCTGGGAATGGCTGACTCTCTGAGGTCTGCAGGAATGGTTTCACCAGGAGCAGATGTAAGTAACTATTGCATGCAATAACTAGTTTTGCTTTCACCAGTACTGTTAGAGGGAAAGAACCCAGGACCCATAAGGAAACATCAAATGTGGCATCAGAGATTGAGCAATAATGTTGACAGATGAATCATTTCAGCAGGTATTAAGGAACTCACTGTTTCAGTATTTCCTTTAATTTTTAGGTTTATGACATTGAAATTTGGAAATAGATGGAAATAATTCAGTTTTAAGAAGTCCTGAAAACCATTTTCCATCTTTTATTTATGCAGATTGTTTCTAGTATATTCTTCAGTATTTTAAATTGAACTGGAGGTGAAGTAAAAAAAGAAACCTATCATTCACTTAGCTTCTCCCATTAGCATAAGAGCTATTATATCTCACTGCTTCCAATGGATATATAAAATACAGTTCCTGATACAAGGGAAACCTTTGATCCTTTGACAGAGAATGGAGCTATTATTTACATAAATGTAACAGTTCAGAATGCAGAAGCAAATTGATTTTTCTGCAACATACATGCACATTAGAATTATCAAGGAATTTTCAAAAGTAAAAAACAAGAATAGAAATTCAAAGAAAGAAAATCCTCCTCACACCATATTTCCAACTATACACTAGCAGTTGCATATATAGATATACACATACATTTCAGAATTGCCTTACTGCATTCATACAGGAAAGGCAAAAACTGCTGCTGGAAACCAGGAAAGAAAAACAAATACACACTGAGCAGATTTTTGCAATTCAGTTTAAATAAAAAAATCCAAGGCAAAATATATTAACCTGGTACTCATTTGTTCCCCCCATCTTTACATTTGAGATTATTATAATAATCTAAATGAAGAAATAACTTTTTAAACTAGTGATTATGAGAGCTTGCCAGTGTTGTTTCATGAGTTGTGGCAATCTATGTCCTAGGGCTATATCTTCTTGCCAGTGGGGTGTGATGATCTCAAAAAGGGCTGTAAGGAAAGCAGTGTATCGCACTAAGAAAATGTTACCATTTGTGAATGCAGACATAACCACAAGGGTCAGCAACCTAGGGTTTGCTAAATTATGAGCCTATGCCTGAAAATTCAAACACTAAAATGCAGCTGTCAGGTATAATATACAGGAATATTCACTCAGTCTCTATCTTCTATTGGAAAGCATGATTCCTTTTGTCAAGCATGGGTTTACATAGCTTGGCTGATTTAAGATGCATTTAATTACCTTCTGAAATTGTATCAAGGAGAAATATAAAATTAGAGAGAAACACTTGAAGAGCTGTAGAATTTCAGAAACTATCAATTTAACAAGGCAAGACAATTTTTAACTTCAAATACATTTTAAAGCTTGTCTCTTCTTTGGAGTAATAGCCCTGTTTCTTTATTCAGGCAACAGGTGTATTGCACCTGTTTTCAGGTATAAAAATCTTTATTTTTTCATAAATTAATTAGCTTTATTTGGTTTTATTTTGTATTTGGTTAAAAATATAAAGACAACTCCTTGAGACAATACTGACAAGCATAGAAAAAGATTTATTTGTTTTTCTTAAGTGATTAATACTTCACATGTAGGTATGAGATTAAGCTGAGTGCTTTTCAGGTGTATTAAGGCATGTAGAGTTTAAAGGGTTGTGCATATATATAGACAGTATAAATTAATTAATTGTGTTTTTACGGTGGGATCCATTTCAGGTAGGGATCTCTTACAGTCATTCTTATATTCTAAGGGCAAAAGTTGTTTACTGAATTGAAAAGATAAATTCTGTACTGCATGTACTTCCCTCACAATCTGAAGTGCAAATTTAGCCATGATCTGTCTTCTATTGATACACTGTAAAATTTCTCTGGTTTGCCTCCCACTCCCCAGACTTCCCTAGTTAATTCCCCATGTCAAGAAAAAAATAACAGAAAAGAGCACAGAATTTTAATTGTGATACTTCAAAGTTAAAAACCCTTAACTTTGAAGGTCTTTTTTTAAAAATTCTGAAAACTGCTCAAGACTAAAGATATTTCTGGAGAAATGTATGTCTTTGTCATGTAAATTCATTCAAGCAGAAAAAAAATTAGCATCATCAGGGAACTTGGGTGTTTAGAAGTATGCGAAGAGGTATATGAATTGCCTTCATTACAGTAATTACACTATTACAAGCCGCACCAAATATAAGCCACACTTCTGGGTGTCAGCAACTTTTCATTCTTTGTCCATATATGAGCCGCACCTGATTATAAACCACACATTACAATGCACAGTGTGATAAAAGGTATCTATTCTATCACCATCTGTTGAGGGTGGGGGCAGTGATCCTTATCTCTGCGGGAGATATTCTGCTAATGAGCCATCCACTGAAACCAGGTGGGGCATTGTTCTTTATCTTTTCACAATGCACCCTTCCTCCAGCAAGTCATTTTCTGCTAAAGGCCCACTGAGTCCCACTGTGTGACTGATAAAATTACTGCATCCCATTGGAAGTTACTCCAGCCAGGGGGAACAGCCCAACATTTTTTACCAAGATAAAAACAGAGGTTTTGGGACACTAAGGTAGCCCCTTTCTCCACTGGACTCCAGAGGGAAACGGGATTCCTCCACATCACCACTGGACCTTTAGAGGGAAACTGCACCTTCTACAGGAGCACTGCTTCAACTGAATCACATCTGTCACTACAAAAGGACTGCAGCCACCATTTAATGGGACTGCTACCAACACCCTGCCTGATGGGGTGTCATGTTGTACTCTGACTTTGTCAGGGTTTGGAGTTTGTTTCTTTGTAGTACTGTATTTCTATTTTAATTTCCCTAGTAAAGAACTGCTATTCCTAATTCCCATATCCTTGCCTGAAAGCTCCTTGATTTCAAAATTATAATGTGGAGGGAGGGGTTTTACATTCTCCATTTCAAAGAGAAGCTCCTGCCTTTCTCAGCAGACACCTGTCCTCCAATCTAGAACAGCAACTTTTCTTTCTTTGTCCATCTATAAGCCGCCCCTGATTATAAGCCACACTTCTGGGTTCGGACCAAAATTTTAGTCAAAATGGTGGGGCTTATAATTGTGAAATTACTGTACTTACAACTGCAACATAGTTGACATGCTAGGTCAGAGAAAAGGTCTGTCAAATGAAAGATGCTCATAAGCGGTCATAACAGATGTTCTAAAACACCCGGGTAAGAAGCTGCAAGCATTCATGAATCTTGATGACACCTTGCTAGGTGCCCTGACTATCACTGGTGCACTGTGCTGAGGAGTATGCTAAATATAAATCTACTCTCTAGATTAGAATCCGAGCTATAAACTTACTGCTCTACTTGGAGAAATGGCATTCCTTGCTTTGGAAAAAAGAATCTTTCTTCTACTTTTAGTCCACCAAGGCTCTGGGGTATTTTTTACTGATATTATATGTATTTTGGTGGTAGACAGCTGTGATCTGAACAGATGTAAGTTTTCTTTGGTATACCAAGAGAAGACCAAAAGCCTACTGAGAAGGAGGACACGCTGGCACAGGATCAGTGCCAAAATATCTGCATTTGCATGACTCTCTGATGTCTTGGACTGTGAACAGAGACTGTGGCTTGCTGTAAAATGCCAAGATGCCCTTTTCTGTTTGATTTAAAGAGAATTTCTAAATTTCCTATCTCTGTGGAAATCTTTGAAGGCAAGTTGGAGGATGGGACCTGGGGTTGTTGGGAGGAGAAAATTTTCTTGCTGAAATACAAGGGCATAAAGCCAAAGGCCTCTGGAACATATCAGCAAAGCTCAATCATTTGATCAGGTGGTTAAGACCAGAAAAAGATGGCATTGTGTTTTAGAAAGGAAAATTTCCACTAATATTTTTCCTAGACAACAAGAATAGATAACTTGCCCAAGGAAAACAAGAAATCTATGGCAACATCTGAAAAGTAGTCAAGATTTTATGTCAGGTTTCTGGGTGTAATAGCAGACAGTCCTCTATGTCTTAATCAATTGTGGCTGAAGCATTTTTTAAGAACTGACAAACTGAAATCCTCTGAAACCTTAAACATGTTACTATTTTATTTACAGTTAATGAAATGCCCTTCATACTGAATTATTCAAACATCATCAAGGAATTGGTTAAAATGTAGTTTCATCTAGCCATGAGATTTCAGATTTTATGGAAAGTGACAATATTTTCACTTGTCTTCTCTTTCCTCTACCAAACTACCAAACATGTAGCACAGTGGGAGAAGCAGAGTGACACAGAAATCCTTAACTGTGGCCCACATGAAGGGCGTGAAAATAACCAGAAAGATGGTTTGGTGATGAGTACCTACTTTGGAGTGGAGTTCAGTGAAGATCACAGGTTCTGAATTCTTAACCTTTCGTGATTCAGCCTTTGTCTGGGGAAGCAAAGCAGCAGTTCCTTGCTTGGGGCAGAGCCAGAGTTGAGTCCAAAGCCAGCAAAGTCCATCTGTCATATCTGCAACAGATTGGCCAAGTTTATAGCACAGATTTACACCATGGGCTAAAACTGTGAAGAAACACAGAATCACAGTAATTTTCACTGGTTTAAAATTGCAACTTTCTTAAATAGAGACACACCTATTTTATTTTTTTTTTTCAGTGTGGGGAACATAAATACAGATGTAATCAAATCTCATTGGAAAAGATGCAAAAGTGGAATTAGATTGGAATGTGATTCCCACCTTCAGGTGCTTGGCTATAAAATCATGTTGATTGTTACTCAATTTCTGCCCTAGTAAATCTCAGCATTTATTTCTTTCTAATGACACAATTTTGAAAGAGGAATAGGGACACTACTAGAGCCTCTCTTAGGACCAGTTTCAGAATAAACAGCAGAACTCTGTGGAGAAGAGTAATGTGGTTGAAATTTCTAGAAAAGAGCAATTGATAAGTCAACTCACAACAGTAAATACTTCACTGAGGAGGCAAGGGAGTTTGCCTATTTCTCTTCATTTTCAGTTTCTAAAGGAAAGGTAACTCTTGCGTCCCTAAATCAGCAGAGTTTTAGGAAAACCTGACTGCAGTCTTGAAATCATACCTCCACCTTAGAAAGCAGCAATTTAAAGTCAGACTGTCATTAGCAGTTGCTACTGACAAGCTGAAGTGCCATAAAAAAGCCAAATTTTGCTAATTTTAAGTAACCTCTCCCTCAGTCTAAAGCCCCATGCACTGAGTGACATTGACAATGGGCTTAGAATTAATCACCTTGTGTTCCAACAACTATGCAAGATAAAGTGCCTCTTTGAATCTACTCTAAGTCCTGAGCTATGCTGGAATGTTGAACATTTTCAACTATCAGCTATGCAATTATTAAGGATGGTTTATTTAAATATAATTTTAAGCAAATTCTGAGAAGATAGCTTTAAATATTCAATCTTCTTTTTCCACTGCAACATACTATCTTCGGTTACAATACAGGATGTGATAAAAGGTATCTATTCTATCACCATCTGTTGAGGGTGGGGGCAGTGATCCTTATCTCTGCGGGAGATA
>PYHW01009837.1:3505190-3523620 GCA_013186435.1 Turdus rufiventris | reverse complement strand
GCACCGGACTATAAGGCGCACTTCCGGGTTTGGGGGAAAGTTTTAGTCAAAAGGGTGCGCCTTATAGTCGTGAAATTACTGTAATTGCTCCTGACAGCCACAGGTCTGTTGCCATTAATAGATGTGACTTTTCAGCCCATCTTTAATTGCTGTTCAGATTGAATGAATGATCATTTTTTTCTCTTTCAAACTAAATAACTAAATATCCTCAATAATTGGCATTCATTATTAATGATGTTACATTGGCATACAACATATGTTCTCATATGTTTCTGAGAAGCCTGATAGTAGAGACTGTCTAAGAAATAAAAGTAAGACTCTGTCAATGGACAGTCATTTAGACAAGTAATACAAATTTGAAGCATTTTGTCACTCCCACTGAGAAAGTTATTATGCCTCTGCCTCCTGCTTATAGTGCCACCAAATATCTGAGGTGTTTCCAGCATATCCTTTCAAGCATGGATATCCTTTTTTCAAGGCAGCATCTTACGACATTGTTCAGATTTTTATTATTATGGCTCTTGATATGTCTCGTGAACTGTTCCATGAATACTCACTAGTGTCTTGCATTGAAGTCAGACTTTGGTATAACACTGATATAGAGATCAAAGGAATAGTATGTGAGCAAGGACTAATAGGTCCTCATGATTAATCTGCTTTTCTACTCCATTTCTCTCAAAATCATTTGACTTAGCAAAGTGATAAATAAAGCAAGTGAAATGGCATTCCCTGAGAACTCTGTTTGCCTCCTCAAACCAGCATACTCTCTGGCCTTTATCTTCTATTTCTCTGGCCTTAAAACAGCCTTGGAATATCAGATAGCCTTTCCCAAGATGGACCAGTATCAACCTTCTTCTCTGCCTGGCTGCTTCGGTGGTGGAGCTACAACACTGACTGTGCTTCTTCAGCAGCCAGACTTCAAGGAGTAGAGACCAACCTCTGCAGTGAGTACAAGTCTCCTGTTCATCAAGTTTTCACAGTGACCCTTGAAAACTCTTATAGGAGATAAAAGACTGAGTTTGTATAAATATTTAAATATTTATACTATAGTCATAAAATATCCTGTCAGCAACAGATATATAATGATTTTAAGACAAAATAATTTCAACAAAACCATAAAGGCTACACCTATCCTGGAATTTGTAATTGGAGATGTATATACTCCACCCTTTTTAATGTAAATAGTCCTCTTGGTCTTGACAGGACTTACAGGAGAAGTAGGACAGTGTCCAACTTGAATTTATCAGATCCTCAGTTGATGTAAATGATGAAGTTCCATCCAGATCAAGACAGGGCTGTCATATAAATTTGCAGCTAGTGAAGATCTGGAAGGGCAAAAGAACTCAGCAGGATGCAAGTATCAAAGACAACAGAAAAGATCTAGGTCACTGGGGTATGACAGAACCAGTCAAAGTTATTTGCATGTTCCCTGATTTCAAAAAACTTTGTGGTATGCAAAAAAACAGGAATAAGGAGCCTCACACTTTGTAACTTGTGTATGTGCAATATGCTGGCCCATGTGTACAAGCCAGCTTTCTCAGCATTTCCCCGTGAACGTGACAAAAGAATTCACTTTAATCTCTTCCTTCAGTCAATACGCATTATAGTACTGCTGTCTCCTCTACTTAGCTTCTCTAGAATGATGATTTAGCAGAGTTCATGTGACACAGCACGACAAAAAGTTATTTTTATTCTAATACTCTCTTCTTTTGTCCCTCATCATTTACAGTCTGCAGATTTTCACTTTTTGGTCATTCAATTCAGGCATTTTTCTCAAGGAAATGGTTTTTATCATCTATGTAATTAGATGTTAAACAAACTAAGGTCAAAAAATCTGACAAAGACCACAGAGAGAAAAATATAAACAAGCCTATGCAGTTTCACAAAAACCAAAATCAAATGTTTCATATTATTTATGAGGTTTGTTTTCATCTTTTAAAATTTTAGAACTGATGTAAAATTTCAATGAAAAAAATTCTCAAATTAAGGAAATGAACCATACATTTTGAGTCTGCTAGATGCTTTTTTGGCTTCATCACAGTTGTTCAGCTATATATTGTAAATGTTGAAATGTTCCAGTGAACCTGAATCTTTTAAATGATTTCATGGCACTTTTTTGCAATGGAAGGCAAAAGTTTAAAATCAAATTCTATTTGTTCTTATCTTTCTAGACACTGAAGTTACAGACCAAATATTTCTTTCCACATACACCAGATGTGAAAAAATCTGCATATGGAAAATGAAATAAAAAAAACTTTTCAGGTTTTCTAGTGCTTGTGCAATTTTACTCTTCTCAAGCACGTTTTTGTGAGGCTCACAGAGTAATGTCAGTGTTAAAGCACTGATGGATCAGAGGGTACAGCAAAAGGAAGGAAGCCAAACCTGGGTGAGAGCAGGCAGTCACATGCAGTTCAGACAGAGCTCCATAAAATTGTAATGTTGCATATCATGTGCAAGAGAGTGACCTGTACATATATTTCCATATGATCATGTACATAGAATACTTTAAAATATTCAGGTTGGAAAAGACCACTAAGATCATCTGGTCCAGCCGTTAACCTAACACTGCCATATCCACCACTAAGCCATGACCCTGAGTTCCACAACCACTCATCTTTAAAATACCACTACAGATGTGTACATAACCCACTCCTCAAGATAGGTTATTTAAAAACTGTCCTTACTGATATTTATAATTGATTCTTCCACTTATTTGTGCAAAGTAACACTGTCCTTCAACTAAATACTCCTCTGTACTAAGCAAGAACAAATGATTTCTCAGACACTTGATCACTGTGTGCATGCAGGTTACAGTAATTTCACGACCATAAGGCGCACCTGACTATAAGGCGCACCTGCCGGGAGTCAGCAAAACTCGTAACATTGTAGATCAGATAAGGCGCACCCGTCTATAGGGCGCACTTTTTTTTTTGCAGCGAGGCTCCACCCCCAACTCCTCCTGCGAGGTTGCTGCCGAGGTCCCGCCCCCACCCGGCAGCCATTGGCCCCCGGGCCCGCCAGGACCCGACAGGGTGGCGCCGTGGGCCCCCGGACCTGCCTCCACCCGGCAGCCATGGGCTCCCGGGCCCACCCAGACCTGAGAGGGAGGGTGCCACGGGCCCCCGGGCCTGCCTCCACCCAGCAGCCATGGGCCCCCAAGCCCACATGGACCCGAGAGAGGGGGGTGCCACGGGCCCCCAGGCCCGCCCAGACCCGGGAGGGGCGGTGCCGCGGGCCCCCGGACCCACTTCCATCTGGCAGCCATGGGCCCCTCGGCCCGCCCGGGCCCACATGGACCCAGGAGGGGGGTGCCGTGGGCCCCCGGTCCCACTTCCATCCGGCAGCCATGGGCCCCTGGGTCTCCCCAGACCCGACAGGGGTGGTGGCCTGGGCACCCGGCCCCGCCTCCACTCGGCAGCCATTGGTTCTCCCGGACCTGACAGGAGCAGTGCCGCGGCCCCCCGGGCCTGCCTCCACCCAGTTGCCACGGCACTGCTGGCCCCCGCCACGGCTCACGGCTTGCACTTCCGGGGTGGCAAATGTTGCAACTTTGTACTTCATATAAGGTGCACCGGACTAAAAGGCGCACTTCCGGGTTTGGGGGAAAATTTTAGTCAAAAGGGTGCGCCTTATAGTCGTGAAATTACTGTAAATGAATGTGTTAAAATTTGCATTAAACTTTTCATTTATCACTGTTGAATAGGGAAAAGCGGTTAGCAGTTTAGATATGGTAAAGACAGCAATTTTAGAAGAGCATTGAAATTAAATATAGCGTACTAAAATATTCGAACCCTTTCATTTATTTACCTCTATGCAAGGCTTCTTTAAGATCAATAATGTTTGGGAAAGTTGCCTTCTGATCCAGATATTGCTTGAATATTAGTGGATTCCCATGCCAATTTTCTTGATAACCGGTAAATGACAATTGTAAAAGAGAGAAATGTTTTATAATATAGACTTTTAATTGTTTGGGGATGTGGGGCTGGAGGTGGTGGTTTGTATTTCTGAAACCTGTGTTTACCTTTCTACCCAAATGGGGTGCAAGTAACCTACTTGCTCATCTTGATTACAAGCATTGAATGACCTTTCTGTATATGTCAGTGACAATGAGTAGGTTTTTGCAACAAGTCTGTGAGAATGGAAGAAACTTAGACACCCTTGTAAATAATAAGATAAAATTTTCATGGAGGAGGGTCATAAGAGTTGAGTTTCACTGTTTAATAATAACTTCAAATTCATTACTGACCTTTCTGAAGATTAGAAAACTGGAACAATATTGTAAATTTAAGACTGCAAACAGCCTCAATAGAAATATTGCAGTTTATTGCATTGATAGTGATCCCAAGTCATGCCCTCTGAATTTTAATGCAACTCAGGTTCTGGAAACAAGATCTGTAGCAGTAACATAATTTTATTAATCAGACTGTGTTTGGGTTGATAAGTTTATAATTTGCCTGTAGGCAATCAGAGCTATATGTAGGGCCATTCATTTTTTCAACTAAGGCTACGTGAGGAAAGCAGTTGTTTCAAAAGGCAAACTGACAGGGAGTGGATAAGAACAAATAAAATCTTCATCATAATTTTTCAGTTTTGTAGAACCCCAACACCCCCCACCCTCGGGCTACAGAAGGTCAGCAGGAACCCACAGCCAAACTTCTTTCTGGTTTGTGACTCTCTCTGCTCCAAACCCTCTAGTTCCTGTTGCTGCTCAATCAGATCGGAACGCCTCAGAAACCTGAAAGCAATCCCAACAAGTACTTTCCTTTTCTATTACATAATTTTCTCAGGAATAAAAAGCTTACTTCTATTTTTCTGGCCTGAATCCTATGGCCCAAACCCCAACCATGGATCCCAGATCATGCATAGCTCAAGTTCTAATTTCTACTGTCAAATCAAAGGCAATTCTGTTCTTTTATATCCTTTAAAGTTCTGATATTTCCTGACTTTTACTCCCCATGCAGCTCAGCTCTTGGCATAAATGAAAATTCCACTTTAAAGAGCATAGAATTGGCAGACTGGCATGTAGATGAAGCTACAGATCTCAAGGACACTTTCAAGTTGCAAGAGGTGAATGAACACCCAGTAGATTATGAGTCAGAAAATGTCAGAATAATCATATGAGGATACTCCTATGGCTTACTTGACCTTTATTTCTTTTTTATTTTTAGGAAAAAACCTTCAACTTTCCTTGCACTTGTTTTCTTCCCCTACTCATAAATTAAAAACATGTTCTTAAAGCCAAGAAAGCAATTGGAAATTGCTCATACTGTTAATATTTAATACCTTGATAGTGGAACTACTGCCAAAAAAAGATTGCATTTTCAAATGACAATATATGTACTTCAAGATATTTATAATTAACTCTTGTAGAGCTCTTTAAAACTAGAGAACAAAGTAAAATAAAAGTTTTGTGTAGGGAGGGATAGACAAGAAATAACTATTATTTTCTGAAATACTTTTTTCTCTGACAGAGTAATGCACAATAGCAAAACAAACACATATCTTCAGAAAATTTTGTCTCAGGGATACAGAGCTGAAACATATTAACGTATTTATCTTAGACTATTTCTGAGATAGATATGTTATTCTTTTCTTTTAAGCAAAAAGATGGACTAACAGCAGTCTTTAATTCTGGTGAGGCTGTTGTGTGGTAATTGTTCAGGTTCCTTGCTCCCCTGCTTAGCCCCAGAACCAGGCTTGAAAATATCTACAGAGATGAAGATAATAATTTGTCATCAGCTAAAATCAGACTACTTCACTCCACATGCATTCCTCAGCAGGTCTGAGGGTTTCTCCGGCAGTCCTAGAGCTGACGGACCAGCAAAGTCTGTTCATGCCATCCTGGGGGAATGGTCCTTCACCTGTAAGCTCAGGTGAGGTTCTCATTATTTTAGAAAGCATTGACCAGTTTGGTTCTATTCCTACATGAGAAAATATTCTCCTATGGGAAAATTCAGAATATAACTGCAATTTGACTACTGAGGCAGAAAATTGGGCTTTTTTTTAAAGACTGAGATTAACCTATAGGGTGAATAGAAAAGATTCAGTAAAAAGATCATTTTGCTGTCCAAAAATTATTCCAGGGATGTGATTTTGAATATTTCCTGTATATAAGTGAGGAATATTATAAAAACTTGCTTTCATTTCCTAGGATAAACTTCATGAATGCTATATAATAGCTGTGATTAACATAGACATGAAACTATTATGCAAACAGAAAAAAAAAAAAAGAAATCTGTGGTTTTGCCAGGGCATATAGAAATAAGCTGCCCTTTTGCCTAAAAAAAATATAAACTGTTTGCTCACAGTCGTTGTTTCACAGATAATTCTGCAATCCTTATCCAAGTGCCAAGTGACTCCATGGAAAACTGGCCTGAGGGCCCTGTGAAAGCCACCTCAACCACAAAGGGTCCACTCCGGAGCAGCAGGGGCCAAATTCCCAGACCATATTTTGCCACAGCTTTTGAATGCATCCTGTGGCATCACAAATGTTAATGTGGAATGACAAGGGAACACGTCCTTGGGATTAGATTACAGCTCCCATGGGCTGCAGTCTACGTCTCATTCCTGCTGACTTCCCACCAGTTTCCCTAGGCAGCTAACACAAAGTGCAATTCATTGTCTGCATGTAGAAGATGATTATATAAGTTTCAGGAAGCCATTCTTATCACTCAGATGTCCAGTCTTAACACAGATATAGCTTCTGCCTCCAAGGAGGCTCTGTAGAACAGGTAGATCCTCTTTAGGATTCCTAGTAAGGAGTCATGATAGGAGAAGATGCAGCATGTCAGTTCCCACATCAGCATGTCAGTACCCAGTAAGATGCTGGCCTGACTTTGCTGATAAAGAATAGTTGCCAAATATCCTGATTTACCCAAAAACCCACCAGGATGACACTTGGCAATAACTAAGACCCTATGCCCTTTTCCAACACAGATCTTGATTACTTACAGCCCTCTGTGTGGTATCCACCAGACTCCTCCTCCTTGGGGTGCCTTCACATTAAACCCAGGTGGGCCTGATCTAACAGAGAAGCAGAGAAAATGCCATTGAATCATGAATTTTGCAACAGAACTTGGTTTGCTTCTGTTTAAAATCAGTAACTAAACATATATTGATACTTGTGGAAAAAAATTATATCTTAAAGTATTACACTAGGATTCATGAGAAACAAAAATTAGAACCGCACTAACAGTATTTTCCCAGTCTGTTAACATCTAATTCCAACTCTTTTTTTTTTTATTTGCAATTCTACATTATCTTTTTAGATACACTCTTCAGTCTTCCCTTTGCAAGACAGATGTCACGATTTTAAATGAAAATGTTGGAATTTTACAGTGAAAAATATTTTTTAGCAGTAACATCAAAATTGCTTGCTGTTCCATTTACTTACAAACTGTAGATTATATTTATCGTTAGCAAACATTTCTTGGCAAGATTGGATTAATCTCTAGTTTGCTTGGTTTTTTGTTTTCTTGGTCTTCTTAAATTTCAATAAATTATTATTCATCTACTCTTATTAAGAATAACAAATTCAAAATAATATTAAGTATTCTTCTCAAATATTTATTTTCTTTTCAACAATCTGTGATTACAAGTGAAAATTTAGAAATATTAAAATACTTAGAAGTAATAGGCTTTACATATGATTTTGCTTGAAGTGTATGTCTTTTTTGTGCTTTGGTATGTGACTATAAATTTTAACACTAGAATAACCTTCCAGAGAGCAGACAGGCATTACCACCACAGTGGATCAAACATTAAACTTGTATGGTTAAAAATATAGAAACTGAGTTTCCCCATTGATATTCACGTTGCATACTTTTTTCTGTGTCTCACTAGTGGGCTTTAAAAAAAAAAAAATAAACCCCAACAAAACAAGCAGTCTGCCTGTGGTAGAAAAAAAGGGCAAAAACAAATGGAGAAATCAGGAAAAGAAGGATGTCCTTTCTTCTTCCTTGGCCAGAAAGCAGACTGTTTGATTTCACCAGCAGGTCAGGAGAAAGACTGTTGTATAACATAGGTAGTCATCAGTGGTTCCCAGCAGCGACTCCACTGACTGCTATTGCATTATCAGAAGCTGAAGGAAGATGTGTCATCTCACAGTCAGGGGTGGTCAGGGTCAGGCAGGGTAGATGCACACAAGGCTTGTAAGCAAATGGTACTTTCTGCAAAGGCATGCATGACAAATTAAAGCTGAGGATTTACTGCCGGGCTTCTTCTCTTTGAAAGGATACATTAAAAAAAGAATCTTGATTACATTCTATCAACATGAAGGAAGTGAAGTAACAAAATTTAACAAGGTTTTCACAAGGAAGCACATGGAGGTTTTTTAACTATATAATTTATATTTTGTCTTAGATATGTTTCCTTATTGTTTCATTAAATACATAAAATTAAATGCTTCTATTCACCACCTGTCTATTCATTATTTGCTTTTTGGATACAATGCAAATAAGAGGAATTTTGAAAGTTTTGCAGGAAAAAGAGAGTGGCTTTATATTTTGTAATCACAATAGTCCTCCAGCTCCAAAAGGACAGCATGGGAGAAAGAATAAAAGTATCTATCAAGCATGTAAGAACCATGTTGTTAGCTAGCAATTTAGTGAATATCAGGAGGAGTGAGATTAAACAGCAAGGAGAAAAGATGGTACATGTTACTGTAAAGGGAATTCAAAGGGAAGGAATGACAAGATCAGAGGAAGGATTCATAAATTCTTTTGACATCTTCAAAGCAAGCAGAGTTGAGAGGGGGAGATGGATGTACAAGTTTTCATTTTACTGCACTCTATTAATTTTCACAGCCTTTTCCAGTTATGCCCTACTTACTTTCTATCTGTAAATGCATTACCAGCCTGAAGATCCCAGTTACTGTGGGAGTTGCAGAGATCTTGATTACCACAGAAACTTGTTAAAATCACTTTTCTACACACATAACTATGATACTGAGACACTTTAGTGCCCAAAGAGAGTAAAAGCCTCGGGTTAGAAATAGTGCAGGCCAATAGTGCAGTGTTTGCAGGACTCAGACCATTTACATGCGCATCCATTATCGTGTTTATAATAAATATCAATTCACTTTACTATATTGGAGAAAGAAAATTATATGAGATGTGATATTCAAGATATGAGGTCAGTCAGCAAAAGAGACAATATGTACTTTTTCTTCACTATCTTGAAGGAGGAAGAAGGGTTTGGGAAAAATAATGACCATGCTTCCATTCCCCACTGTTTTCAGTTTTCCAGCTTCTGTTCAGATTATTACTTACATTTTAAACAAGAGATGCTAAATGGAGGTATTCCCAGCAAGCACAAGAAGAGAGATGTATTCTACATTATTTAAATGCTGTTGAATAAAGAATGCATGGTTTACACTGAAATAGATAAAATGATACAGGTCAGACTCCCTCATGTGGCTGTCCATGACTGCACAGAAACTCTTTCTTCCTGATGTCTCAGACATGTCTGTACTGCTGTCCAGTTTTCTGGCAGAAATAGCCCAGGGGACAGAACTGAGAGATCTGTTACTCTGCTTTTTCATATCAAATGGCTGTAGATTTGTCTCTAAGTGCAGTAATGAAACAGAACAGCTTCCTGATGGCAAAATAAATAAATAACAATTTAAGGAAGAAAACCAGAAATGAATCATGCATTTGTTTCCAAAATTAGTTAGAGATACAGCTGTATCTAATGTGTATAGAAATAGATAGGTGTGTGTACATATACGTCTATATTAAATATGTACAATTATCTGGGCAGTTGCTTAGAATGTGATGCAATGAATGGTAGGATTTTGGAGGAGGATTCCAGGTATAAAATTCCCAGAGGAAATTTGAATAACAGTGATAAACCTAGTGGAATAGGCTGCAATACTCTTATGTTTGTTAAACTGTGTACAAGAAAAATACATGAGCACTCATCATTGAAACATCTTGTGCAGTGAGTACAGAATAAGAAATTATATGTAGTTCTTCATATTTTTTATGCCCACAGATGGTGGCTGATTTTGTTCAAGTGTCAGTGGTGCTTCAAACTGAGTTTGGCAGTGGGCAAACATTTGCCTCAGCCTGACACTAACAGCCTGAATCCCAAGGACTAGGAGAGCATGCTTACCCCTGTTTGATGAGATACAGAGTGCTCTAATTCTTTGCTCTGTTGGCAGAAATGTACAAGGTGGAATGCATTCATATGTAAGCCATAGCACCCGATAAACACAACTGCAGAGCAAGAGGCATGACCTATTTTTAAAGTTCAAAATCTTCTATATCTAAAGACTTAATAGCATTTTTTTACAATTAATATGCAGCATGATAAGACTACAATTACTTCCACCTCCTTTGTATTGAGAAAAACAAAAGTAATTTTATTTCCATTCCTGACTTCAGTGCTGAATCAATTACACTGTACAGAATAATAGAGAAATTTATGTTGGAGAAGACCTCTAAAATCATCAAGCCAGCTGTTAAAAGCCCCTGCCAAGTCCACCACTAAACCATGACTCTAAGTGATGTATTTATGCATCTTTTACAAACCTCCAGGGATGGTGACTCAGCAGCTTCCCTGGGCAGCCTGCTCCAATGCTTCCTTTTGTGAAGAAAGTTTTCCTAATATCTAATCTAAATCTTCCCTGGCTCAAATTGAGGCCATTCCACTTATCCTATCATTCACTACTTGGGAAAAGAAACTGATCCCCAGCTGGCTACCACCTCCTTTCAGGGGGTCGTAGAGAGCAATAAGGTCTCTTCAATGAGGTCTCCTGCGAGACTCCTTTCCTCCAGACCGCACAACCCCAGCTCCTCAATGGCTCCTCACAGGACTTATGCTCCAGAGCCTTCACCAGCTCCTTTGCCCTTCTCTGGACATGCTCCAAAGTCCCAAAGTCCTTCTTGCAATGAGAGGCCTAGAACTGTATTTCCTATCTGTGCAATTCAAAGGCAAAAATTAAAGAAAAGTAGTTGAGTTACAGTGTATCTCTTTTGCTTTCTTGTAGATAATAGCATCTATATAACTGAGTCCAGACTGAAGAGGAGTGAGAAGTGGAAAATTTAAGAAATCAGTTTTTCAGACTTTATGTCTGATGATCGTTTCATTTGCTTTAATTTTTTTCATTAATATATACCTAAATAAGAATTAAATTTATTTTTCTGTTCATCTAAATAGTGGTTTTAGACTTGTTTTTCCACTGGAGGGGAAAAAGACTGTGTGTTAAGATTAACAAAGCTACCTCCAGCTTATTTTAGGAGGCTAACATGACTAATTTTATCAATTAATAAATTCAGTGTTACTGCTTTTTTTACATTATACAAGTATGACAAATATGTGAACTTCTAAGGCTTTGGTAGTACTGGTCGAACAAATTAGGTAGATCACGAACTTCCAAAAATTAAATACTGACTTCTTTATCAGTAACAGAGCATGCAATGCTTAGGAACCAAAAAAAAAAAAAAAATTAATAAGGGCAATGTGCTCTGGATGGTAAAGAGCCTTCCATATATAAAATTGTCATTAGTATATGTATATATAAACTTTGTACTAAATTTACAAACATGATATAATGGATTAAATTACAGCAGAATGTGTTGAAAGATGAATGTGTTAATACGACAAGGCTACCATATGTCTTTTATTCATTTTGTTAACAGCTTGTCATGATGTTACCTAGTAGATGGCAATTAAAAAAATAAGGCACGTAATTGCCAAAATATTTCTTTTACTGGGTTTTCCAGTGAATACTTAGGATTGCAGTCTTAGTATCACTTTGTAAAGTGGAAGCAATAGTTTTGAACAGAAGGGTATACTACACAACTAAATGAGACTCTTAAATAAAAACAGAGAAATAAATTTTGATAGTAACTATATAAGTGAAATGTGCACATGACATCTTCCTATATTCTTTTAATAGCTGTGGCAGCATGGCTTTTTCAGGTGCACTAAGCATGAGTTTCTCTCTCCCAGATGCTTACAATAATATAAGCCCATTTTCTTTTATGTTTAGAGTATGAGCATACTGAAAACCATCTGAAAATCATGTTTAACTCACTGTTCTCATAATATAAAAGATATGTGATTTGTCAGACTTCATGAATGGTAACTTACTGTGTATAGAAGAACATGACAATCCATTTCAAGATGCTTCTTATTTCCCTTCAATCTCCAAACTTCATCTGAGACATAAACTGGGCCCTGCTAAAAATCACTACAGGATGACCTGGAAAGAGATTAGACATTAAGATAAGGGTTTCTTACCACTTCTTACAGCTGCTGCACTGAAGAAGCCATAGGAAATTATGATGCAAAAGCAGCACAGCAAAAGAGATATAAAATATTTCACCATTTTGAACAAACATTATGAGTAGTTGTGCCAGATAATAAAATTGGTCATTTCCAATAATGCTCCAGGGTAGTTTTTCAGACATCCTTTCTCTTGTCTCTTTCCTGCAAAGTGCCTTTTCCCTGGCCATGCCAAAATTAGGGACTGTCATAGAGCAGCAGTGCTGGGCAGCTGCCCAGTGGTGGGAGCAAGACCTATGGCTTGGGCTTATGAACCTGACAATTATTTCAAGGTGAATTTTATGTGCAGTTAGGAACCTTAAATCATGTAACAGTTTTCCCATAAGCCTTTTCCTCAGAATAGTGGGAGACCTCTCTAACAGGTCAACAGAAAGCAGAAAACGACTGCAGCATCCTGTTTAGGATCAGAAGGTTGTCTGCATGTTGTTCACAGCACTTTCAATAGTCTTTGTCAAGGTTTGGCCATCAATTTTTTCTGCCATTCAGAGGGTACCTACATGAAGAACCAACACACAGTTTTACTTGCGTAAAAGGATATTTCAGGAGAAATACATATGTGATTAGATATACAGGAGAGGGGAAGCAATAATTTTTTGAGAGGAAAATCTTCAGTTTCAACTCAGCTGAAAACTTTTACATAATTTTAAAAATGCCACATCAAAATAAACCCACTGTGATTAGGTTATGCCCCAAGTTACAGTGCAGCAGGGAATACAGGACAATTGCTTCTTTCACTTTCTTGATGTTCCTCATCCTCTCTCTCTCCTCGTGTAGGAACCCTGGAGAGGCTGATATCTTAATGAAGGACTGTCTACACAAATATCCCTCTTTTGGCTCCCTCAGTCACATTGCTCAGCATGTCCTGTCCAGGATGCCGAACCCACTGCAGACTGAGGGTTAATTACATCTCCTTCTGATCCTTTCCCTTCCCAGGTGGTTTGTCAGCACATGCTTGTCCTATTTCCCCTAAACTCCCCTCCACTATTTATGTAGCTACACCCTTTGTATACATTTCCTGTAACACACAACACTGCACACCTTCTCATATTTCTATCTGATAATTGCATCTGATGAAAAGGTGAGGAGGGTTGCACATTACAGGAAATTTATTGAAAGCTCATGGCTATTAAAATTAGTCCCCTCCAAAAAGAACAAGGCAACACCCTACTCCCAGGCTCTTGACATTGAGAACAAATTTCTCTACATATTAAGCGCTACGCTTTCTGTGCTCTGTCCATCTATAATTTATCAGCATGAGACCCTCAAGCCATTTACACTCCTCATAAATTCTCCAGCAAGAGGAGAATCTGAGATATAGATTTGATTCTGGTCAGATGCACCATTCATTTTCCTTTTATGAATACTTTGGAAAAGCACTGTGAACATTTTTTTGGTTTTTTGTTGTTTTTCTGTTTTGATCTTAGTAGAAATAAATGAGCTCCAGGTAAAGGTCTCACTTGGGCATAGTGCACAAAATTCTAGCTATAGATCTGTAAAAGTGTTCTTCTTTTCTAGGACTTCAAAACAGTTTCATGATCAAGAAAATCTAGAGAATTTCTTGGGTTTGAGGAGCACAATGCCAAAACAAGCTGCAGAAAAGTTGTGTCAAGTGTTGATATGTATCTGAAAATGCCTGAATTTCCTCATATAAAGTATACAGTTCCACTAGATACAGACTAGCCCAATTTCAGATACTTGATGGTAACAAGGAAAAGCATAAATACATAAACTGTACAGAGGAGAGGGAGAGAGAACCCCAAATGAGTCTTCTGCAGAAATAGCATCATAACTGCCTCAATTGTCATATATAGACAGAAAGCAGAACTCTAGAAATAGAAGCTGTCATGAAACATTTATCTCTGAGTAACTGAAGAATCTATAAGGAAATAGTGAGCTGAATACATTACAATAATCAATTTATACAAAATTTTGATGAATTTTTTTTAGACTTTATGGTAAGAATGTTCCACAAGAATTCAAAGCTGCTACTCTATGGAAAAAAACAGTAAAAGATAGTAGACTTCAGAGAGAACAACCTTCATCAATTAAAAGATGAAATTATTAAATAATTACTTCATTTGTGGCTAGCTTTTATCAATAATAAATGACTCAATGCATCCTGCTGTGGCTGTGGATTATTACCACCATCTTATTTACTTTTCAATACTTTCACCTGTAACAACATATTTACTTAGTCATTAGTGAGAGCAGACTGTTTGAATGACAAGTATTTTTCCTCATGTGTTTCTTCACTGCTTTCTCCAGTGCATCTGGAAATTTGCTTTGTAGTTATCCATGGCCAGATGCAGATAAAATTTGTCATTATTTCATGTTTTTGATGTCACAGTAGTTAATCATTGCAACATAACAGATTCCCTTCGAGTCACAGAAAAACTCTCTTCTCCTGTTTTAAATACATTTAATTTGTTCTAATGTAATCATATTTACCAGTGTTAATCGGCCTCTGATAAAAGTGCCAGATCTTCTTTAAATAGTTGTCCAGAAAGTCACATCAATCTTCCATAAAATGCACTCATTCCTGCCATGTCTACAATATGACCTAAATGATGGAAAAATGGTTCAGTTTGGACTCTTTTCTTAACCTCATACTCACATAACATGCATCAATTAAGACATCACTTTTTTTCTGTGGCCAACACAAAACATTGCATTTGTCCTTTTAGTCATTCTTCAGAATGTCAGTGTGATTTTATTTAACAAGGTATTTGCCCAATGTAACAGCATAAAATATTGAGTGTGTAGCAACCACTAGTGCATGTAAATTGAGGGGCCTAAAGGATTCGTTATTATAACAAACAACAATGACTAGAGACAGGGTTTATTCACTACGGTCAACATAAATCTTAGGTTGCTACTATGTGGGAGTTACAGACATCAGTATTTTCATGAGAATGACTTGTGTTGGGGGGGTCTGAAAGGATTATCTCATTCCAACACGCCCACCCTGGGCAGGGACAGCTTCCACTACAGCAGATTGCTCAAAGCCCCATCTAGTCTGGCCTTCAACACTTCCAGGGATGGGGCATCAATCACTGCTCAGGGCAGCCCATTCCAGTGCCTCACCACCCTCACAGTAAAGGTTTCTTCCTAATATCAAATCTGAACCTAGCCTCCTTCATCTTAACACTATCACCCTCTTGTCCTGTTGCTCCATGTCCTTGTGAAAAGTCTCTCTCCAGCTCTCTTGCAGCCTCCTTTAGGTAATAGAAGGTTGATGTGAGGTCTCCCTAGAGCTTTCTCTTCTCCAAGATGAACAACTCCAAGTCTCAGCCTCTGAGAATGGTACTCAAGCCCTTGGATTATCCTTATGATTTTGATATAATGAAGTTTAAATCAGTTCTAATGTTGTTCAGTTTCTTCATGCTAGTGAGTTAAATTCCAATGAATGATATCATCCTCTTAAAGTAATCACTGCATTTCAGCAACCAGATGAACATGTTCAAAGACTTCAGATTAAGTTGATTTAAACATTTTTATTTACATTGTGTACCTAGCTAACATGAAATAGGAAAATGCTTTTTCTGATGATAAGTGATATAGTCAAAGGATATAGAGTGAATGACATTAGCTAAACTGACAATGAAGAACCATCAGAAGGAACTTTGCAAAACTTTAGCACCAGTTTTGGCCTGAAAACCTCTTTAAAACCAGAACTACTCTTGATTGAGAAGATTTGTATATAGACCACATATGAGGCTGAAGAGAATTGTCTTTTAGTCTAAAATAAAAAGGCATGCCTAATTTGACAATTCAGTTAATAATTTTTCTCAGTTGTGAAATGAGAACAGTATTTGAATACTTCACAGAGGCCTCACTGAGCTGGAAGTACTTGAGTGCAATTCTATGGAAATAAGATCATGTCTTTCGATCCCTGAAGTTGCTATGATGGCCATGGTGTCTCTCTGTAACATACATTGAGTTACTGGAAGAAATAAAAAACCTCACCCATAAAAGTCCACATATTCCAGGTTCATCCTTATCTTTGTGTTTTAACATGAAATCTTACCTTTTCTTTATTATTCTGCTTTACATTCAAGCAGTCTTTTAATATATCCACTGAAAATACATGCTGAGATGCAGAATGAGAGCGTCCCATATCAAGAGCTGTGGAAAGTATGTTAGGAACTGAGTTGTCCTAGCACATCTTAATGGCTTCAGAGCATCACTCTGTGTTTTCTTGTCACTGCTGGAAACTGACAGGCTCTGTTCCTGGGAGGAAGGTGGAAGCCAAAGCAATGTTTGCCAGCTGGTTCACAAAGATGCTGCAGTGTCAGCATATTGTAGAGCCAAAAGGCCAGATGGTGAGAGACCTGACTGAAACTGGAGTAAGTTCCTATTCTCATTGCTGCAAGCACCCACAGCTGTAGTTGAGGCAAGCCAGCTCATTTCTATCCATATTTCCAAGTGCAACTGATCAATCGTTGCTACTACTCAGAAGTAAAATGGAATGAAGGGCTAATAAACTTTATGAAGTGAAATCTGTGTTTCTCCTTAGCATTGCTGGATCCAGCATGTGTTGATCCAACTCAAACAATATTTCAGTTTGTTGTTTACAACAATATTCTTTTTTATATTATCAATTTCCTTTCCAAAACAGCTGTTTGCAGCTCCACTTCTAATGAGCTTGGTATCCACCTGTCTCTCATTTAAGCTGATAATAAAGCTTTGCTCTGGATGAGAGGGTAGGGAAAGATGAAATTACAACCTTTTCCTCTGTGAAATTCACTTTTTCCCCCCATACAGTGTTCTGTGTACTCACCACAACAACAGATACAAATTTCATCAACCAGTTTCATCAACAGGACTCCAAGAGCCATGATAATAGGAAAAAATTGAGACAACTAACAGTATAAGCATGGAAAAGCTGCATCTTTTCCTCATTGTGCCTTTCTCCTCTACTTAAAATTATCTGGAAGAAATGTTTTCACTTTAAAACATTTTACATTTGTTCTTCTGACACACTTAAGCCCCTGAAATGGGATAAGTGTTATTATGATGTCCCTCTTTTTGAGAAGTACACAGCAGCCTAGAGGACTACAGCAACTCACTGCTACAGGACTAGAAGGCAGCTCCCCTGCTTTGAGTTCAGACAACTCCCTTCACAGGCAGCACATCCCATACTGCCTTTTGTAAGTTTGTTCAATTTCGCTTAAAAACAAATAACCTTTTTGGCTGTAACCTCTCTCTCTGGTACAAAGAAACCTTCTGCAGTTTTCAGCTCTCACATAATTATGCTTAATTGCTTTGGTGCAGTCTTTGTCCCTTACCTTATATAGCTGTTTGCCCTTCACAATGTATATCCATTTGCAGTAGCTGCAGAAGCAATGATACCTCTATTATACTTCTGCAAACTGAGATTTCTATTGCTTTAAATTTCACCCTCTAAGACAGGTTGATAATTTTGTGTTTTGTTTTTTCTTAAGAAATGAATAGTACAGGGAAATTATTAGTTCTATAATTAATAGAGGCTGTAGTCCCTGACCTTCAGTGGAGATACTTCATGTGTGATATGTCTTAGGGTCATATTTAATTTTCCTCAGCCTGGATCAAATTGCTGACTCACCGAGGCATCAGTAAAGTCAGCCTTTTTTCCTTATTTTTAAGGTATCCCCTCTTAAACAAATTGTTGTACTTTATCTTATATGCAAGCGGTGAAATTCTATCCCATTAGCATTTTTTTTACAGATAATTCTCCTAAGGTGTATACTGTTACCCCTGTATAGATAATATAAGAATATAATTTCAACAATATAATGAACCTCAAAATAGAAAAAAAAAAAAAAAAAAAGAAATCCAAAAAGAGAGAGGCTTAAAAAAAATCTTAATAATGAAAGTGAAAAGTGAAGCCTTTCTTCAAACAACTGCATTATTAGCATAACCATAGTTCCATACCTGCAGATCTAACACTCATCCCTTCTCTTATCCATCTAAATTAAGAAATTTTAAAATATCAAATACTATACTCTTAAAAAAACTCCGATTCCCTTCCTTGTTGAAAAATCAAAAACTGCTAGATGTTTCTATTATAATCTTTCTTTAATAGTCAATCAGTGCAAAATTTTATGACATTTCCAATTTACTCCTTGTAAGATTGATAAAGTAATCAGAAGTCAATTAC
>PYHW01009837.1:3477860-3499832 GCA_013186435.1 Turdus rufiventris | reverse complement strand
AATGGGCCATTAGCAGAAAATGAGTCTTGGAGGAAGGATGGGTTGTGAAAAGATAAAGAACAATGCCCTGCCTGGTTTCAATAGCTGGCCCATTAGCAGAATATCTCCCATGGAGATAAGGATCACTGTCCCCACCCTCAACAGATGGTGATAGAATAGATATCTTTTATCACATCCTGTATTGTAACATGCGTCTTATAATCAGGTGTGGCTTAAATTGTGAAATTGCTGTACATTGGAGTATGGGGCAGACTACGGTATAGGGGCAGCTCTACTTTTCCATCCCTTGCATTTAAAAATCCTCAATTTCTCATTTCTCCTATTTCATACCACTTCTGTCTCTTGACTCTGAGAACGCAGGGTCTGGTAAGGTTTCTCTGCAGATCTCTGAGTACTGCTTCTGCTAGCTGTTTTTATATTAGGTTGTTTTGTTTGATCGTAATGTTTTTTTGCCCAGAGCATTCAAGATTAACTGCAGAGGTTTCCTTCTAAAAGGATGAAGTTTCTAAGCTATCAAAGTTTTAAAACTCTCACCAAACTTGAGCATCCAGTTCTCAGGCACATCCATTCTTCTCGCTGATCTTTGAGTCTTTTGGTCTGCGCTGTCACCTGCCTCATTGAATCCTGCTTAGAGAGACATCACAAATTATTAACACAGGTGAATAGCAGAGCCTGTTTAAATGTACCACTACTTCTCCAACATATCTTTGCTGTACAATGACTTTTCTCACTATGTTAAAAGTTTGACTGTTTTGATTGCCTTCTTTGATCACATTTGCTCTTTAACAAGTGTTTTATTTTACCACTCTTGATAGCTGCTATTGACATTGCATGACAACAGATGCAAGTGGCTTGTTGAAATACAGTCTTTACAATATTTTGGAAAAAAAAGTCTTTAATATATTACCACTTGTAGTAAATATGACAGTTACAAAAATTGTAACTTTTCTAAAAATAATTCAGTACATTTTTTTCTCTCTCAAGAGTATTGAACATTAACATACTGTTAATCAACTTACAGTAATTTCACTGTTATAAGCCGCACCTTTTTGACTAAAGTTTTGGTCCGAACCCAAAAGTGCGGCTTGTAATCCAGAGCGGCTAATATATGAAAAAAATTTTTGAAATTTGCCATCCAGAAGTGCAAGCCGGCAGCAGCCCCAAGCCGAGGCAAGCCCACCTGGTCCCGGCGGGGCAGCGCTGGGCCAGGGGGAGCGAACGCAGCAGGGGCTGGGCAGGCAGCCCCAGACTGGGGGAAGGGAATGTGGTGGGGGCCAGGCTGGCAGCCCCAGGCTGGGGGAAGGGAATGCGGCGGGGGCCAGGAGGAGTGAATGCGGCAGTGGCGGGACTGGCAGCACTGGGCCAAGGCCAGCCTGCCCAGCGGGGGCAGGGCCAGCAGTGCCGGGCCCCGGGTCGGGGGGAGTGAACGCAGTGGGGGCGGGCCGGCAGCGCTGGGCCAGGGCCAACCCACCCAGCAGGGGCGGTGCAGGCAGGGGCTAGTGAGCCCAGCAACGGCAGCAGTGGCGGCTGACCCTGAGCAGCCCTGCTGAGCGGCAGCGCTGAGCTGGTTCACTTGGCTCTGTCGGCAGCCCCGAGTGGGCTGAGTCTGCACAACCCCGAGCTGAGCCAGTAAATCCCACGATCCCATGGTTCTATTACTAATTGGCAACTTCGTGAAAGTTGCACGGGGATCCTTGCTGCAAATGAAAGTGCAGCTTACAATCTGGTGTGGCTTAAATATGGACAAAGAATGAAATGTTGCCAACACCCGGATGTGCGGCTTATAATCAAGTGCAACTTGTAATTAAAGTACAGTAATTTCACGACTATAAGGCACACGCTTTTGACTAAAATTTTGGGCCAAACTCAGAAGTGCGCCTTATAATCCGGATGCACCTTATATTTGGACGAAGTTTGGAAATTTACCAATCCGGAAGTGCGAGCTGAAAACTGAGTCGGGATCCGCTGGAGCTGCAGCCGCATGGGGGAAACCGGGAACCGCAGGAACTGCTGCCACCGGGCAGGGGAAACTGCGAACCGGCGTGGCCACCGGCCGGGGGAAAGCAGGAAGAAGCTGCGCGGCTGCTGTCTGGGGAAATGTGGTGCAGCCTCCAGCTAGGGAGAAGCAAGAAGAAGTGGCATGGCCGCCAGCTGTGGAGAAGCAGGGAGAAGCGCCATGCAGCTGCCAGACGGGGAGAAACAGGGACAAGCAGTGCGGCTGCCAACCGGGGAGAAGCGGGGAGTAGCGGCGTGGCCGCTGGCTGGGAAGACGTGGTGCAGCCACCACCTGGGGGGAAGCCGCGGCGTGGCCGCGCAGTGGGAGCTGCAAGCTGTGCCAGCTGGTGCTGGGGACAGGCGGGAGTTTCGGGGGCCTGTGGCAATGGGGAGGGCACCTGGGGCTGCGTTTAAAGGCTACATTGATCTGTGAAAAATGTTTGCAAATTGAGCACCTGCCAGTAATTCATTACAGTAATTTCACGACCTTAAGGTGCACCAAACTATAAGGCGCACCCCCCAAGAGTCGCAACTTTGTAGCTCAGATAAGGTGCACCAGACTATAAGGCGCACTATTTTTTTGCAGCGAGGAGCCGCGCGGCACGCAACAAAGTAGCGAATTACGGGCAGGTTCTCAATTTGCAAAGTTTTTTGCTGCTTTTTCGCCACTTTTTTGTGACGATTTTTTGCCGCTTTTCAGCAGCTTTTCGCCGCGATTTTTTGACGCTTTTTTGCGGCACTTTTTCGATGCTTTTTCACGGCACTTTCTCACCGCTTCTCGGCGCTTTCCTGCGGCACTTCTTGGTGCTTCCCCGTGGCCACGCCACTTCCCCCCACTTCTCCCTGCCTGGCGGCCGCGCCGGTCCTCAATTTTTCCCGCCCGGCTCCCATGGCTCCCGAGGTCCCTGACTCCCCCCGCACGGCCACAGCTCCCGGAGGTCCTGGCTCAGTTTGCAGACCACACTTCCGGGTTCACAATTTTCTGAACTATGTAGATCAGATAAGGCGCACCGGACTATAAGGCGCACTTCCGGGTTTGAGGGAATATTTTAGTCAAAAGGGTGCGCCTTATAGTCGTGAAATTACTGTAATTTGTTGTGCATGTCACAGCTCCTCACTGCAAAAAAAGAGTGCGCCTTATATAATGTACAAAGTTGCGAAATTTGCCGACTCCTGGAGGTGCGCCTTATAATCCAGTGCGTCTTATAGTCGTGAAATTACTGTTATTGAAAAACTGTCTCTATGGTAAGAACAATAACTCAACTGTCACATATGATCACAAAAGTCAGTTACATTAAGATAAGTCATCTCATGGTAGCTTGTTCCCTGCAGTACTTCGTTAGAAGTTTATTGGCAGTATAATAATTAATTACTGGAAAACCTTAGACTACCAAAAGTCTGATTATAACATGAAGGGACAGGTAACCAACCAAATCCTGCTCATTATACTCAATTCGCTTTCAGCAGCAGGCTGTTTTCCTCAATCTATCATCTTAACCTAATTTAGGCATATCCCAGACTGACTAAATACTCACAAGTCTCAGACTTGCTAGTATTAGGAGATTGGGTTTCATCAGACTCCAAGAAGGAAAGAATACAGCTTACACTGGTATCAGCTATGTTACAAGCATTAATGTCTTCAGCAGTTAATTTCAGTTTCAGCTGTGATGCTTTTTTCTCTTCGAGCTTCTGATACATTTCTAAAAACCACAATAGATAAGCACAGAGGAGATAATTTGCAAAGACAAGCAAGAAAAAAAGCATGCCTAGGAATGATCTTCACACTGCAGGGTGGTATTTTTAGATTTTTGGAAGTTTGAACATTTCAGAAATCAATGTTTAGTCAGTCAGGCATGCATAAAAGTTAAAAGCTAAAATAAACCATATGGACATTGAAATTAGACAAAGGAATACAAACAACTAAATGAAGACACAATTTTATAGTCAAATATAGCTGAATTACTGAATCTTTCAGCTCAAAATAAATTCCTAATTACTGATGACTTCATTTACTAGGAAATGCATTCCTGTTGCTTAAAGATTTCCCAGAGATGCAAAGGATGAGAAGGTATGATCAAATCCAAAATATTTTATATTTGTTACGGGCAAAAATGGAGGAGAATTCTGAAGAAAACTGGCTTCAGAACAACCTAGCAGCATCATTAAGGTTGGGATCTTGAATTCGGAAGATGAGAACACAGACTGGGATGGAATTGCTGCACAGGCAATATACTTGTAATTAACAAAAAGGAAGTAAGCAGGAGAACCAAAAATATGACCAGTATAACAAATATGCTTCATTTAGGAACACAAGAGAGGATACACATTTAAAAACATGGGTTAAGAATGTCTTAGGCTGAAGGTCTAAACACATGATCAGATCAAACCAGTCTTACCACTTAGAAAACATGATCTGGTTTCAGTAAGACTTTGTCTTACCTTAAGATTCACAGCTTTTTACATGCGCTGGACATTGACTTCCAATTGTAAGTAATGAAGCTTAAATATGTTCTGTTTGTAGTTTTAGTCCAGCTACTGATGTGATCTTTTCATCAAGGAACAGTTCTGAGACAAAAAGAATACATTAAAGAATACATTGAAAAGAATTCATTTTAAAAAGTGTTCTTCACTAAAATGTATTTATTTTGTGTGGTACAGCCTACACCTCTGAAAACAAAGGCTGGAGAGCTGGACCATCGGACCACATGGAATACTTCACACACACAAGCAAGTGGATATGCATCTGTCTGAAAGACAGGAAGAAAAGCTCCAATGCTAAACAGAGCTTTTCTCCTTACAATTTATTCAGACTGGTGCTATGCAAGCTAGAGAATTCAGAGACTGAAGACCATATAGGCTGCAGAAATTTTTTCTTTTCTTTCAACAGTCTCTTTTCCTGTATCCTGTATCCTTTAATCTAAATTTGCAGCTATCATGATAAAGAAAATTTTTAGGTAATTTCACGCTGACTCAAGAGGAAGGAAGGATCAATGGTAATGGTTACAGAAAAACAGATTTGCCATGCATTCATCCTCAAACAAAGCACAGAGTAATAAAATGTCTTCTGCTACAGTCAGCGGGTGTCTGAGAAATACCTAACGTTCAAGAAAGAGAAGCTACAGTTTGAAAAAAATATGTAGTTAGGCAATTGTTTTCAGATATAGTCTGGAAAGAATTAGGACTTTACAAATGGTTGTTATATATGTGTGTATATATTTATATCTATATATCTATATCTATATCATCTATATATCTATATCTATATCTATATAATCTATATAATCTATATAATCTATATAATCTATATAATCTATATAATCTATATAATCTATATCTATATCTATATCTATATCTATATCATCTATATATAATCTATATATAATCTAGATTTTCTTTTCAATAGCTGGGTGCTTTCGTGTTTCCATGTCTGCATCATAAACTTTTGAAAATGGCTCATAACAGCAATAATACCAAAGAGATTTATCATTATTGCAGCTCCTCCCTGCTTTGGAAGAATGTCTACTACTTTCAGTCTTGCCTCAGGTCGCTAAATAATAAACCAAAAATTACCAGAAAATCCACTGGAAACTGTTGCTTCACTATTAGAGCAAGATATTGGTAAAAGCAAACAAACAAAAAGGTGGAATTTTCAGAAATTACTTGCATAAAAATAATTTTTAAAAGTTTATTTGTTTTCAATACAAATTTTGTACTTGAAGCTCAATTCATATGCTACAAAGGCAAAATAACTTAAAACGTAATTGGCAATACTAAAACAAGGTTTAAAGCCTGGGGGGAAAAAATGTCAATTGGAATAAGCTTTCTAAATAACCAGATATTCCAATCTGGATGAAGCAAACAGCAGGCAGCCTGCAAGTAGACATCCACTTAGTTTGCTAGGTCTTAGAAAAGTACTATCTTGCAGAGTCCCTTTCCAGTCTGTCCCTTTAGCTTCCTTTGAATTCACTGCGTCATGAATTCCCACTGTGTAACTCACAAAGAGATGATGAATGGACACAGCTACCCCCTGATGCATAAGCAAGGTGGAGGTCTCCATTACTCCCCTGCCTGACCACTGTGCAGATTTCTTGGCTGTCCTGAGCATTCTAAATGATGGCAAATGTCTCTGTTTAGGCCTCTGAGCTGTGCCAAGGGTGTCCAGTCCTCAGTTCCTCAGTGAGTCGAGGTTCCCAGAGCAAATCAGACAGCCAGGCAGCTGAATAGCAGGCTGTGCTGTACTGACACCAGGTGATGAAGGACAAGGTGTTTTGAGATGGCTGCTCCCAACATCACAGCCAACCTCAGGAGCACTTCTGGAATGGCAGTCAAAATACAATCTAAGAGGTGAGCACTTTGATACAAAGTATGAGCACTTTAGTACAAAGAAAAGCCTGCTGTAGATAATAATCTCAAGTGCAACTTTGCAAATTAGGTAAACCACTGAAGTCTAAACTATAAATTATATGCTGACTCTGAGTAAATGGAAGCCAGGTAAAGATAAGAAAGTTGGCTGGCCAAAAATTAGTATGGGAATATCTTGTTATAAAGGTTGCAAAAAGAAACAAAAAGACATGAAATATAAGATTTTCCACAGTGTTGCATGATGGCCTAGCTCCCTGCTCTCTTGAATTCTGCATGAGTCTTTCTGTTTTCTTGGTGTAAACAGTGTGCTCAGAGCTATTAGTTTTTTAGGGATCACAGATTTGTTTCAAGCTAAATGCAATGTGAAGTAAAATACTAATGATTTATAATTGTATTACTGCATTAGAACTGTTCAGTAACAAAATAAACAATTTTGTGACTCCCTTCTCATGAAGTTCTTAGCTTAAAACACAAAGAATTTAGTACTGTCAGTGTAATAATCTGAGCATCATCGAGGATAACTACACTAAATGATTCACAGTAGAATTGTAAGGGCTAAACACCAACTGATATCATACTCTGCCACTTTCTTTATGTCCATGTGTATTTATAAATCTACCATAAGGAAGAAGAAATGAATTTACTAGAATATTTCCAATATAGATATGAAGATAGTATTGGTTTCCTACTAATACTTAACTTGATGAAAATGTTTCTGAAAATATGGTAGCTAAGGAATGTTACCCTTGCATAAAGATTGCCCAGAAATAGTTTGTTAGCTGAATTACCATATTCGTCTGAGGTGTTTGCCCAAGAATACCGAGCCACATGTGAAATTGTTCTAATGTGTTCTATAGTTTATGAATGAGCTCTCGCCATATAGCATCACACTTCACAATTAAAGTTATTACTGTAAAATGCAGGAAATTGCATTCATGGTTAATTGCATAATTCATTAACTCAAGCAAAGTGTGAGCTTGGTAAATATGTAAAACTTTTCAATCAACTCAAGTAGAATGAAAGAGGAAAACACATTATTGCTGAAGCTTTATATAGCAAATAAATGTTGAGTTGAGGAATGCATTTGGTTTTACATTCTCATTTAATATTAAAAAGGAAAAATTAGTGAGCACAAAAATCCCAGGTGGGAGCTACCTTAATATTTTGGGGTTTTTATCCTTGGGGTTGAGACAGAAAGATTCAAAGATTTCAGCTAGCTATTAAATCTAACATTGATTTGCTTGACTTACAAAGCACCTAACTGAAAATGATGATAGCACTGTGCATTTATTTACATTTTTATTACTTTCGATAGACCAAGGGGTGAAATAGGAAAAGACACTATCTTTGAGGTATAAATATCTTTGAAAGTCTAGAACTCAATATTAAATGGAATGCACAAGTCTGAGCCTCTAAATTACAGTAATTTCACGACCATGAGGCGCACCGGACCATGAGGCGCACCCCCTGGGAGTCGGCAAAATTCACAACTTTGTAGATCATATAAGGCACAACAGACTATAGGGGGCACCTTTTTTTTTTGCAGTGAGGATCCGCCCCCACCTCCCCCTGCGTGGTTGCTGGCCAAGGCCCCGCCTCAACCCAGAAGCCATAGGCCCCCGGGCCTGCCTGTACACAGCAGGAGGGGCGCCGCAGACCTCCAGGCTTGCCTGCACCCAGCGGGGCCAGGGCATGCCTGTTGCTGCTCCGCCTGGCCTCCCCGGGGCCAAGGCATGCCTGCCAGGGCTCCTCCCTCCCTTCCCAGGGCCGGGGCAAGCCTGCTGGGACTCCGCTCCACCTCCACCTGGCAGCCATGCCCCTGCCGGCTCCCCCTGCAGCTCGCAGTTCACACTGCCGGGTTTGCAAATTTCCGAACTTTGTCCATTATATAAGGTGCACTGGACTATAAGGCGCACTTCCGGGTTCAGGGGAAAATTTTAGTCAAAAGGGTGCACCTTGTAGTCATGAAATTACTGTATTCTCCTGTGACAACCCTGGTTTCTGTTCCATTTAAAGACATCTTGCAAACAAACACAGAAAAATAATCATTTATTTTTAAAGTAATTAACTATTGTTTTTTAACTTTTGAATTATTACTTATTTTAACAATTTCTTCATGTTCTTTCCCATGTTGGTCATTCCAGAATTATGGTAATATGCTTGTGACTATTAATATAAGGCTTACTGGTACTATTCAACCATGCTTATATATTTATAATATATGCTGTTGCCTCATCTATCCTTCTAGAAAGAAACTGAATAACACTACCATCATTTAGAAAAAGATTTTGAATCCAAGTAAAAGGAACATTTTCAGAGCACCTTTATTCACATTTTCTTCCCAGTTTTGCCATCCTTCCTCATACACCTTTGGATTTACCAGGAATGCACTAGTAGCCAGTCTTGCCCTTTTGGTAAGTATCTTTGCCTAGTCTTATGAAATATGGATGGATATCAAGGCCTTAAGAATAATGTACTAACCTCTTTGAAACAAATTCTTGCCTCAGATGAAGATGGAAACACTCTAGCAATAATCTAGAAACCAAAGAACTTGCCCCTTGGGTTTTATATCTAGATTAATACTTTATTCCTCGAAGAGTTGCTGAAGCCCATTGCCTCAAACATCATGCAGACTGAGGTAATTAAACATGGAGTGATGAGCTTTCTTTGAGAATGAATCCCATAATCTCTGCAGAAAATAATGACCTAGGAAAGAAAGGACACTAAATCTAAATATGCAGTTTCTGGTAAACTGCAACTCAGGTCTATTGAGCAACTTTGTTTTTTGGAGCATTGTTTTGAAAACATTATTACTAATGAGCACAGCTGTGTTTTGCAGCAGATTGTTCTCTGTCAATGCATTACACATAAAAGCCTCCTACATGGAGTCACTGGTAGAATACAGATTTTACAGCTAAAAAGAATTTTCTTTCTCTTGATCCAACAAAGCTAAGGAATTCATGCAGGAAAACACTGACAGCTATAAAATAATATGTCATAGTTAATAGTCTCTTGCAGTACTTTTACACATTATCTGTACATGTATATTTATTTGCATTGTGCTTGACATTTAAAAAGCAATTCAAGCTCTGCAGAAGAACATAGGAGACTCCAGTAAAGCACTGCTGAGCCACACACAAGTGAATTACAAGTCATGTTATCTGTGACATAGCACAGATAAGAGCTGACACATAAGGAACATAGTAGTGTTTTTTACAGCTAATAGTTGCAAAAATGTGTTCTATTGATGGTGCAATATTCTTTAGCAGATGTGAAATCTTCACTATCAATAAATTAGTTGAAGACTTCCTTATCTAACAATATCATAGTCTAACAATATAAAATTCTGATTGATATCAGTATAGCACAGCAAACAGCAGAATAGTTGATTTTACACGATCCTAATCAACTGTCAGCTTTTCAATTGCTTTGTAACCTTTAGCACATCTGTCTCAGCAGCTGAAATCCGAGCACTGGATAAAAATAGTAGCAGAATATCTGTCACGATTAAAAAAAAAAAAACATGCAAAAAACTAGAAGAACAACTTTTGCTACAGAAAGAGTTCATGCACTGGATATAGCTCACCAGAGACAAGCTATCTGCACATCTTAGGGGCAGGAATGTTGATGGAGCTAGGTGTATCCTGTAAGGGAGACATGAAACAAAGGAATGATCCAGGTGGTAATTGAAACCTGAACTTTGCATCACCAACTTGAAAACACATATTACTTTTCATGCCCCTATATGTTAAAGACTCAAGTCACTCAAACTCCACCTAAACATGAAATGACACAACCTACTACTTTACTTTTTCCTCTCCCTCAAGAAAAAAAATTTATGAAAGGTATTTTCTTTAAAGGTAAAAAGTATTTTTCATCAGTTATACTAGGTACTCTAAAAAAAACACTAATGCTTTTCAGTATCCATTAATAAAATGACATGCATCTAAGAAATTTAGAAAACTAGATATAAAAGGAAAACATTTAATAGTCCAAGTAAAGACCATATAAAATTAGTCATCTCAAATACCTACTGAGTGGTTGAACATGTTGCAGAAACTGGCCTTTTCCTTCCTTTCATTGAGTCTGAATCCAATGTTCTGTCACAGAATATCCTTGTTCTGCTTGGAATTTGCTTACCTGGACTTCCAGTGCTAAGATTTGAAGTGATTTTTCTAGTTGATCTTTGAGCATTTTATATTCTTTTCCTGCTGCAGTCAGAGCAGCTACTTTTCATATAATGCAGTACTCAGCTTGGGTTACAGCAAAAGTTTGCTGTTTTCTCATGCATCCTTATAATTTATTAAATGACCACCTGTCCAGTTCCACAGAAGATGTAAATGAAAATTGTCCTAATGTAAAGATTTTTTCAGTCTAAAATCGTTAATACAGTCTCAGTAGAAAGTTATTCTCTAAATAATGCAACAGCCTGACAGGGGCTCCCAACTGTTTGATGAGCCTTAGGTATTCCACAGAAAATATTGTTAATGGTAGGCCATCTAATCAGAAGTTTAGAGTTGACACTGGTCTTTCTGCCTAAAGCTGTTCTTCCAGGGAAAGGATTAGCAGTCTTGGGCTTCACCCAGTACAGAATATAATCAGGCACTGTAGAAACAAGGTATTGGAAACTCCATTTAAGGTGTATGGAAAAGGTCAGATATTGAGAGGTGAGAAAGGAAACAGTAGTGGCTATGATGAAAACAACTGACAAAAACAGAGAAAAACTTACAGAGACATAGCCAGTAAAGTGAAAAATAATTTTAAATACATGTGCTTAGAGAGAAAGAGCTTACAGTACACTAAATGGAGGACAAAATTAAATCAAAAGCTTGATGTGACTTCAGATCAAAGCATGAGCAATAATTGTTGTATTAAACATGTAGTCTAAAATGCAATCTATAGGTTTATATTGGTTTTAATATTCCATAGTGTTATCAAGCTTAACAATTCTTCGGGAACATTCTTTATTTTAGCATTCTCTCTAATCCATACAGCATAGAGCAGCATATATCCTTACCCTCCCTCACATAAAACCATCAATGTAAATAAACTGACTGCAACCTACAGATGGGTGAACATCTGAAGCTAATGTATTTGAAAGAGATCAACAGTTTGGAAAGCAGACCTGCATCATTTACTGGGTCATCAATTGGTAACCTTTCAAATGAAATGCAAATAAATTGCTATTTCAAATGCATTTCATCCAGCTGAAGCAAAGACTAAAATTCACTGTGTTAATTGCTCAAATTCTGAAAACAGTTATGAAGTCAAATTTCATAATATAAATGACAAGGCCTGCAATTTTTCCTTAACAGGACATAATGAATTTACATCTGGAGGTTCCTTCAAAAATAAAAACCTCATCCTACATTCTAAGTCTGGTATTTTATGTCCTATGAATCTGCAATTAATTCCTCCAAAAATTAATTTTTCAGTGGAACTTTGTGCTATATTCTACTCCACCTCTTTATATTAATGGTTAGAACACAGATTTTAAAACTGTATTTATAATAATATTTAATAGGTTTTAATAATTAATTGTAGTGAAAAATTACTATCCTCTAATACCCATTTTTAACCTGGAAATTAAATAAATAATTAAATAACTTTTTTTTTTAATACATTGCATATTAGACAAGTCAAGATTCAGTGACATTTAACCATGTCATTGTTAAAAGAGGGTAGAAACAAAAAAGGTGGGCAATAAATCCCATGCAGAAATAAACCTGAACAACATCCTATGTTTTTAAATTAAGATATTACATGCAAAAACACATATAAGATATAACTGAGACATCCTACTTGCATGCACTTACAAAATAGTTAAAATGTTTAAAAAGTTCTGGACCACATATCTGGCAGATTTATTATGTAATCCACCATGACATTCTGGTCAGTGATTCTTTATATTTCAGTATCATTTCTATGAGTTTATTCTCAAACAGAACAGTTGATTTATGAAAAAGAAGAATATTCTTAAACTAGTCTATGATGCAGTCAAATCCAATAAGAATTATTTGTATAATATTTGCACAGGTGATTTGGGAAGTAACTTTTTCTTTTTTCCATTTATATTTCCAAATAGTATTAAGAATATACAAAGGCTTCCTCCAACTGAAAGCAACATAGCAGTGTGCACCTGGCTGTGGAAGTAGTAAGCAAGCTCCTGGGAAAAACATGCCAGTGAAAATTTACCAAAAGCAAAGCATTTTGACTCAGCAAGATGGCAAATGTAGAATACCTTCTTCCCAGAGTAAATATCTGCACTGGAAGTTGTTGCAATAAGTTATAATTATGGGAATTATGAAAGTCAATATTCAAGGTCAGTAAGTTATCGGCACTATTTCCGTGGAAACAGGACAATATTGTCCAATACTGTTTATTTTCACCTGGTATTTAATTTCAGGTAATTTTTCTAATATCAATTTATCATGACTTGTTTTCCTTCGCAAGGGGAGAAGTAGGACTCTTTCCATGTTTGCATTTTATTCTACCATCTCCAATTCTGTATTTCCCAATTACATATTGCATACTCCTAACCATTAAATAAATTGGCTTATTATTTCACCAGTGGACATCAGAATGCTTAGACCCATGTAAATGACACTGTAACCATTCCATAGCATTAATTCCATAGTAATTAGTGTACTTCAGATGCAAAATGGCAGAGGAAAACTGGGAAAGAAGAAACCGAAAAACAGTTAATAAACTTTCTACTGTTATAGTGTGTGTTTGTAAAGTGATCCTTGTGCCCCTGGTTCAGCATAAAGCTGCTTCCCTCATCTGTTTAATTACCTTGTCAGAAAACTTATTCTGGAGTGGAAGGGTGCTGCTAATATGGTCCTGTTTGCTTTCTAGAGCAGTGGCATGACCAAAGTTTGCTAGTTAGTGTCTTCATGGCTCATTTCCATATCTGCATTTTGCTATAAGAAGGAATTCACTACTTTTTTGCAAACGGTTTCATGGAAGACAGTTAAGTGATTTGCCTGGGTATTGTATCCCTCCAAGAGCTAGAAAGGGAAAGAGAAGGCAAATGAAGGGGAAAGAGAAATGAACATTGGAACATGCCCATCTTTTATTGCAAAGAGAATCTGCAGTAGGAGTTCCACCCTGAAGCCTGCTGATAGTGCATTTTAGTATAAGGCCATAATGCATTGCCATTAGCTTGCCAATCCTGAACAGAAATCAAGTTGAGGAAACTCAGGGCAGAAGGGAAAAATGCCAGTTCAAGCATCTGGAGAAACAGAATACCAGGCTTATGGTTTACTGTCTGGGGTCCAACTACCAAAACTCCTAAAAGTTTTATTTGATGTAGTACAACATTCCCAACAGCATCTAAAGTTACATATTTCCAGGCATGTAAATGGTAGAAGGCAAATAGGAATCTACTGACAGAAACTTAAGCGCTGAAACAGTATCTGAGTATTAAATTTAGCAGAGACACGTCGTCATTATACAATCATCAGAAATAGCTGAAAGTTGGAAGCAAAGCTGCAGAGATCCAGTTAATAACCAGGTCCCCTTTAGAAATTTGTCTTCGAAGTTGATCTTAATTAGAGCTCATCTTATTGCGTTGCATCGAGATGAACCTCTTTTTAACATCAGATCTACATCCCTGTTAGCAGCTTTGCCACAATACTTTATGGAATTGCAAAAACTGAGAACAGACCAGCATTTACAGACCCTTTTACCTGTTCAATTTAGAGGCTTGTGATGAGTGCAAGATAATTTCAGGGCAATTAAGACAATTTAGAGAGGAATGCAAAAACCTCCCAGAGAAAAATGAGAAAAGGACATTTTTTTAATTCACTGAGAATTACATTTGGAATCTTATATTTGGAAGAAATTCATCCATGCCTAATTTTTAATCTGCAGAGCTTTGATTAAATTTCCTACATGTAAAATGAGATTTAGAAGGGGAGCCAGCCATACAGATGTTATGGAGGAGCTGTACCGACCATTCCCTTAACTAATTTACATAAGTCGTGTCAACTTTCTTTAACACTTTACATTGGTAAAGGAAACACTATCAATGTTTCCAGTACAACCATAAGAGTAATAACAATTAGATTTATTCTATACTCCAAGAACCTAGGACAAAACAGCACAGCAGATTTACATATTCTTTATTACCTTTTAGTGATATCCATTCAAAAGGAAAAGAAACATTTGAGTCAAAAGTGAGTGTAAATTACAATGCAAATTTAAGGGGAAGGATAAAAATTAGAAATGTTTAGAACCAATACACAATGTCATTTGCACTCCTGAATCTTCCTGCTAGGCTTCCACAAAGATTTGATTGACACAAATTATTGACAGTGACATCCTGTTTACCATCACTTTATGGTTTTTCTTATCTATGAAATGGAGTTAGCTGGAAAATGTAATTCCAGAAAGCACACAAAAATCACAAGAGTGTGTGCATACAAATAATAAATACTAATGTTTAAGGATATAAATATTCTTAGTCTGCTTGTCCATGTGGTGAATACACCCAAGTATTTCAGGGTGCTTGGGCAGTACCTTGCAGAGATTCTGGTCTGGCCATGTATCACTGAACCTCTTTATCAAGTAGGTAATTTCCATTACATATTTTCAATAAAGAATGATTAAAAAAAGGATGACTAATTTAAGAATTATCTGGTTTCTTCCATGAGTATGCATAGATATCTCTAGCATTCCAAATATTCTGTTAATGTGTGCAGTATGACACAATGACTGTGATTTCCTTACAGATATTTCTTTTAACGGCAACTTTTCAAGACTGATAAGAAATAGCTTAACAAGTCACACCTCTGCAGTTTTTACAGCACATTAACCACACTTTGAAATAGTTACCTGAAGTCCAGAATGCCAAATGATTGCTAGGGGGCTTCACTGAAGTAAAATGGTGTTAAATGTAAGCATCAGAGCTTCTTACACTGTAAGCTCTGTACATTGCAAGCTTGTAAAAAGTGAGCAAAGAATGAGCACTGCTGCTGTTCATCAAACGTGTCTGATATCAAGCGATAATGAGCACAGATCTACTAAGATATTATTATTCTAGGCAGATATTATTTTATCTGTCTAGAAACAGATGAAATAATAAAATACTGTGCATTAAAGATGCTAGCCTAAACCAGAACAAATAATCTTTTAGGAAAGGGATATCAAGCAAAATATAAGGTAGTCAAAAGATACTTCCCTTTTCCAAATAATGTGAGTTTTATAAAAATGTTCTGGACAATTCTGAGACATGCATATTTCTCTGGCCATAAGATTAACATGACCTATATCAGTGCCACTAAAATCAAGATTTGGCCTTTTACACCAGTGTTTCTGAAAAGTCTATTCACTTTTTCAGCTGGACACCAGAGTACCAGAGTACCAGTATTAAGAGACACAGTACTAAATCTCAGATAGGTTTCCCATCAAAGTTCAACTGCTTTATTGGGTGGGTTTACTTGGTAATATTTTCTATTTAGAGAACCAGCCATCAGACAAAGCTGACTTTCTGAAATGTATGTAATTTAACTTGCCATACGGGAAGAGGGAACATGTGAACTATTTTCTCAAGTTCTTTCTCAGTGTGCAATTAAACTGGTCCTTAATATTTCATATCTTTAATATTAATAATAGAAACATACCTCATAGAATAATTTGGAAATGAAAAGCTAACTGTTCACAATGAAATGTGACTGCTGCTTTCTGTGCTTCAACTGTCCAATAACTCACACAGACTTCAAGAAAAGAGTCAGATTGCATTAAGTATTAGCCTCACCTTTATTCTGTTGTACAACCTTTCAAGTACTTGCATTTGATCACATAGGTCATGATGACTCCTGAAAAACTAGAGAGAAACATGTCTTGTCATCTTGTGCTCTAAAAGATTTTATGAGTCAGAGAGAGACTTCATACTTCTGCAAAATAAACATTTCATTGAATAAATATCAAACATAATGCAATTCAGAAAACCTGTTCCACATTAAGTGCATAACATACACAAGTTTATATATAAACTTCTTCTGTGTTCTCTGGCTTAAATTAAAATTTCTAAAATTATGGTTATGAAAAAGCACATTCAGAATGTTGACTACAACTTAGTTCCAGCTGCTAAAACTTGATGAAAATACTTTAATTATTTTATAAGGGCCATGTGACTACAAAGCGAAGTCATTAGAAAAGGGTTTCTTTAAGACAGTTCCCATATTTTCTGATTTTTTTTTTATGTTCAACTACTAAACATATATACACTGTACGATTTACTCACGATTACTAGTAACTTCAGCTTCCACAATTTTGTTTCTTCTCTGCATTACATATCTGTGCACCCATCCCAATTTATCTGACCTTTCCTGCAATGGCATAAATATGCATTTAGCAAATTACTCCTTTCTGGTCCTCCCATACTGCCTTCCCCTCCCTTGCCTCCCTCCACCCCCTAATAATCTGGAAAATGGCCAGAAAAAAATAATAAATCTGACGCATTATTGGAACACCCCTCGCAGTCTTGACAGGATTAATCTGAAAACCTACTATTATTTACAGGAGTACAGTAGGGACATGATCCAATTTGCAAGGAATTAATTGTAGTCTTTTTACACTAATTTATAAGCTGTAATAGAAGCTGGAAGAAGTCAGCTTGGAGAAGATTTCCCAAATGATGGGAAATTAGAAGCAAATGAAAATAATTGTGTAAATGTTTTCTAACATCACAGTTTTTGTCCTTGGTAGATTTGGTCACTGGACTCTTGCGTTTTGTCTGAGCATTCTAAAACTTGAAGTATGAATTTTCTGGACTGCTTGGTACTTTTTATAGTTTCTACTGTTTGTTGTTTTTTGGTTTTTTTTTTGAAGAATCCATGTCCAGGTTCAGTACAATGTTGAATAGTGAGCACAACTCTAGCCTTATTTTTCACTAACATATTTAACTGTAATTGAAAATTAAGATGTATTGGCATTTAAAATAACCATAACTAAATGTAGTGGTCGTGTAATTGACTTCTGAATAGTCACCTCAATTGTTCCTTGAAGTCTGTTTGAAAGAGAAGAGATGTGATGAAATGCTCTAGAAGAATGTCAGGATGATGCAGTCTGTAAAAGATCTTTGAAGCATCCTTCAAGAATTTGGTTTAGCTGTACATGGAACTCAGAACTTGCTACTCTCATCACAATTACTACCTGCATAGAGTATATTGCTGAGATATTAATCTGAAAAAGTGCATGTAAGTATGTTCATTTTCGCCTATTGTATTTCAACTAAAATTATATAATCCAGTAATTTACAGCTGGTTTAAAATAAGATGCAAAAGTCTGGTACAAATACTGAAATAAAGGATCATCACTTATTTTCTAAGGTATGAATTGCATTTTCATTGTCAATGTAGTTATCAACACAAATGTCAGAATTCAATGTCATCTTGATGTTTCAGTCAGAAAAATGATGAGTACTTAAAAAAAACTGAACAGTTGGTAGTTTTTGAGCATACTGATGTGCAAAATGAGTAATAGAAAAATGTGCAAGGAAATGTTTCAAATAATAGAAGTAGGAAAAACAAGTATTGATGTTGATACAAAACTGCAGATTTATGTCTGATCATGAAGAAAAGGTTGAAGTATACTGCTGGCTAATCGTAGTTAGCATGCCATTTGGTAGTGAAATGAAAATTTATGCCAAATATCAGTTAATGTGTACCTGAACTCTCATGATAAAACGTGTTTAACTTTATAGTGAGATACTATGGACATTCAATCATTTGTTTTATTATGCCACCTTATTTCAAGACAGTAACTCTGACTTGTCATTACACACAAAATGTACCTGGACAAAATGCAGCTTGCTAAATGTCGGAGACCTGGTTATACATATCCACCAATAGCTCTGGAAGAAGTCTTACTATTCAAAGTCATCAGAAAGGTAGAGCAGCATGGGAATAGAAGATGTTTTAAAAGCAGCAATGTTCAGTGTGTGGAACCTGGTATAATAAATAATTGTGCATCTTTGATCACCACACTCAGATTGGCCTCCCAGGAAAAATGAGGAAAACCAGATCACAGTTTGAACAGTAAGAGGAAACTGGTAAAAGAAGTGCTGAAAACTTCCCCTCCTATTTCACAGCACAACAAATATTATTTGAAAACAAATTTACTCCTCAACAACTCGTTCTTCATCAAAGCTTTCTTTATTTTCTATTTTTCATCATTTACTGATTGGTTGCTGTTACAGACTGAAAACAGAAGTCTGTTTGAAAGAGAAGAGACGTGATGAAATGCTCAACAAGAATGCCAGTATGATATAGCCTGTAAAAGATCTTTGAAGCACTTTTCAGAGAAGTTTTACGTCACAGATATATTACTTTCATAAAATTTTGTATATATTTATATCTGAAAACAAATATTGAAATGAAATTTTAAGGCAGACATAAAATTACTGCCTTGAAAATAGAAAATTGGTATCTAATATCCAGAATATCTGAGGTAGCATTTTCTCACTAAGAATCTCCCTATGTCTAGACAAATAGTGCATCATAGTTACAGATCATTTCCAGAACGCTCATGGATTGAAACTGCTGTTCTCTGGTTAAGTGATTTACTAAGACTTTCACTGAGATTGAGAAATTAATCCTTATGAAAATATTATTTCTCTTATTTTAGAAAATAAGCAATTAATACTCATTAACTGCATCTCACTATAACAACTATTCAATAGGTCTTTGAAATAGAATCTGTGTTGGTCATGAATTAACTGCTATGCTGAGTTTCATTTTGTGAATACAGATGGGCTATCTCAGTAAATTACAGGCATTATAAAAATATTAATTTGGAACCCAGTTATTTTCTTTTGATAAGCTTAATCTTATATTCCATGATTCTAGGTGTTTCCCAAGAAGTCATGGCAGATGTAAAATAAAAATCCTCCACTCATTATTATTCACACCACCAATGTCCTACATATGAATGGAAATGTGATATAATGTGGTTGACCAGACAAATACATAGTATTTTTGTTTTCTGTAAATAACAAAAAAAATCTGCCTCTAATTCTAATATTGAGAAAATCTCATGACTGTTTGTCCAATTTTTCAAACAGATAGTTCTGTCTACATTTATAACTCCTAAATACAATTCAACAAAGAACGTGAAAAGAATTTTCTTTATACCACTAGAGAGAAAAACCTTCATAAAATTGCTCTTATGATCCTTCATATGCTAGGTATGAAAGAAGTTTGCAAAACTATTTGAAAGGAACAGAAAGAAAACTGACAAATTGCTCATAAAGAAAACATAGCTAAGAAAAATAATGGTGATTCACATTTTATAATAATAAGAAAAAAGCAAAATACTCCAAATTTCATTTCACCTTCCTAGGACAGAAGACTTTTTTCCTTTCCTGACTTTCCTGACTTTTCTGAATAAATCAATGTAAAACTGAGAAATGGCCCCTTCTAATCAATCCACAAGAGCCAGACTGAAGATCAATTGTGAAGATGCAGTGGTCAAGTGAGGTTATCAGGGAAAGGTTTTTCTCTACCATGTGTTGTGCTGTTTTAGTCTACACAGGTGCCTCCCTGAATGATAGAGCCCTAGCAGTCTTATGCCTGCATTTCAAAAATATTTGTCCTTGGTAACTTAATGTAAATATTTGATTTTATAAGGCAAAACAGTAATGGGAATTTGCAATCATATTCTCCACATCCTTTAATTAGCATCAATGTTGCACTGTCATTTGACAAATATTTCAGCTTTTCTCTCAAAATGATGACAAATACAGCTGGATTTGTTAGGAGGAATGACATATTTCTGAAACAGGCACTACAGATATCTTTTTATATGCAGAATTGGCACAAAGAGACAGATAATACCTAAAGCATATTTTGGGTGGCCAGTTTTCTGCAGCAAGGTCTCCACAGCCAAGCAGAAGAGAATAACTGCTATACCATATCAGCTGAGCAGGCAGCATCGCTATGACCTGGAAATGAGAAAGTACCCTGTGCCCTATAATGATTAATGTCAGGACAGGAACTCCTAACCTAATTTTCACTACACCTCTATGTATTTTTTTTACTGTACACCTGACTGGAGAGCGGGAAAAGAAGCAATCCAAAGAAAACATAGAAAATGAATGGTGATTATCTTTCTTTCTTTGAGCTTTGTTTGTGTTTTCTGGTGTAGAGAGAGGAAGAAAAGAGATAATTAAGGACTTTCATTTCCTTTCCCTATACAGGATGAGACACCTTGTAGATCCAGATTTCCCAGGGAGTAATTTCTACGTGGCAAAGTTCTTAACTACAGAAATGTTAGCTAGAAGGCAAGGAGATTGGGACATACCTTGTTCTGCTTATTCAAGGCTGACCATCCCTTGGAAATATTATCTGTTATCTTCAACTTTATACATGTTATCATCAGCTTCAGAGCAACCATGAGGTATATGTATTCCCCCCTCAGCATCTGCACTGCTGAGTTCACTTAAGTGCAACAGAAAACCCAGTTTTCAGGACATTTGAAGAAATACTCCAAAATGCCTGAAGTACTAAGAACCAAAAAATTGGTGCAGAAAATATCCATTCTGGCACATTAGTCACTTTTGATCACTACCCACAGGCAAATGCTAATGAACAAAACTGTCAGATCTACTGCTTTCTGCTCACAGTCCTGAAAGGACAGTCCTCTTTATGATACACAGAAGACGCCTTCATTTGCAAGTGCTGAAATTGGACAATTCAACTTTGTTGCTAAATTGAACCTTGCTGTTCTTTCACATACTTAGGAGACATTGAGTCCTATTTTTTCCACACAGCAATGATAGAAAGGAATAAGCACACAGTGTTACTCCAAATATTACTATCTGCTCATCCTTAGATTAACTATAACAATAAAGGCTGTGTGTTGTACTTTCTTTATAGTCCCTCCCACTGTGGTCTGCTGACATTCAAAGTCTCCACAAGAGTCTTTGTAAAGACATAATGGATCAGTGACAGTCTTGACATCAAAAGCAAATACAAACCCTCTGAGGACAAGAATGCTAATATTTAATCTGATAGCAATTGCAAATTCTTGTTGTAGCTGTAAAAGAAACCATAATTACTAACAGCACCAAGAACCAAGAGGCTGACTCTAGGTTCATGCAGAGAAAAATTATAAGTGACTCAAAAATACAGTACATAAAACTGGTCTGAGTATATACATTGTGTCACAAAGGATTCTGCAACTATTTTCTGAGAAGGATTTTATGTTCTCCCCCTGCCATTTGTGTTCTTGCACCACTCTTGTTCTTTGGCAACCCAGTGTTTGCTGCAGCCACTAAATTCTTACCAGAAAAGAACAGCCTTTATAGCCACAATAATTCATACCAGTTAGAGATTTCCTTCTCCCGCCTCTTAAATTGTAAGGAAATTTTTTTAGAGGGGAAAACATGCTCTTTTACCTTCCTCTGCCCTTCACACTAACCTGCAGAAATGAGTTCTCTCCTATGTGGTACAATCCTCTCTCAGATCTTACTGGCCAGAGCCAGCTGCCAGATTAGGAAGATGTCAGGACACCAGCATCAAGCCCTCTTGAACAGATCACAACATTTTATTCCTTGCCCTGGAGCCCAGTTTCATCTAAGCTGTGCTACAACATTCAAATACGATCCTT
>PYHW01009837.1:3425992-3472832 GCA_013186435.1 Turdus rufiventris | reverse complement strand
ATCTACAATGTTGCAATTTTTGCTGACTCCCGGGGGGTGCGCCTTATAGTCAGGTGTGCCTTATGGTCGTGAATTTACTGTAATTGTTTGCTATTGTTCCTTTTGATAACATGAGAAAAAATATGCACAGTGACATGACTTTTTCACCTACCTTGTGATAACAGATAGTTCAGCAGCTCACTGATCAAGGGCATCTTTCTGTCTCTCACTTGGCAACTCTATCTGGTCTGCATAGGCTGCTGACACACCAGCAGCAGCCACATCACATTAACAGGAGCTGCAGCTCCTGCAGCTCCAGGACTGGATCAGCAGAGAAACAGAGATGGTGCTAATGGCCATTTCAGCTATGCACCTTTGGGCTGTGGCTGGTGTTGCAGATTGAACACTTGGTAATTTTGATGTGCTGGGTTTGCCCTACAGGACTTCAAGCACATTTTCTTCTGAAGGGATCAGATTTATGCAGTCATTCACCTTTCCTTGATGTAACAGCAAACCACCGGTTGTGTGGCTGATCAAGAGACAAGATTTGAAAATACAGTGCTAATCTAAGCACAACTGCTACAGCAGGTAAAACTAAGTGTTTCTTCATCATCATTACAAAGACAACTAATCTAGTAAAAGAGTAATCCAGTCAACTGAAACTGTACTGTCTTACCAGATGACCAATATGGGGAACATGGAAAAGCCATAGAAAATACCAACTAAAACACCAGTATCAATAAATCTCAACAAAAACTTCCTCTTCTGTTGCTGCTATAAGGAGGAAGGTTCTCTTATTTTCAGCACAACTTGTATTCTGCTTTATCTTTTGAGGAGTACATGCAGATCTCTGCAAAGCAATGGCTCCTGACTGAAATACATACCACTCAGTAGCAAGTAACTGCTGGACAAGATACTTCTTGTTAACAACCTGGATATCAGACTTCCAATAACAAAAGCTGTCAGGACAAGATTCTTCACCATCTAAGTGTAATTAAATGACTAATGAAAAAGAACAGTGTCTCTATATACTAGCTAATATATGTGAAGCAAATTTATATGTGTGATAAAACAGCTTTGGTTAAAAAGATTTTCAACATAGTTCTTTACTTTTAAAGTATCAGGTCTAAGTAAACTACAGAGTTTCACTCCCCCACTTAAAAACAGAGGGTATTTAGCTCATGGAGCCTTGTGATGGAGCCTTTCTAACTATTTTGGCATCATTGAAAGAACCTTACAATGGAAAAAAGATTTTTTACTTCTCAAAGTATAGTGAGGACATGTTAATGAGTGATAACTACTTTTTTTAGGTGGAAATCCATTTTATTATACAATAAGGCAGTGATACAAGGCAAAGACCTTGAGGAAGGACTCACTCAAATCCATACTTCAGTTAGCATCAATATTAAATAGGGCTTAATGTGCAGCTGTTTCTTTCAGCTTTAATTTAACTTTATTTTGGTTAGAACAAACACTCTACAGTTGTAACCCCAAAATGCCATCTTTAATTATTCTCTGTTCATATTTTTTCCATTGTGGATGCCCAATTTCAACTCGGCACCTTTGCAGTTTCAGAGAAGCCACAGCAAACACCATCCCCCTCTCCTTTATCTCCCTCTGTTTTGTCCAGTCCCAGAATTCAGGGCAGCTTTGGAATAAACTGACATGCAAAAGAGTAATTATCCCTCAGTCTGCATGAGGAAATCAGTGGAAGACTAGAAATCTAGCATTAACTTAACCATCAATTTGTGCCCATGCACAAGACCCAGCTGTAGCACATGAAGATTATGATATGCATTAGATATGCATTAGTGTTTTAGTTATGTTGATTGACAGCCAAGTTTTTTGTGATTCAGTTGATGTTTGGTATGCACAGATAGAAAATTATTATTTTGACATTCTTATTAATTGATTTAATGTTATTTTAAATGTTGGTTGTAAAAAAAATAAAAGAAAGGCAGAAAAAAAAAAAGGCAGAAAAGGCAAAGCCTTCTTAGTAACATCTTTTGTGTGTCATGCAAAGTGATGTGTGTGGAGTTGGGTGGTGGAGGCTTTCTTAACATTTTCTAATTATTCTTTCCTGAGTGACTGCATGTTTCGATTTCCTTCAAAGAATAAAACCCTTTCTTTTAGTGCTCTTTTAGTTTTTCTGGTTCATGGTAACTGTTGACAATTGCCTTGCTTGAGACATCAGCCCCAAGATACTTTATAACTAGATACTAAGTGATGCTACAGATAGCAGGAGAAGCACTTACGGCTGTGAAAACTGAAGTTGATTAAAGATTGATGGGCATAATACTTAAATATTCTAACAGAAGAAAGGTGTAAATAACTGCTAAAAAAGTGAGCTGCATTTCAACAGCTTCCAACCTTACACAAAGACACATATGCAATTATATTTTCTGAGCAGTTTCTGGGATCGTGTATTCAGAGTATTTGTGATAAGCCTCAATGAAGAACTATAATCAGACATATAAATCAGTCTTATTCAAGAGTTTCTTTTCTTCAACAAACTAAAACCCAGTAAGATCTTTTCATGCTAAATACAGACTACTCTTGATTCCTAAATATCTAATATTATAAAACAAAGGGAATTTTCAAATGAGAACAGAAGCAAACTTTAGTCCTATCCTCAAAAGTGTAGCCACTTGATGCCAGTGGGACAAGGGTTTTATCCTAGATATTTTACCACTGAGCAGGTGGACAAAATGCCATAGTAGTATGACAGCATAGTCACAGTTCTCCACAGTTAAAGGTATCAACTAAAACCACTTGAAAATGCATAAACTGTTCAGCCAAGAAACATTTAATTATGCATTCTTTAGCCACCAATTCTAAGTTGTTTGCTAATGAGTACAGGTTGGCAATGTTTTTTTTTTTTGTGGAAAAAAAAGTCAAGGGAAATTAATGTAGCACATGTCTTGCAGTGGTACTCAAGATGGAATTCTACCACTTTAGTTTGACGGTTACAAATACCTTTGAGTTTTCTGTTTTGTGTATCATCCAATATGTCTTTATGATACTTTGCTGTAAACTTCAAATACTTATGCATCCTCTTGCAATTAGAGATATATATACTTGTAAATTTTCTTTTTCGTTGTTTTCTTTCCTTCTTTTTTTTTTAAAAATACTTCTGTGGATTATTAGCCTATTGCTGATTTCCTCATATATAAAACTGCAGATTTTGCAGTTTACTTGCTCTGTCTCATGTGTTAGCACTATCTAAAAATGATTTGGTATTACAAGAGTTTTGTTTGGATTGTTTTCTTTGTTTTAATTTCTGAAATAAGACCTGCTGATACAGCATTATGCTGTTTCATTATTAATGCATATATTGGCCTTTTAGTTGATATTTTATGAGCTTCACAAGGGAAGAAGAAAAAAAAAGTTTCACATTATCTATTGAGCTGTCACACAGACACATGGAAGCATTAAAACATAGCTACAGGACTGTACACATAATAAATAAAAAAAAAATACTGTTGTTCTGTAATTACGAACAAGTTTTTCTTCAAGAGGTTGAGGTTTATACTACAATGAACCAGGCCATAATAATGAAAATGGAAGTGCTTACCCTGCAGCAGTCAAAGAAAGAAGCAATGTCCTGAAGACACCTTATGCATTTTCAGGTATTTCCTTAACAATAATAGCTACAAGAAATAAAATTTTATAAAAAGTTCAGTACATATTTTTCAGAAAGTCTGTGTTCAGCAGATCTGATTCCAAGTAAACCCTGTATCTGCCGCTGAAGATGTGTGGTTTCCTACCAGGTAAACTCTTAATCATCTATATGGCATGCCATAAATATGGTAGCAATTCAGGGCCATTTCCCAAGAAGACTAGAAAGGACCCATGCATTAATAAATGTATGACTTTGGTACTCTAGTGCAACTAATAGTGACTGTTAAGCCTAGGTCAGAACTTCCAGAAACCTTGTGGATGTTACAGTAGGCAACAAAGACTGTGTTTTGTTATACAGGAAACTTAAAAACAGAGGTGGCATGGGTCATCTCCTACACACAGAAAACTTCCCTCCCTATTAGTTGTCACTTGAAGTAGCAACATTTTAATCCTTGCTACACAGCAGCTTCTTCAAACTCTTAATCTGCAGAAAACTAATGCCTGAGAACACTGTGAGTTTTTATGTACACATATAAAACCAAGATGCTGCAGTGATGAAGAATTATAAATGGCTATATAAATTTGGTATGTGTCCTGCATGTCCTAATAGTAAGCAATACTCATATTTTTCCAGACACAACAAGCTGTTTTGCTCATTGCTGTGTTGCTGATGAACAACTCTCAGCTAGATTTTTATCAGGCTATACCTAACTGATTAAAACCAGACAGTTTCAGTCCAAATTAACTGAAAGACATGTAATTAAATGTACCACCCAAGATGTCTGATATTCAGGTAACAATTGGTTAACACTGGATGCCTTGGAAAAGACCTCGAAGGGCACAGAGAGAAGGAAAAAAATGCTAACCTAATTTCTACTTCATGGGCTGACTGGGATTTAGAGAGATGTCCTCTTCTAAGAGGATCTTTATTATTTCCATCACTTCCTCTCTTTCACAATGTCTTGTTTTCCCTGGTCACTGCAAGGTTAAAACTAAAGTCTTATAAACAGTATGTAGCAAGAGCTAAAACTAATGGTGGAGCAGAAATGTCAAGGCAGTTGTTTTATCTAACTGAGAGCATTAAAGCTTCCTGCTTGAAGGGAAAGGCCTTATTTCAGTGGGAGGGTCACAACTAGGGAGCATACCAGACAGCACAATGATGGCATATGGAGCATTTTAGTTCTGGGTCATTGGGCTCAAATCTGACCTAGCTTTTAGTAGCCAGTAGTAATTACCATCTGTTGACTATTAGTGGCTATATGAATTAGTCCTCTGTCTGAATCCTAGGAAACTTATTTCCTTTCACAGATAGACAGTATTCAAGATTTGTTTGGCACGCCTCCACCTTTTTGTCCCCCTGCAGGATGAACACATCTCAAGAAATCACCCTCTTTGCCACAGAATTGGACCCTGCAGGAAGTATTTGGAGTTATTACAAAGAATGTGTGCGCTGGACCCCATTGTGTGGTCCCTGTTGTGCAGACAAAGAGAAACACTCATGCTCCAGGGCTGCCAGTCTGGCCACCTTTTATAAAGTCAGAAATGTTAAAACTAAAGAGGAGAATGAAAAACATTTAATCTAACCTGCCCTTCAAATGCCTTGCAGCAAACAATAATAAAATGAGAACTACACCCTTAAATACTGTTTGGAGCTATAGGACTCCTGAGTTGTACTCTTTCACTCCTCTGATTCAAGATATTATTGATAGAACAATAGTTTTCTAGGTAAGATGATATACAAAATGTGTTACCATTGACAACCTGCACCTTCTTTTGAGTCTGAATTTCTTCAACTGCAGTCTTCAACTACATTTGCTATTGAGAGCCAAATACCATCAGAGATTTCTTTATAAGGTAGGTAGTACATGCCATAATCAACTCCACTGAGTTTATAGCTTTGAAACACAAGTACCTTTCAGAGTTCAAAGCCTTCCTGTGTGCTTTGCAAAGAATGTTAACAATACTAAGAAAAATTTCAACTGTTTTTCCAGAAGGCAGTTAGGATTTATATTGCCATAATCAGAGAAAAAGTCATCTGTTTACTTTATGCTCCTACCTTTCTTTTTAGGGCTGTTAAGTCAATATCTCAGTATCAGTGAATTAAAAACTATTCCACATCTTTAAAGCCTTTATAATATTTTAATTTATGTTGCAAGGCATGCAACAGCCTTAACTCATAGACACCTTAATTTTCATTTAGCCTCCTTAATATTCATCAAATGAGGTCCCTGTATGAAGAAATCCAAATGTATAGACTCTCTCCACTACTTTTCACCATTTCTCTGTCACATGAATCCTTCTGGGATTATGGCTTTTCCAAAGAAAAAGTGGCTTTTCAGTGGCAAGAGACAGCTGGATGATTAGTGCTTTTCCCTTCTTTTGCTCACTGTCCTCCTAGAAAAAAACACATCTACTTATTTTAAAATACTAACTTCAAAATGGAAGGGGGGAAAAAAAAGGCACAATTTTTTTTTTTTTTTTTTTGTGAAAGAAAGTTTTCACCTTCCCCTCAATTCTTCATCTCTACAACTGGCAAGGTAAACTGCAGCAAAAATTCTTAACTTAGTGTTTTAATTCTTTCCATTCAACATTGCTATGAGTTATCTACAGATTATTGCACAGTCTCTTTTAAAACTCATGCTACTCAACTCTAGAAACAGCTAACAGCCCAAACTTTTTCTATGTGGCCCAAAAGCAGACTTTCCCACTGTGGTGGCTCTCAACAGTTCTATGGCTTGTGGAGGCTCTGTTGGCAAAAGGTTTCCTTCAGCAGCAGAGGAATGAAGGGAAGTCTTGGAAACTCAAGTGACCAAAACCATCAGCCCTCTAGGGCAAAGGTTAATAATTACCAGTTCCAGGTCCTGCTAGTTCCCCCAACCCATCCTACAGATGCATGCAGAAACAAGAAGTATTTCTGTGTCTATTCCATTAAAGGCAGAGCAACTTGTGCTGGCCTGTCTTCTTCTTCAGGTCTTTTCATCCCTTACAGACCCTTCCCTCAGCAACTCTCTGGGCACCTCCAACCTAGTGCATCACCCAGAAGACAGGTCCATCCACCGTACATTTTCTCCACTCTCTCTCCAGTTCCTCATCATAAAAATGTACAACTGCAGTCTGCCACTAAAAACTTCTTTCCTCTTTACTAGATTAAGCACTATTTTTCCACAGTCTTCTAGTTTCACAAACAGCTGAGAGTCTTAATGCCATCACAAGAATTTCCCCTCTCTTTATGTCCCTACTGAAGCTATTGATGATCTCTTAATCAAGGTAATTTGTGCCATGGCTTTCAGTCATCAACATGATTTTTACCACGCTATTCAGACTCCTATCAGCCCTCTGTGTGATCTGTTTTCATTGCTCCAACAAAACACACTTTCTGTCCTTTTGCCCTTTACTGAATCTCTTGTCTGCTGTTCTTAATGCCAGGAATGTTGAATTCATAACATTTTTTTTTAAAAAGGAGAAACATCCTGTGCCCTATGAATGTTGATGCTGAGTGTTCCTGAAAAATGCTGATGTGCTCTTCTAAGTGATACCTTTTAACCATCAAATATCTTCATGCATATTAAATTACTTCTGAGTTTGCTTTCATGTTAGTTTGGAGACAAGATTGCTTTGAAGTGTTTTAAAAGACATTGTTTTATGTGTTGCAGTGTAAAAATGCAATGCTTTACCGTTAAAGGATGAGAAGCTTTCTGAAAACTGTCTGGGGGCTTTGGGGGTGTTTGTGTTTATGGCATTGTTCCTGTCAATGTGTAATGACAACTAAGTATTTTCTCCAGTGACTTTCACAACCAGAATCAATCAGGTAGCAGCATGAACACACAGCAGTATATACTCAGACATAAATTGATTTACGGGGTCATTACTTTTCTCACTAACTTAAGAGAGCAGCTCCTATTAGTGGCACCAGGAGATGCTTGACATTCAACTGCTCATAAAATAATAAGACATAGAAACAAGACTGAATCTTTCAAACTGATCCTAGCAGCAAGCGGAAAATTACATTTAAAGTTACGCTAACATGACAATTCAAGATTCTGGGGTGACTGTGATAAAACAGCAAAACTGATCTCTCTGGAGCATGTAATGTAGAATTAAACTTTCAACGGTCTACAATTACCATGAAATTATTTCACATTTATGTGTATGTAAAAAAAAAAAAAAAAAAAAAAAAAAAGAAAAAAAAAGTTTAGGAGTAAAAAACCAATTCCTTACCTGAGGGCAAACGTTCTAACTATGCATCACTTATATAAAATCGCAAATTCCATTAAAATTTGCATATGTACTTATGGATCTCTAGATATGCAATATAATACCAAGACATTGTTTAATTTGTGTTTTAGTTGTTGATATAATTCAGAACAAAATTCCTTCTGATAGAAATAGAAATATCAATGCTATGACAACTCTGCATTCTAAGACTTTTTTAAAGCCAAAATATTTAAGTGATATTTTACTGTTCAACAATGTTCATGCCTTAATACCTGTCATCACCACTCTCAGACTACTAAGTTTTGCATGTTCTGCCACCCAACCTATGTTCTGTACTTCAGCATGAAAGGAGAGTCTGTCTCCTGAACATCAAAGGCTGACACTTCAGAGCTTTTATGTTACTACTGTGCTCCACCTGACACAGTTGAAGAGACATTGCACTGAGAGCTCACCTGAATCAGCTTTAACACTGCAGTTCAGCAACAGTGATGTTCCTCTCTTTAGCTCACCCAAACCCAGTATCTGTCCTCCAGTTCTGACGTTGCTTTTAGGTCAACTCCATTCACAACTTACTGCTGCTGCAGATATATGCATTAGAAATTGCAGGGGCCACATCAATGTGGCACATTTCCTCTTGCTGCTATAATTTGGTGCTAGTGATGTCTCATGATAGGCAGGCAAGAAGCATAATGTAGTCTGAATTCTCAGCTGCCATTCTCAGCTACGCAGTAATATTTAATTTATATATTTTTAATTAATGCATTCCTTTTTCAGGAAAGCGTTGTTTCAGGACTAGAAAAACTTTTCTGAACAAGCTGTATTTACAGTGCAAACAACAAAGCATTAGTAAGATAAGGGATCCTTTGTTCAGCATCTTTCTCATCATTGATGCAGCACAAGTATGCTGGGAAAATCAGCAAGATAGTATAGTCTGCCCAATATTTGCCTTCTTTAGTTTTCTGGATAAGTCCAGGGACTCAATAAAATCCATTTTAAGGTTTTGAAAAACAGAAGTACAAAAAGCAGCACAATGTATTAATGTTTAAATTTTCCTGGAACTTCGAGTTTATGGAAGTGCCACCACTATATATCGTTCAATTTTTGTCTCAACAGAGAAGATTACAGTAATTTCATGACCATACGGCGCACCTGACTATAAGGCGCACCTGCCGGGAGTCAGCAAAATTAGCAACATTGTAGATTAGATAAGGAGCACCCGTCTATAGGGCGCACATTTTTTTGCAGCGAGGCTCCGCCCCGAGCTCCTCCTGCAAGGTTGCTGGCTGAGGCCCCGCCCCCACGTGGCAGCCATTGGCCCCCGGGCCCGCCAGGACCCGACAGGGGTGGCGCCGCGGGCCCCCAGGCCTGCCTCCACCCAGCAGCTATGGGCCCCCGGGCCTCCCTCCACCCGGCAGCCACGGGCCTCCGAGCCCGCATGGACCCGGGAGAGGGGGGTGCTGCGGGTGCCCAGGCCCGCCCAGACCCAGGAGGAGCGGTGCCGCGGGTCCCCGGGCCTGCCTCCACCCGGCAGTCATGGACCCCCGAGCCCGCATGGACCCAGGAGGAGGGGGTGCCGCGGGCCCCCGGGCCCGCATGGCCCGGGAGGGGGGGCTGCTGCGGGCCCCCGGGCCTGCCTCCACCCAGCAGCCATGGGCTCTCGGGCCCGCCCAGACCCGGGAGGGAGGGTGCCGTGGGCACCCGGCCCCGCCTCCACTCGGCAGCCATTGGCCCTCCCGGACCCGACAGGGGCGGTGCTGCGGGCCTCCGGGCCTGCCTCCACCCGGCAGCCATGGTCCCCCGAGCCCGCATGGACCCGAGAGAGGGGGGTACCATGGGCCCCTGAGCCTGCATGGACCCGGGAGGCGGGGGGGCTGCGGGTGCCCAGGCCCGCCCAGACCCGGGAGGGGCGGTGCCGTGGGCCCCCGGGCCTGCCTACATCCGGCAGCCGTGGACCCCCGGGCCCGCCCGGGCCCACATGAACCCAGGAGGGGGGTGCCGCGGGCCCCCGGGCTTACTTCCATCTGGCAGCCATGGGCACCCGGGCCCGTCCAGGCCCACATGGACCCAGGAGGGGGGTGCCGCGGGCCCCCGGGCCCACTTCCATCTGGCAGCCATGTGCCCCTGGGCCTCCCTAGACCTGACAGGGGCGGTGCCGCGGGCACCCGGCCCCGCCTCCACTCTGCAGCCATTGGCCCTCCCGGACCCTACAGGGGTGGTGCCACGGGTACCCGGGCCCGCCTCCACTCGGCAGCCGTTGGCTCTCCCAGACCTGACAGGGGCGGTGCCGCGGCCCCCTGGGCCTGCCTCCACCCGGCTGCCACGGCCCTGCCAGCCCCCCCCACGGCTCATGGCTCGCACTTCCGGGGTGGCAAATGTTGCAACTTTGTACTTCATATAAGGCGCACCGGACTATAAGGCGCACTTCCGGGTTTGGGGAAAAATTTTAGTCAAAAGGGTGCGCCTTATAGTCGTGAAATTACTGTACTTCACTGAAGAAGTTGAAGGCGTCATGTATTTACAGATTTATTTCATGGCTACTTTCATGTCAGGACCTTTTCCTTTGCCACTCTCCATCTTCATCTCATGCCTTATCCTACCACTTTTTCCTCTTTTTTTTTTTTTTCCCCTATGTTTGTCCTGTGCATTAGAATAGCACTCTGGTGGAAAGGTTAATGCAAAACCATAGAAAATCAGAATTTTAACTCCATTTTTCTGGTAGCAGAGCTGCCATTGTGGACTGTCTGAGGGCATACATCAGTCTGTTTGGAAGAATGGCAGGCAGGGTTCCTTAAGAGGCAGTCCTGAAGGGAGGAGTCTAGGAAGGCTGGATATTCTTCAAGAAAATCTTAAAGGTGCAGGAGAAGGTCCCGTGAGGTGAAAGTTGAGCTGGCAGGCAAGACTGGACTGGCTGTAATTCAGAGGACAAAAAAAAAAAAAAAAAAAAAAAAAAGGAGACTTTATGTCCTTTGGAAGAAGAGGTAGGCAACTTAGAACTTCAAGACTTCAAGGATGTTTGTGAGGTTATGCAGGTTAAAGAATTAAAGGGTCTAAAGATCAGCTAGAAAATTATGTCTGCTTCTATGAAAGACAACAAAAATGTTTCTATAAATACAATCAGTGACAAAAAGAAGGCTCAGGAGAATCTCCTTCCTTTACTGCATGACAAGTGACAGAAGAGGAGAAAAAGGCTGAGGTACTTAATGCTTTCTTTGCTTCAGTCATTATTAGCAAAACCAGTTGTTCTTTGGGTACCCAGCCCCCAAGATGGAAGACAGGGTCTTAAAGTCTATGTGTCACAATTAATAGAGAATGGCAGAATAAAGCAACATAATTATTTCACTATTTCTCACTTATATTGTCTCTATGAATGAAATCCTTTGTTTAGGAACCGACTGACTAAGGTGCTAGTCTGTACAGACACAAATTAGAAAAACAATCTCTGCAGCAAAGACTCCAGAATCAGATAGACAATAGATAGCAGGTGGATATTGCAAAGAATAATGGACATTTCAAAAAAAACCAGAACTTTGTGTTTCCTGGTTAGACAAAGAAATGATTCCTGGATTAGATAGAAATGGAATTCTACTGACCAGGATTAACAATCATCCTTCTATATCAAGAACATATTTTGTTCAAGGTTTTGTGTGAGTAGAGGGGAATTTTAAGGATTATAATGGAGGAGCTTTGTGGCTATTTATGACATATCTCCAGTGTAGGAGACACATCATAGGTCAAGGTTTAAGGGTAGCTTTTAAAAAATTTACAAGTGGAGAGTAAAGGCTGTTGCTACGATATGGTTGACAGTGATGAAAGAGAAAGCTCTTGTTTGCACTGAATGCTTCTGCTGCAAGGAAAACATGATTTCTATTTTATGTCATAAGGTAGAAAGTTTTCTGAAGAAAATCTATCTCCTTGCTGTGTCATTGCTATTTCCACAAATAAACAAGAGCATTTCTTAAGTCAACTACAAGACTATGTGTTCAAAATTGCATGTATTGCATGTTACCAAACATTCATCAAAAAATTAATTCATCAAAATTAATAAATTCCTCAAAATTCATCAAAAAACTCGCCCATCTTCAATGTTAGTAATTTTCAGAGAGACAACTCTTTTTCTGATTTACAGCATACAGCCCAGGATTTTATTGTTTTCAAATTCTTAGTCCCCTGTTTTTGGCACCTATTAAGGAAAATGCTGTCTCTTCTCCAGACTCCTCCTTCCATCTGCACCATGCACAAGCTCAAAAAAGAGCTTAGCAGTGTAATAGGCAAAAGGTATACAATTCCACTTTTGAGCCCCTTCTTCCTTCCCCAGACTGAATTGTGTTTAGACAACATTACCATTATTAATAGGCACTTTGACAATTAGCCAAGCACAGGACCTGTACCTCCTGTAGCAGGTGATTCAGAACTTTCAATTACATCTTTCTATTTCCCACAGCTCAGCACTGAATTATTAAAACATTTCTGGAACTCTAAAGGCAGGTGGTTAGAATTTAAAATATGGATTAGACACAGTAAAAAAGCAGAGGGAAAACTTAGACAAGCAGTAAAAGACCCTTATATATACAGCTGTGCATCCTGTGAGACAACATTAAGGTAGAAGCAGCCTTCAAGTTAGGATGCTCTGGATCTTGTTTATGCATTTGCCACACTAAGTCTCACAGCTACACTTGCAGAGCTTTCAGGTAGTTCATGAATTCCTTCCTGTCTGATTAGTTGTCTGTACGTATTCAAAATAGGTATTGATTTTTTTTAATTTAGCACACAGCTGTTTCTGTGAGGCCTCTTTGCCACAAACCTATTTCCTGCTATCATGATAGAGACAGCTTCAATCCCTGAGCCCTCAATTCCTTGTACACCAGCAAGATTTTTGAGGTTTAACTGTACAACATAAATGCTTACTTGGGAAAGCAGACCACTGAATTGTAGCTTTTAGATTTTGGTCAATTTGTGCTCTATATGGGGAATTCACACAATGCTCTTTTTTCTTACAGATAGGAGACTGCAGGGGTTCCACAGAAAAACTAGACAGAAATGGCCAACTTACTAGGACAGAGCTGAGTTCATTCCTTTTGTCGTGGGAACTCTCGTGACACTGCTGGAAACCATTGCACTGCCCCTGTACCTAAGAAAGGCGGAACCGCTGGATGGAAAAGCAGAAAGATGAAGAAAACATCCTCAGAAGTTGTGTCACAGTGTGCTTGTTACGATGTCATTTAAAAGCAGTTCTTGAAGGCAAGAAGCAGGCGTAAGAAGGGATTGTTGCTGTTTTGCAAAAAACCCCATGCACTGCTGCAGCCTCAGAGTGGAGTGGCTTGAGAGTTGCTCACCAGGATGGGACTCGTGGGTGCTGGTCAGCAGCCAGCTGGATGTGACATGGCAGCGTGCCCAGGTGGGCAAGAAGGCCAGTGGCATCTGGTGCTGTCAACCAGCATTCCCAGCTCCATTTCTGCTAGGCAGCTTTCCAGACTCTCTTTTCCAAGCCTGTGGTACTGCTTGTTTCTTTTGTGACCTGGCACTGGCATTGTTGAACCTCATATGACTGCTCATTGATTCAGTCTGTCCAGATCCCTTTATTATGAACTCTATTCCCTCCCTACATCAAGTAATTACCCTTCATTGTCCGGAAATGTAAACCCCAATAAAACAGATGACTACGCAAAATGGAATCAGGGGTAACTTGGTTTTAAAAAAAAAAAAAAAAAAGAAAAATCCCTTTTTGCTCTGCATTGTCCATTTCCTGCACATTTACTACTTTAGCTACAAGAAAAAAAAGTGCTACCTTACAATTTCCGTTTTTCATATAGTCTGCATGTGTTCTGTAATTTAATACCTCTTTCTTCTTTGCAGTCTTCTGCCATAAGGTGAATTTGTAACAATTTCCTTAATGAAAGGTGTGAAATATAATGGGGAAAAAGCAAAAAGGGATCACTAAAGAGAAATTTGGGCCCTGACGCATTTCTGGACCTCATTTTCCATTTCTTTTCTTTGAAGGTAATTTCAGATGCCCAGACAAACATATATAAAAGTTGTAGGCTTCCTTCCTGCCATTTACTGATAATCTTTCTTTCTTGTGCAGATGGATCCTGATAAACAAAATAAATATCTGTCACCCAGATAAAAAGAACAAGACAACAAAATATAAACAATCAATTGTCAAAAAAGCTGTTAAAATGCCATGAAACAGCAACATTTGTTGATTTACTTTTACATTTCTGGTAGACTGATAATTTAGGCACAGAGCTCTTTCCTCCAGAAGGAAATTAAAAATAAAAAAAAAAAAAAAATAAACCCCAGCCTTTTTCTGAGTTGGTGAAGTCTTGTAAAGCTGCACTAAAAATATTGCAGGAAGAGACTTCTATGTTTCCAGGCACATCTATTCAGTCCTTAGAAATATGACAAGTGGTTCTTGATAATTGTCTCTTGTTGCTAATCCTGGTAAGGATGTATTCAACATCAATCAGAAGTTAAACTTCATAACTGCTAAGATGTGGCTGAATCAAATGCGCTTTGGGAACTCAGCCTTCTTCTCAACCCAGCAGAGCTAAGCCCTATTACTCTTAAACCCAGCAGGTTTCTCCCATCCCAGCCTGACAGATGCAATTGCTGCTCTTCCCATGGGCAGGTCTGGCCAAGCAGCAAGATGCAGACACCCTCAATACTGACACTTCCTCATGCAGGCTAGCACAGTGCCTTTTCCAGCATGCACACAAAACCCAGGCTTACTGACATGTAAGCAGAGATAGCCAAGCCTTGTGTCATCTTTCCAGCTTCACATTCTAGATTCATAAGGCTGCCACTTTTTTATGAATAATAAAGCCTTAAATTCCTTCTAATCATAAAATTAAAGAATTATAGAATGTTTTGGGTTGGAAAGGACCTTAAAGACCATCTAGTTCCAAAACCCCTTGCCATGGGCAGGGACAACTTCCACTAGGAACAGGTTGCTCAAAGCCCCATCCAACCTGGCATTCTCTGGGCGACTTGCTCTGGTGACTCATGACCCTCACAGTGAAGACTTTCTTCCTAATACTGAGTCTAAACCTACCCTCTGCCAGTTTAAAACCATTTCCCCTTGTTCTGTCAATACATGCCCTTGTATAAATAAAGTCCCTCTCTAGCTTTCATATAACCCCCTATGCATGCCTAACCATTGGGCTCCTTCCCTTGTCACTAGCTCAGAGCTTGGGATTTTCTGGGTGCAGGTTGCCCTACTCACTCACCCAGTCCAGGCTGAAGTTCTCTAGAGAATTACACATAAATATACACACACAGACAGAGGGCTGGCCTTCGCTGGGTTGTTGTGGTTTTAACCCCAGCCAGCAGCCAAGCCCCACACAGCCACTCTCCCACTCCTTCACCAGTGGGATCAGAGAGAGAACCACAAGGGTAGAAGGGAGAAAATAAATGGGCTGAGATTAAGACAGCTTAACAGGGAAAGGAAAAGCTGCACATAAAAGCAAAGCAAAACAAGGAATGAATATGCTGCTTCCCATGGGCAGGCAGGGGTTCAGCCATCCCCAGGAGAGCAGGGCCCCATCACATTTAATGTTTACTTGAGAAGACAAAGACTATCACTCCTGATATCCTCCCTTTCCTCCTTCTTCCCCCCTCTTTCTATCCTGTGTATAATGTCATTTGGTCTGAAATATCCCCGTGGTCCTTTTGCATCACCTATCCTGGCTGTTTCTTCTCCCAGCCTCCCACACACACCCACCTTCCTCCCCAGCATGGCCTTATGAGAAGCAGAAAAAGCCTAGGCTCTGTGTAAGCCCTGCTCAGCAATAAGTAAACCGAAACATCTCTGTTATCAACTCTGCTCAGCACAAATCCAAACCCCCATAACAGCCACTGGGAATAAAATTACCCCAGCCAAAACCAGCACACATAGACACACACACAGACATGCACAGAGCCTAAAGGCACTTGTGGCCCCTTTACTAGTTTCTAGCACTTGAATCTCTTGAATGCTTCTTACACAAAAGTAGGACAATAGCAAGAAGAAAAGCACTCAGTGAGCCTTGTGAGGATGCTGCTCATCTTACTGGAAGGAGACTAGCTTCTTTTATCCACCTGTTTCTCCATAGCTCTGTTCTAGGTCATCTCATCAACTTTAAATCCTCTCTAGGTCATCTCAACCTTAAGCAGTCACACCTAGGTGTGTTTGGCCTTGCAAGAGTGAACTCTCCAAAATGTCGCCAATGCTCCTCTAGAGCTGTGTGTGGAGTGTGGCAATCTCTCATATTGCTTCTACTTAACTAGTTGTGAAATCTTGTCCTTCCTCAAGGTCCTATATGCAATTTTGTGTGTGTCTTGTTCTGCTATTTATGCTCAGCAGTTTCTCATGTCATGTCCAACAGTTTCTTGTAATTCTCTCAGCTAGCTAAATCGTGTGCTAGGACCTGCACACTTTTACAATGATTATTTGGCAAGGTACTTATCTCTATGCACATGTTTAACTGTATGCCTAAGTTTCACTGGGTTCCTCAGTGGCTACTTTCTATCTAAAAAAGAAAACACAAATGCTATATGCATGTGTTGTCTTTGAAGAATCACTGAAAGATGATTGCTATTAATCATAACTCTGCAAAATTACCTATGTTCCTGTTATCTCTTTTTATGTAGGGCAACACTATTTTATCAATCCTATAAAGGACACCCACAGACATAGCTTTTGATAAATCATAATGGTTGTTGTATTCTTATATCTGAAAACATCCAACATGAGAACCCAGTAAGACTGCATATAAGAACTTGCTCCACATGGAAGTTTAGACTTTCTTGAAGGCAAAAATGTACATATATAGAGATGTATTTATGATTGCATGTATTTACTTTAGTCAGCATTTCTTCATAGCAGACATAATTTTTCTCAACAATTTCCTAAGGGATATTTTGAATTACATAATAATGCAAAAGCAGCCCTGGACTACAAGTACACTGTAAGCTGATTTGAGGATATAATATCTTCACCTATGGAGGAATTTCAGTTAGAGTGTTGGCAATTTAAATTTTACATTTTTTGAGACAGACACCTTCACATTACAATCTGGAAATAATTTTACTGTAATATGCAACACATTCATTTGCCTTCATTGGTAATATTCAGCAGCATGTTTTCTATTTTGCTGTGGTCTTGGTTTGTTTTAAATATGATCAAGAATACTAGACTCCTTCAATTGTTTGTTGCAGGAGCCATCTGGTATCTGGACATAAGGAAAGAATAAACATATACAAGGGCATATGCCAAGTACAGCAGCATGAAAAGCTTCCAGGGACAATCCACTTGTTTCCCTCAGGAAAGATGGGGCAAGACAGGACTTAATAAAGGACATCTAGCTTGATATTTGGGTAAAAATCAGACCTTCAAATCTCCATACCTTTACATTATTTGCAAGACTGTTATAGATTTAGCAATCTATAATGGGAAAATTGTTTAGTGAGAAAATCAAACTGTCTAAACATAGACGCAAAACTATCAACAAAACAGGTTTTCTCTCTCACAGAATATTGGAGCTGTAAACTTCCTGCAGTTAGTCATGGATTTTGGTACTGCTGGAGCAGCTTGAATTGAAATCACTTACATGCCAACTGAGCTAGGAAATTTGTGAGTCATTTAAAAAAATCCTCCTCCTTACATAAACACTGCATATGGTAAAGATGAAATAAGTGACCTAGTAAAGTGAAAGTTTGCCCTCTGGCTTTAGCCTGTGCACTCAGCTGGCTGAATAATATCCTGTCTGCCTGGAAAGATTTGCTTTTTTCTAATGGTTCAGACATGCAGGTCAGAATTCACATTCACATAAGGAGGGGACAGAGTTTAATTCTCTGCAGCCCATTTTTGTTCAGGATAATTGCTAGGATGTCATAACACCTGTAGGATATTGTCCATTCCTCACCAGGAATGTAGTTGCTCTGCTGTAACTGCACATAAGGATGGAAAATGTTCTTAAAATTCTATATCATGAAACCTTAACTCCAGAAGTAATCCCAATTTAAACAAGGAAAATTAAGTATAATACTTTCTATAATTTAGATCAATTTATCTTTTTATAGTAAGTGGAGGGGTTTTTAGCTGAAGAAGAGCCTACATTGCCTACTGGTAACATCCAAGAACATCACAAATTCAGTTATCCAACAGATAGAACAGATAATGTCTTTATATTTTCCAGGGTGACTTTACAGTAAGAAAAGATCAAAGCTTAAAATGCCTATGCCTTTGCTCAGATGACAACAAGGCAAGACTCCCTGAACATTTATACAAGCAAATAAATATTTCTTGCATTATTAATTTCTTCTATGTACAAACTGCTTTCTTTTCTTTATAATGGAACAATTAAATGACTGTGAAAGAATCCAGTGGAATTATGTTCTCTTTTTAAATATTAATTTTGAATATCTACCTAACAACACTAAAGATCAGTTTTCTCTGCATGGGAACAGCTGAAGTAGGAAGGGAAAAAATTTTGAGGAGAAGTCTAGCAGTGGTTAAAAATGCAGTTCACATGTGAATGCTAATGAAATAGCAGATACAAAAGCTTCAGGTAAGTTTGAATCAGACAGAAAAGATGATTGGAGATTGTAACATCAGGCATATATACAAAGACAATGACAATTTTTATATGCAGGCTCTCAAGCATGTAAGAAATCTAGATAGGTGTTTGGGGATAACTTTGCTCCAAGCAGCATGTGAACTGCTTGTTCTCCCTCATTTTCTGACAGTATAGTGTATAGAGAGAAAAGGCAGGATTAACTGAAATACTATTTCAGACCTTGTTGGAAAAATGGACATCTTACTTTCATTAAATACTTTCTCACACATATGGGATACACCTACTGAGATGCTTTGCTCTCTCTAAGCATAGGCAAGGTAAGCTGTTTTCTGGAAGTGCATCCTGTAGTGTCAGAAATTTTAGACAGCAAATACTGTCTAATGTAGCTGCACTTGTAGCTCCAAAATTCAGCCTGCAACTACTTTCTACTGCAACATCTAGCTCGTCCTAGCTTATCTCCTTCGGTATATCGAAATGAGTTGATGTCTTCCCATTGAGAAGTACAGAGATTGTTTAGCGCCCACTTACAGAACTGATATACCACTTGATCTACTTGTTAGGAAGGAAGGAAGGAAGGAAGGAAGGAAGGAAGGAAGGAAGGAAGGGCAGCTGTTTGTATTGGTTTTAAATACTCTAAAGTGGTGGCATGCACCTCCAGCTGAGGAGAACCCAAAGAGAGCACATATCTGTCAAAGAAACTCTGTTTACATCCTTGAAATTTTCTTCTTCTCTGAACCTTAAGACACTTCAACGTTAAACCTAATTAATCTTGTCAATTACTATGTATCCTGGTTTACATCTACCAGGTTTTTACTCTTTCATGTAGAAGATAAGTCAAAGAGGAAGCCAGGTATGAGTATTCATCTGCCTGAATATTACTAGTTTCAGTCAGTATAATGGCTTTGCTTTTCTTTCTCATTCTCTTTCAAAAAGCAAAGAAATGAAGATGAGCTTCTACTTTTCATTAGTCAATATGGCAATTGCTATATTATTTCTCAGTATCATTTACTGTTAAGAATCAGCTTTTGTAGACTGAAAAGCATTTGCACTGAAATTGTTTGAAGAGCATTCACATCCACAGCAATTAGAGTGTCTTTGGCTGTAAAGAGAAGAAATGTTTTCCATTCTGGATTCAGGAACAGTGGCTTAGACACAAATTGAAACAGAAGAGAACTTTCAGAAAGCGCTATGCTATTACATACTTTCCTGGTCACACCTTCTCACACACAGCAGGCTTTTAAGAGTCTTTGAGCATGAGCTTGTATTGCATTTATATGTCCACCATTATTTAAAGAAGTATAACAGTGACATCTAGTGCAATAACGTTGCATGGCAGGGCCCAGAAATGGCTTTGGCAGCCATTCATATTCATATTTTTTTCAAATACTGAGGCAAAGGTCATTGCCAGTCAAATTTCTGCAAACTAAATTTACAACAGGAACTTTGATGCTATATTTTATCAGAATTACATTAATTTCTGAAGTCTTGGTCAGTCAAAAAAAGATAAACACTTATGATGTAGAAGAGAAACAAACTGCAAAGGAAGACATGAAACTTTTGTTTAGTTTTGATGTGGTCCTAAAGAAAAAGGGACCCACCATGCGGTCCTGACAGGTGGTTTTGTACCAGGGTCACTGATCATGAGCGCCTCTTATGCAAAGGAAAAGGAGAAAGCTAAATAGAAATCTATGTAGATAAAAGAGAGAATGAAAATATTGCCTTGGGAGTGAAAAATGGAGAGGGTTACCTGAGGAATTGCTCAGCAAAGCAAAAGAGAAGATATTTGAAAAGGAAAAGGGTGAACAATTACCAGACACCTGAAGAACATAAGAAAAATAAGAGAATGACAATGTAATCTCATGTTAGCACAGTGGGAAAACCCCTAAATGCCAAGTCTAACAATATGGGGGGAAGGGGAGGGACGGATGGGGAAGAAGAAATAAATGTGGGAGATGACAATAATAAATTGTGCTATTTTACTTTTTTCATACAAAAAATAGGACCCTAAGCTTTTCTAATTTGTTGTTCAAAATTCACTTTTTAATTGGTCATTTTATTGCTTAAAAGGGTGGGAGAAAATTAATTCTATCTCAATTTCAGACCCAGCAGAAATTTCAGAATGATCTGCTACCAGCATTACAAAAACTAAAACTGTGCTGCTGAGTCTGAATATGAAACATTTGCTCAGTTGTATTTAATCATTCTCTTAGAATGAGGAAAGCAGAGAATGACAACATTGTCTTATTATTTGCTGTGAAAATGGCATGAAAGGAACAAGAACGAAACAGATAATGCTGAGACATGTTAATAATGGTACAGCAGAGGACTAAATGTTTAGATCACATTTGTTCAGCTCCTGTTGGCTAAATATCAATTTTACTTGAGACAAATCATGAGTGAAGGTGCAAAATAGATCTTGCCCTGTTACCCTGACATAAATTCTATAGCTGTCTTCTCTCACTTGTGATTTTACAGTGTCTTAGTCACTTCACACTTTGGCCTCTTTGCCAAGGAAGACAGTGCTACACTGAGTCCCTTACTTGGGCTAGAGACATTTACATTTTTTTGCAGCATCCCTGGCTGTCTTCAACTGTCAGTTTTGATTACTGAAGAACCTTTTGGATCCTTATTGCTCAAGAAAGGAGGATACAGGCTATCTATCTAGAAAAAGAAAATTAGAACAGCTCTATCTCTTTCAAGGAATTCCAACATGGAGAACATGATAACCTACTGCATTGCATATGCGCAGTAGATCCAAAGACTTCAGGACATTTGTGTGTGTGTATACACGTGTAATATGTGCACAGTAAAGCCAACATTTCCCAGAACAATGGTGCTGACTGTGTGCGTATGCCATAGAAATTTCCAGGCTTTCCAAAGTCACAATTGCTCTGTCAGAGCTACTGTATAGTAACTCCAAAAGGACTGAATCATGGTCAGGAATTGTGAGGAAATGAATTGCTTTGAATTGTTTTGAACAGCTTTGAATTCTGTTCTATTATTCAGTCGTGGGGTAAAATCCTTCAAAGCTGGAAGCAAGACTGGAGAGTCTGATTCATCTCTCATTTGCCACTGCCTTTTTAACCATATTATGACTAAAAGCAAAGCAACCTGTAAGACCTGTATGAAAATGGTGGTGACTTTATGAGGAGTAAAGAAGACTGACTTCCTTCTCCTGAGCTAGTCTCAAGCGAGGATGCTACTTCCAGACATCAACAAATGCCAGGGAAATGTGACAAAACAAGAAGAACCCAAGGGACAAACAAAAAATTATTCTGTGACATCTGGAGGTTTGTAGTCAAAAAAGATTAGAAATGTTTAATTTAGGGAGGAAATAAACTAGAAGGGGAAAATATAAGTATATCAATAACATAGGAAAGAGGAATCACATACTTACCCATCATCTCAGAGTACAAATGGGCTGTCACCAGTGCAAACCCAAATTAACAAGAGCAGCCTTAAAATCACAGATAAATAAAATCAAGCAGGCTTTTGACTTAAGGGATCATATTACACTCTGACAAGTTTGCCACTGGAGTTATTAAAACCCTGTGCCTCAAGCCAAACCAAAACCAGATTTCACGTTTTCAAGGGAGCAAGAGCTAGTAAATCACAATTGCAGGAGCCCTGTGACACATGCTTACTCCCATGGACAGCAGATCCTGCCCACACGTGGTTGCCAGCTGGGTAGGAACCTCTCACCTCAGCCAGAACTTTCACCTCAAAAGAAATTTAAAATTAAACCCCAAGTGTCCTCTCCCTGAATTCACCACTGTGTCTGCCTTTCCCTGCTCATGACTTATTAAAACTATGCTCAGCAGGGACCATGAAACCTTGCATGGGCCCCTCAGTTTTTTTCTGAGTTTGAAGCTTTCACCTTTTTTTGCTTTTATAATTGATTTTTTTTTAAGCTTTCACTTTTTGAGTCCTGTCATGCCTGAACTTCTTATATTTTTTAAAGGGTGGACTCTCCCATCAAGTAGGATGTTGGTTAATGACTAAGGCTACATACTTGACTGCCTTAAAACCAGAAAAAGCTGCTCTTCTCATTTTCAGTCTCCAGTGTGATCCTAACATGCAGCCACAATCTCTTCTTTCCATTTCTACGGTCATATTACATATAGTTTGATTTCTCAGCTGACTGTGCAAGATTTCTCTGCTGGCACAAATCCATTCCCTAAATCTTTTTCATCTCCTATTGCAGTTACAGCCTCAAGTCCTGAGATCAGCTCATTGTGGACTCAGGAGCAAGATAGTGTACTCAGTCTCCTTCTTCGTCATCCTGATACTGCCAGTATCTCCATGGATTGTTCACCTCCTAATTCAAATGAAACATTGTCTTCACATCTTTGAAAAAGATCTGAAGAGCTGCTTTTTTCCTCTTTAACTATACTTAGAACCAGTTTTATTTTTCATACTTCTTTGTACCTCTCATCCTCACACATTCTTTGAAGTTATCTTCTATTGTTGAATAGTCTTCATCTTCTTAGATACTCACTGACTATCCTCTTCCTATCCAGTACTTTCTTATAATAGCACTTACTTGTTTCACTACAGTTTCAAAGGTTTTTGGAGAATGTGCTCCTTGAAGCTTCCTGTGCTCAGAAGCCATACCAGGCCTCACTGGGACTCTCTGCCCCTGCCATCAAAAAAATGGCTGGAATGATCCAGGAGGAGATTAAAACACACTTTATCAAGGTTTTGCCACATTTCTGAGCCAGTCAAGAGATGGTTTTGTGGGAATTGGTTCCTGACAGAAGACTAGCTGTTTTTATGGGATTTGATGCAGCAGCAGGTCCACCTCCTACAAACTCCTATGTGAACTCTGCTCCCCATCAAGAAGCTGAAGAGTGTAGAGTAGTGCCAGACCAGGGTGAATTGCCAGTATCATTTGTGTTTGTCTGAGGCATAAAATATTTTTCAAAGAAATACAATTTTGCCCATGGTTCTTGTATATGACGCTGAGCAACCTGCACCTGGTTTATTTGCATTACTGAAGGGCAGTGTGAAAGGTGGTTTGCGTATGAGGCAGCAATACACTTTGAGCTGAAGCTGGAGCTGTTTCCAGAGAGAAAAATATTTCTTGGATATGGAGGGGCAACTGCATTGTTTAGTTCATGTTTGGTTTTGGCCTACAGATACCAGCCAAGGCTTCAAATACTGTATGAAGGCTGAGAGAGATTTTTTTGTCTTTTCTATCCTTATGCAAGGGTTACAGATCTTCAGATGCTTCAGACTCCTGGTTCTTCTGTCTGCAGTCTGTTTCTGAAACAGTTTCCTTTTTTTCAGGGCTGTTTTACAGACCAATAACTTAGAGTAAGTAATTGTCTTTATATTCAACCAGTCATTGAAAATGGTTGTCTGCATAATCTCACCACTGTGAGCTCTAATAAAGTCTTTTAAAGGATTTTCAGTACAGGGAGTTCAGCTGGGACTTTGGATTTGTAGAAGTATGTAAAATATACAGTGTACTATTCATACATTAGTACTTCTTTTCCAGCCTCTTCACAAAGAGAAATCACAGGCATAGTAGATTTAATTTTTGTACTCGGCAATGGAACAGAGAATAGAGACATTTACAGTAAACCCACCAAGAATGTAAAAATGATACAAATTAATTCAGTATGAACAGTTTGAATCTAAAAGTGATCGGTAGATGAGTCTGGTTTCATAGTATTTGTGCACAATAGCTAAAAAATTTCTTTGTTGTCTTGACCATGATTTTTCTAATGCATCCTGTTCTAAGAAATTACTTCAGCACACCTGCACCAGCATGATTTTAGAGGTACAGCATCATAAAATTAAAGGTTATCACATAAAGATATTTAGCAATTTTTAAAGCTCCAAAGAATGAACTAGTTTTCCCTAACAGGTAGTTAATAACAGAAGTCTGGTAATATGGTATTCAATTTACATTGAATTAGAAGCAGATTGAATTTACATTGATCAGAAGCAGATTAAATTAGCTCCCTTTGCAGTAACTGAACATTATGCTTAAACTTTCACTCTTTCATTTTAGATTTTAATTTTTATAGGGTTTTTCAACACAAATCCTCATGGTAGTTATTTAATTTTGGAATATATTTTAGATAACTTACATTCAGGTGCTCTTGAAAAATTGAAAGTGAAAATTGAAGATTAATTCTCTTCCAAGAGAAATAAAATAGGTTCACCTTCTGCTCATACTTACAAACCCCAGTGAAGAATCATCCCTACTAACAGTTTGCAGAGTGAAGTGAGGTAATGCAATTCTTCTGACTTCGTGCTATCAGTCCCATCTTCATAGCCCTTCATAGGCCAATGAAAGAATTTTGCTCATTTATTGCAATCTGAATCTAACGCATTAAAAAAAACTGCTGCTATTTCAGAGTCAGCACAAGACTGAAAAGGCATGTAGAGATGGGTAAAGCAATTAAGAATAATTTTTCATTAAAAATTTTGCATAATACTTCACACCTGAGTACTCCTTGACATAGTACTATATGTGCATAGCACTATATGTGCATAGCACCAATGTTGTGAGGTACATCAATCTGCAATCAGAAAGAAAGCTAAGAACACAGTTTAAAGATTGGTTTGAAACCTCATTGGAAGTTAATCTGAAAAAAAGCTTCGAACCTATGCTACACCATTTTAAAACCAGGCACACTCCTGTTTTCAGAGCATATTCATTTGTGATTTTACATTTGTGGTAGGGCTACAAACTTTAGTTGCTTCTAAAACTTTAGTTGTAACTAAAGCTGCTGTGATCAGAATTCTAACAGTAACTAGAAGTAAAAAATATTAAATTGGACACAGCTGAGGAATCTTATTCAACAAACCAAAATGACACTAATAATCTTATTATTTTAGATTTATGACAGTTAGCTTAGATAAAAAACCATTTTGGAAGATTTCTTATATTACTTTGCTTTGTGGCCCTGTTTTTGCACTTGATGTGATATCGAAGAATTTTAAAGATATATTTAAAAAAAACCTCATCTTTCTAAATGGCTGCTAAAAGCTCATGGGCATTTATCTTAGGGCTATTTTAAAACAATGTGCTCTTGACTGCAGAATTCTGGAGATATGATGTATATGGAAAGCTAGAAAGGAATGAAGTTATAGAAGACTAAAGATGGAATAATCTGAATAATGCCTTTGGTCACCAATAATTATGACACGCCTGGTTATGTGTTCTGTTGTCATCTAACCATAAAGAGAATGGAGTACATCCCATTTCACTTATTGGGAGCAGATGGATGCAGTACTGTTCAGCATCATCTACATCTAGTAATTGTATTGCCATCCCATTGACATACAGTCTTCATCACTTTTCTTTTGTTTGGCACGCACGTTTTACAAAAATGCCCCAAAGATGCAGCAGTGGCACATTAAGTGCTACTACAGGGAAAGATGAGGCATTCCCACCTGTTCCATCTTTTATGGTCCTCAATCTCACAAAGCCTTTGGGCTGTCATCCCAAACTCCTGCAGAACAAACAAATGCTTCAGTGTGGCAAAGCTGAGATGCTTGGGTGCCCTAGTAATTTGCTCTGCTCCATTTGTTTTTAACTCAAATCACAGAGGTCACTCTCAACATTAAAAATGTGGGCAATCTCTTACTTCCCAAACAAATAAATAATGAGCAAAAAACCAGAAAGAATCAAAATTTTCATTGGCTTTCTAATGGATTTACTTTGGAAATAAGAAGTAATACTTGTAAAAGTTGTCCTTTTCCTTCATTAAATACTCTTTACTGGGGTTTATTGTAAAACTATCTGAAGTAACTCAGGTCATAAGAAAAGTACACATACCTCAAAACTATGAATTTCTTCTGAGCTGTAAACATAGGATCAATATTTTACTTCTCTAAACCCAAAGAAAAAGGGACCAGTTGTCTCAAACACAGAGAGGAATTCAGCCCTGAGTCCAATATGACACCACAAGTCAATGCAAAAGTCTGAAATGGAGTGTCTCAACTGCACCCACTGCAGGCTGCTAAACCATGAAATGACCTGATGGCCTCTCCCTCTCCTTAAAAAATAAAATAGCTCTCTGTTTTTCCTGCTTCTTATCACAACCACCTACCTCTGCTCATCTGGCCAGGAAGACTATAAAGAGGGTGTAATTGCTACATCTGCCTGTTTGAGACTGCTGAAGGGCTGACTGCTGGTTGGTTACCTTTAATCACCAACAGAAGCATGATTCTTTGAGACAGGAGTGTGTGACACACACATACACATCACAGTTTCTTACTTCCCTTATACAGGCCACGTTTTGTTTCCTATTAAAGGAAAATGCACTGAGAATGATGTGCCCAAAAAAAGGTCATCCTTTCAAAAGTCCTTCCAAATACACAAAATTATGAAATGGAAAAAGCAAATCATGAAGAAATATGTTAAATCTTTTCAGAGAACAACTGAACAGGAAATAAGCGTTGAGTTGCACAGGGGAACAAAAAAGTCAGACACATGATACAAGCACTTTCTATTCTTTGCAGTGAATAGGCAGGGTTCTGTAATCATGTTAATTACAGGTTTAACCAAAAACACGTGCAAATGGAGAGGGGGAAGGTGGCAATTCAATGTTATTGAATTAAATGTCAGGTCTGATGGTTTCCATTACACTTTTCCACTAAAATCTTATGCATGCACTTAAAAATATGTATGTTATGTACATGCAGAGGGTATCTAAAAATATTTACAATTATCCGGACATTTTAGGAAACTGTGTTAAATTTTTTAATTACCTTTCTATCGCAAAAATCTGGTTCAGATTGTGTCTCACGTGTTTAGTCAACCATACTTCCAAACACCAATAAAATTAATAAGTTATCAATATGGGAGCTTCTTTATTATTTGTCTGATCACAGAATTTTCTGATGAATATATATTGTCACTGTCTTTTTGGACTCGGAGGTATATGGGGGAAGCTTTCAATAGGCATAACAGAGATGTTCTCTTCATATCAACTGGAGACCAGAAGGAAATTAGTTTCATTCTACTTTTAAGAAAACATTCCAATTAATTTGTGGATTCCATCATTATTTTATTAATATTTAAACTGAAGTTATACCATCCTAAATTATTACAACAGCCATTTTAGGATACACTTCTGTATCACTGGTATCAGTTTCATTGGAACATAGCTCAGACCACCCACTGCTGAAATAAAATCTTTGCCTTAAGTGTTGGCCAAAAGGGCCTGCACAGAGCTGTGACTGATAGATAAACTGTTTACACAAGATGAAAGTGCTAGCAAGGTCAGGAGAATGTTACAAAATACACACTCCTGTCAAAAGTAAGTAATTGAGATCAATTTATTAATCACAGGATGCTTCATGGCCAAGGATAAAACAGGAATGTGAACATGGAGATCAGAGGACAGGTCATGACCAATGCTCATGGAGGGCTGCAGTGAAGGTGGTTTAGGTCACATGCACAGGAGGTTTAGATCAGCACACACCTTCTGATCACTGGAGAGAGAAATCATGTAACACTGTACTGACCAAAAGAGCACTGCTTTCTGCCAGGCATACAGACATTGACACCTCAGTAGAACATCAGCCCAAGCAACATCCTTATGATAATAAAGCTTGCCAAGCCTCAGTCAAAATTGTTGTATTCTCTTAAAACAGAAGAGCAAGACTGAAGCTTTCCAGATAACATCATGCTAGCACCAACGTCCTGTTAGACCATAAAAATACTACCAACAAAGGACAACAACAGCTTTTACAGTGCTTAGAAGTTAACAAGTTAACAAGTAAACAAAAGAGAGACTATTTAGAGCCTGTATTTTCCATATAGAATACAACATAAAAGAAATTAACTTAGAGCAAATCTTATAAAATTCTAAGTTTGCTATTGCATATTAAAAAATACGTCTATATGTGCAAATGTTCATTGCTACTGCTTTGAGGGAAGCAGAGCCACTCAGTTGCAGGAAGACAGTGACTAATCACCTTAAAGCAGAGTCTGTTGAAGTGTTAAACTATCTTTTAGCCCCAAGAATTCCTTCTGCTATGCGATTATTTCAGTTCAATAACTCATTTACTCAAGTTGAAAACCAACTAGGAGGTGAAAAAAGAGAAAGGGTTCTTTTCTTCATACACAAGAAGAGAATGGGATAGTAGAATAAAAATGATGTGATAGCTGATAAGGTCTGCTACTTCTGAAATATTGGGTATGTACTTACCAGAAACAACAGTTAATTAATTGCAGATAACATTGCATTTTAAAATTTAACCTCTTGTCAAGTATTGGACATACTTAAGTTTAAATTACTAATTACTTAAGTTTTAATTACTAATAAAAGCAGCATATAACTCATAAGMACTTTCATCTCCTGGGTAAATTCTATCCAAATATAGTCTCAAATGAAATACCAAAAATAAGATTAAAATAAATTACATTCTTTACTTTGTTTCTCCTGACTAAGAGACACAAAGTGAGATTGAAACCAGAACTGAAATACTTGATGTATATCAATTAAATTCAGTATAGAACATTCACTGCTTTATTTCCAATCCATCACCATTGTATTTTCAAAGTCATAAAAAACCCCTACATAAATATGAGAAACACTTTTTGATTTGGAGGAGGGGGAGAGGGGTTAATCCGAAATAATGTTTTTATCTTATTCCCAACAGGTTTTTCTATCCCTTTCATGCCTGCAGCAGCTGATCATAATATTTAGCAATTCTTAACCCAGCCAATGCTGTTAGCTCATCTGCATTCTGTCTAGTGTAAAAGTCATTGAGCCACTGGCTGCTGGCTCCCCTTTCCTGAAATGCCCTCAGTAAACTGCTTTCCCCACAGAAAACAATTAGATGTGAACAGCGGGGCATTCAGGCCATTTGGAGCTTGTCCAATACAGCCACAAATGGAGAAGAGGGAAGTGACTATTCATTTTAATGCTGGCTGCTTCAGAGATGACAACAAAGTATTTATTATCTGAAAGCTGTCAGCATATGTAAGGAAGAGAAATAGGAAGCTGTGGTTCTGCATGTTTTGTGAGCCATAGTCACTGCTAGGGAAGTAATATATTCCTAAACTGTTTAAGCCATGCATGAAGCTTAAGGCTGAAGCAATTGTTTATGCATTTGTAATAGCATTACACACAGGATTATGAGTTAAGTGGTTAACAGATGGAGAGAGAGAACTTTCCAAGTCCTTTTGTTAAAATTGCCTAGGTTATTCTTCTTCAGTAGCCAAAGAGATGTCTGTAAAAAGAAAATTACATACCTCAGGCCAAGGTTTATAAACTTGCGCTTCAATCTACTATCCTGTTTACAAACACATGGGATAAACATTAGGAGAGTGCAGTTATCCAAAGACTGCCTGCAAATGTGTTCTTGGTTATGTTTATTCATAAGTTAATTTAAATCTTTTGCACTGATTCAATGGTAAAATTCATATTACCACCACTGAGAACAAAAGGGAGACTAGTGCTGCTATCGTGGAGTGGCCTAAATCCCATCTAAAGTCTCCACTTTAAAGCAGTGCATATATCTATTTTGAAATGAATAATTTAAAGATAGCTTTTCCTCTTACTTCACAGATGATCTCTGGAAGTGTCCCACTGATCTAAATTGTGTCAACAGAACAAGTAGTAAAGTTATGTCATTGTCTAGATAAATGTGCAAAATCTACATCACCACAAAACAATTTATGCAAGACTTATTATCTCACTGACCAACTCCATTTTATAAGACAATAGATGTCTACTACCAAAAGAATGTCAAAAATTATGTGTTTGGAAGGTGTACTTCTTATTTCTTGGAATTTTACTGTATGTCAGTTGTTGGTCTTCCTTCATCTTTTTATTTGCCTTACACAGCTTATGGTGTTGAGATGCTGGCTCCCAGTTTACCTGCTCAGGCAATACCGCAGATATAACAGAAATATTGCCTGTCACCGTGCTGCAAAAGGTGAAGGAGAGAGGAAGACTTGTGTTTGCCTTCAGGGTGGCATGACAAAGGAGCAATTCCTCTTACCAGAGCACGCCAGCATGGAGAAGATTTTCAGAGTCTGTCATTACAGAAGTTACTTGACTGCTTTGCAAAAGTGAATGTTCTCTTAGTTTTTATATTCTGGGGGCAATCTGCAGCTGAAATAAGAACAACTACTGGTGTATTAACACTTCTTCTTCATGGCAGGTCTGCCACTGTGGTCATCAACACTTTCCAGAGGAAAATAATCTCAAATAGATCTCAATCATCCTTTACTGATATGATCAGTAAAATCAAAATCCTTTTTTTAAAATTTATTTTTGTCTTGACTAGGAGTAAGGACAAAACCCAAAAGCCATTTCTGAAAGGGATTTCCCTTAAAGAGTGGTAGTGTAGGATGCTTTGAAACATCAAAGAAGAGAAGATACTAGAAGGAGTGGAGAGCCCTTCACTAGGATGGCAAGGGCAGTTTGCCTAAGGAGGCAGCAACAGTGCAACAAGGTTTATCTGTGCTGATGTTTTCAATTCTTTAAAAATGAAGAACACTCTTGAACAGCTTAATCCTCACTTTATACCACTATTTTCTCCTGACAACACTTTTTCCTTTTCTCTTTTAATATCCAAACAGAACATCAAGCCAAGAACACAAGTTGTGTTCATTTGTTCATCTCATACTCGAGAAGAAAATCAACTGTCTTCCTACCCTAACCCCATATGAGCATGAGCCAAGGTTACTTCTTTGTGTGTAGGTGTAAACAGATGTTTTACTCAGTAACTGGTGTCCTTGAGTCTTGTAATTCATTTGCCTCTTCCTGTGGGGATGTAATTCATAATACCCTCTCTCTCTTCCCTTCATATTTATCCAAATACATCAGCAGAAGCAGCCCCACAGGCCACTGGTCAGCAGAATTGTGGACCCCTTCCTGTAGTGATTAGAGTCCAAAGGACTAGGTGGAAATGACTGCAAATGAAGGTTAGTCCTCTTGATATCTCACCATGTCCCTCACCAGCAGAAAAGGGAGCAATTTCTTTTAAGCAGAAAAGCAGGGACAAAAATTCCTATTTACTGGGCACCAAACCCACAATGTAATCCCAAAGAGAAAAGAGTGTATTTAGATGCTGGAATAACATGCAGAAAGCAGAAGACAACTCACCCTATCTACCGATTTAAATTATAGTAATTTGCAGTTAATTTGTACAAATTCATTATCCCATAACATTAAAGCATTAAAGATGAGATACAATCACAAATCCCTTTGGAAATTAAAATTCCTTACCTTGGAGCATAGTACTCAGATCAGTGCCCTAGACCAAAAAAGTCAACATTGTTGGCTTTTACTTTATTTTGGCAAAGGATTTTGAGTGAAGTTGCCAATTCCCTACATGGATTGAGCTGCACAGCCCTTTGGATCCTTACCATAAGGCTCTTCAAATCCCTTCTCTCCCTGGGACATGACTTTGTTGTCCTTTCGTCAAAATACACTGCTGTAGGTGTTGATTTATATAAATGGTAGGGGCTTGTACTTTCTAGCCCCAAGAGTGGTATATGGGTATATAATTTTTCATTTGCGTCACATGCAGAAGTGCAGCAAGAAACAGGCAATGCTCCACAGCTAAACCACAGAAAGTTTTTCTTCATTTTCTGCTTGTATGGTCCTATCCTGTGCAGCAGGAAAAGAGGCTTCATCAACCCCATCCTCTTCTTGCATCTAGTATAATGAAGGTAGCTGTTCTGCTTCTTTCTCTCTCAGCCCCTGCCAGGATAGCCAGTAAACAAAGGCGATGTTGGTATGAGAAGTCCAAACCATTGCAATGGCACAATGACAACTTCTCACTTTCCTGTTAATGATAGTGGGCTTCCAACAACCCTTCCCACATCAGCCTCATCCTTCCACACTGCTGATACCCTGAGACCACTCCACTGCCCTGTCCACAGACTGCCAATAGCACTTGTATAAAAACTTATGTAAGGAATTGTAAGGGAATGGGATACAGGAGGTGAAGAATTCCTTCACAGAAAAGGAAGATTATTGTCTCAGTCAAGGATGTATTTTACTGTGAGTCTTATAAATACATTTATAAGTGCCTTCAGCAAATGACTTGCCATCTTTTTTCCTTTAGGATTTAAAGGTTACACTAAATGTCAGAAATGCATTTTATTAACTTTGGTCTGTGTGTTAAAAATAAGTAGATAAATGATGCTAAAATCTTTTCATTCCAGAAGGATGTTGGGTGATAAACTGTAAGGGTCAAATTCTGACCTGCACAACCTCAGAGCAGAACTTCATTACTTCAGCTGTACAGAGAGCTAAAAAGACCTGATTTCCTGGTGGTCCCAAGAGACATAATGATTGACAGGTAGATAAATAAGGAAGTAGAGTTGTAAGAAATATGGACTATCTTTGAATTTAGAGGAAATGAGAAAAGCAGAAGGACCTTTTGCAGTCCAAGTTAAGTGCAGGCTTAAGAATAAAAGGCATAATATTAATAAATCTTCAGATTAAATAAATATTTAAGACAGAAGAAAAGCAAATTGTTAAATCATAAAGTGCTTTAAATTCAGATTAGAAAAGACTACTCTTCAGATGAAAATACGTCTTCCTTGAAAACTGTATGCAAGTGAAATTGGAAGAAAAGACAGATTGGATCCCAGCAAGAGAAATGTTTTTGCTTCTAGAGATACAAATGGATAAACTGCATTTTGGGAAAAAGGAAAAGGCTGAAACATGGAAAATTAAAGGAAACATTTCTAAAATTTTACCTAATAGGAAATAAAATTTTTAAAATCCAGCAACCCCCAAACCCACATAACCACTTTCTTAATACAAGCAAAAAAATTGATTTTCCTTCTGATAGCAGCTTTAAAGACAAACATGCAGAGGTAGAAAGTGCATTAGGCATTTCTATGTCCAGCATGTGTCAAAGAAAATTCCAAACAAAAGTGGCTGGTGATTTATTTTCTTTTATAATATGCTGGTGATATAATTTTATTATATTATAAATATAATTCCATACACACCTTCCAGTGAAAGGTGCTGTTGCATTTCTTACTCCCATCATGACTACATTATCCCATTTTTGCATGTGTGTCTATCTATTCCTAGACATGGTATGCCTTCTGAAGGAATAGCAAAAAATTTCAAAATTCTACATGACCTTTGGGTTCAATCCATCACACAAAGTTGTAAAAGCTAATAGCATTTCAGGAAAAAATGTTGTATCTTTGTCATTTTTGCAGCACATAGTTAAGTTATTTCAAATCACTTCATTTTTGGGAACAAATTTTCTTACGAGTTTTAATTAATGACTTAATACTATCTCTTTTTTGAGTCCCATACAGGTATTTTGGATAGGATTGCAGGATGAAAAACAGCCCTTGGAAAAACACAGATTGGCTGGATATGGCCATTAGGCCCTGCTAGGGTATACAGCAATAAAGTTACTATAGTAAGTGTGATGCTTATTAATAGCAATCATCAATTCTATAAATCTGACTAGACATTACATATGTTGATCATGTGACCCCAAATGAATGACACATGGTCCTGGCACAGGGTATGAGAAGAGTGCTGTAGTCTGTAGATTTCATAAAAATATGGTAAATAGCACTAAATCCATTCTGTACAGAACAAAAAAAAAAAAAAAAGGTTATAAAGTCTTTTTTTCAAAACTGGAAAGGTTTGCTATTCATCCACCAATCGAAGCCAAATGCAGTTATGTGATATATTATGATCAATAGAAAAATGTGAAAAATAACAACAGGACTGACATTTAAAGAAACCTCAATGAAATGCTTTTACCTCTATAAATGTCACTGAAGCTTTTGTGGAGTGCCTGGCCACAACCACTGTTTCTATCTCCAGTTTCCATGAAGTGCTCCCTTAGTGCAGAATTTAAAAGCCATTACTGCAAATGTTCTCCCCTTCCTTCTTCTCCCAGCTTTTACCTCTGAGCATGATGTCTTATAATATGGAATATCCCTTTGGTCAGTTGGGATCAGCTGTTCCAGCTGCATCCCCTCTCAACTCCTGTTGCACCCCCAGCCTCCTCACTGGCTGGGTAGGGTGAGGAGCAGAAAAGGCCTTGACTCTGTGCAAGTCCTGCTTAGCAATAACAAAAACATCCCTGTGTCATCAACACTGTTTCCAGCACAAATCCAAAACACAGCCCCATACCAGCTACTGTGAAGAAAATTAACTCTATTATAGCTAAACTCACTACAAACCTCTTCACATTTTGCTCAGCCTCAGTTTCATCCTGCCATTCACATGTTCTTTACAACAGAAAAATACCAGTTTAAGAAAGTTATATCTTTTATTTCCCATTTCCTCCTGTATTTGTTAGAGTTCTCTCACTCTGGATTAATTTTCTATTTTTTTATTTGGTCTTTTTTTTCCTTGCAAAAACCTGCTGAAAGATTATATTTTTAATCCTGTTATTTATTTAATTTTTGCTTCTTCTTAGTGAGTGCCTGGTGACTGAAGACTTTATATCAGAGCCTTTATCCTACAAACAAAATACTGATACTGGCCATTTGCAACTTGTACTGCGGTGTGCAATGGCAGGGGCATACTAGAGAATGAAATTGTAGTTGGTAATCTACTCTTGCAGTGAAATATATTTGGGACATGAAGGAATAGTATGGAAACTGCTGCATTTTAATGAAATAAGAGAAGCCAGATAACCAACATAAAAGTCACTCATATTCAGTCAATCCAACATGTCCTCTTCAAAGCGCTCATAGTTTATTTCAGAGTCCATAAGGGAATAATCAAAAGAAACAATGTCACAAACTATGCCATGTTAACCACTAAGATTTAGCTGAAATGACTATAAACAAAGCTTCTCTCTTCCTCATGCCTAATTAAAGAGCAGTTAATTATGATTGTTTAAAAGACACAATTTCCCTCAAAAGAAATTTCCAGTGGGAAAGATGAAACCAACTTTAAAGAAGCATCTTGATAAATTATTTTCTGGGTGGGAATTTAGTTCAGTGAAGAAATATGACAAGATACAAAGCAGGCAAGATGTGCATCTAGGCTGGGGTTACTGTAGGTCTCTTTCAGAACTCTACTGTTCCTGCCAGGGATCCATTTCAAAATGCAATCCTGATGTTATTCTACCATAATTTTTGCTACAAACTCATGTCTGATTTCCACTGTATTTCTTACACTTTGAATAAATGAAGTGGGAAACAGAACAACAAATTCTGAAGTATTCCTCAGGTGACTTGTATCAGAACACTCTATTTAATGAAGTGCCATAACAGGCAACTGTAGTCCTGTTTTTTGGAAGGACATCAAGCACTGGGGATGTTGGCAAGAGCATACATTTTTCATTTGAACACTATTTCCAGAGACTTTTTTTTTTCACTTGAAACAATCAATCTCACTTAGGAAGCAAACAGCTGTTCTTCATTCGACAACTTCACCCAGGATAAAGGATTTTAAATGACACATTTGGGGCGTTTTTTGTATTCATATGCAAACTTCTATGAAGATCATGACCAAAAGTAAAAATAAAAAAATAAAAGTCTTCACTTTTGGGGAGAAGCAATAACACCACCCTCACAATATTTATCACAACATTTCAGTTTTTCTGTTCTTCCTCAGTCATTGTGTACTGTAGTCAAATCCTATTTTCAGATTCAGGAGTTCTGTATGAAGGCACATTGTCACAATGTTAAATTGTTTTTAGCAATCAAAACTTAGAGATTCAAACCGTTTTTTCCCCCAACTTGCTCTTACAATGTCATTTGCTTTGAAAATTTAAATAAAAGCAGTGAATTTGTGGCTTCCCAGAAGAAACAGGATATATGCTGTGCTCAAGGAAAGGAAGAGAGGCAACTTCACATATGTAATCTTACTTCTCACAAACCTCTGCTACTGGTTGGATCTTGTTAAGTAGTCTCAGTATAAAGTAAACAAATGTAATCCAATTTATTTCCAAGTATTTTGTCTATTTTTTTCAGTGTGATACACTGAATCCACCAACCAATTCAGGATTTTTTTTGGGTAAAAACCAGCAACTGCAGGGATTGCCAACTGTCTTTTCAAGGGGGAACTAACCATATTGTCTGTTTGTCTCCTCAAGGAGATCCTCAGGCCAAGGACCTTTTGGAAATACATACCTTCTCATTCCTAGCTCTGCCAAACCAACACTAAGAAACACTTGGAATCAAATGCTCCTAAAAGAAATTTTTAAAATAGAATAATAAAAGTCTGATTTTTATACATACAGTTATTCTCATTAGAATAAATATTTTCTCAAGGCTTCCTGAAAAAAAAGTATTTTGAAACATTCTCAGCAGGACTTTCACTATGGCTATACATAAGCACAACACTAACATGCCTTTTGCAATAGAGAATTTGAGAGCCAGATTTTGCATAAATGAATTGAGAGCTTCCCCTCCCCGCTTGTGTCTTCCACCATTTATAGGCATTTTGGTAGGTTACCACACACTACATTCTTTTAGCATGCACTAGATTTTCCAAATGTTAAGATCCTCCTTTATAGTATCAAAAAAACCCAAACCAGCTCCATCCAATTATATAAAGAATCAGTTGATATTTTAAAGAGTTGTAAACTAAAATTAGTGCTAATATAATTTAATGTCCTACAGGGCAAATTGACTAAGAAAGTTCAGGATTTAGAATGCACATTTTAAAAAGTATTATGTCAATGGTGTAGCAATCTCAAGGAAGTTTCACATTAAAAGAATAAAAATTTAGTTACTACTGCGATTACCTAAAAAATATTCCAAAGACATTTTATTCAATGTCTTCACTACAACATTGCCTTTGCTGACATAATAACAATAGGAATTTTTAAGTAAATAATTTTCAATAGGTAGTATTTTCAGCTCTGTATGGTCTTCCTATATAGCATAGTCAAGGCTATGGATTTTAGTAATTAAAATTGTTTGTCTCATGTCCATCAAGAGCAAATAGCAGCAATGTAAGAAAGGCAAGCATATTAGTAAAGATATCTCAAAGAAGTCAGCTTTTGTCCATGAAGCTCTTCAGAACATCAACTCCCCAAAGGCATCTCAACAACTGTCAACACCTGCTATTATTAATATTCTACTTGAGAATTATTACTCAGATGTCCAGGTGGCAGATGTGAGTCATTATTGTATTCTATGTATTGTAATAGAAGTGTTTTCGTCTTCGCTAGCTACAGTTCTTTCAATCACAAAAGTGTATTGCTATTACTATTAAATTAATTGAACACATAGCAAATGTTTTGCACAAATTTGAGCAGAGAGTTTCATAACTGAAAGGCACCTTTGGGTATTGCTCTCTCTCCCTTAGCATTCTGTATGATACAGCTCCTGATATTTGAGAGATGGATTTGAGAGATGGGACTATCACCCTGGGAAACTATTCTGTCTCTAACACTAAAGAGGTCTCCTGACATTCGTCTTAAATATTGTATTGGTCAGATTAATTTTTTTACTCTCACATATATTCTTGTAACATGTTCTAAACAATCTCACTCTACTCCATGAGAATGGCATGCCATATGTGAGCCAAAATGTGTTTTTCATCTTTCTTTTTTCACTTTAACTTCCTTTCATTGCATTTCATTGTGTGGACAGTTACCTGTCATGTCCCTAGAAAACACTGTGGAAGAAAGAAAGGTCATTGAGCATGGTCTGAAGGATTTTATATTCCAAATTACTATTAGCATTCCTTCTATTTCAGATGTTGGTATCACACAGTAAACATAAATGCATGAATTCAGGGATCCATTCCCGTAGTCCAACAACACTGAAAGAATTCCTATATATGAAGGCCTTTGAAGACATTCACGCATAAAAAACCCCAACAAACCCTGACATCTTTTTATCTCTGTCATATCATTTAATCTTGCATTATTATGAGATTTGATAGGTTACAAATAAAAAAACAGGGAATACAACTGCAGATATGGGGTCCAAACAGAGACACTCAAGCCTTTTGCTGTTCACCCAATACCACTCTAATTAAATACTTTTAGCAACTGCCACAGCTTGTTTTCTTTGTGAATGCAGAATGAAAAATCTGGGGAAATGAGAACATTTTCCAAAGAGGAATAACTTGCAAAATGCATTTTCCTTTGTTCTGTTTTAATCAAACTTCATTCATTTGGATTCCATGAAACAATATTAAGCAGCTGCTTATTATTTTGATTAATTGAATTAGATCAAGCAGAATAACATTAAAATGTTGTCCCAGGCACACAGTTTAGAGCATAAAAACTTGATAGGGCTAGAGGGAAAAAAAAATCAATCTGTAAGAGCTATAGCGTAGCGTTATCCCCTCTCACAAATGGGCAGTTACTCTAGATATGCATGATTAGGGACCAAAGCAAGCCATTTCTCAGCTTGTCTTCAGTTCTCTGTTTGAAGATTCCACTTACCAATGCAATTAGTCATCTAACTGTTCCCTGCGTAACTGAAAGCAATACATCATAAAGCATTTTTAAAGACTATGAAGGATGCATTGAAAAAATAATATATCAGTAACAGTGCTGACTTTGGAGAATCCTTTTCTTTAATGTAATGTAGTTGTATCCTTGGTAGCTTTATATTTTGCGTTTTGAGGCACTTTGTTCTGGTTCCCCTTTATTTTTTTGACCGACCAATTAGTAATCAAATCATAACCATCAATGACAAAATCAAAATCAGAGCAAGTCCTTTGGCAAGGTTCTGACAATCTGTATAATCAGGTATTTAACATGCTAAAACCCATCCCCTCCTATTATTCATTTCAGATGAATTAATTTCAGACTTGAAGTCAAAGCAAAATTCTCTTCTGGTTACTGGCGAGGTCTATTTTAAGACTGAATACTTTCCTGAAATTGCATACACGTATCAGGTCTCTAAACTCTGAGATCTGTAAATTTTGGCAGAACAGAGCTATATAATTATAAAAGTTCCAGTGAGCCTCAATGGTGACCACTCTCTGTGGTGGTGCAGCAAATGGTGCAGCACACACACAGCCTGTGAGGTCAACAACAATTTCCTCTGTTAGAACCAATTAGGTGTGCCACTTGCACCCCAACAGCATAGCAAAAGTGCAAAACTGATTTTCTGGGTGGATAAAGCTTCCATCAATAATTTAATTTTTACAGTGGTTCAAAAGCAATCTGCTTTAAATGAAAAAGTAATGCTGCAATACTCTGTTAAGGATCTGATTTGGCTCTCACCCATGCTTAGCTCAACTTGCTGTTTCATGGGTCTCATGGCAAGGCAATATTACACAAATATGTTGTAGACTAAAACACAAGGCCAGCAAAGAACAGAAAATCTGCAGTGTGTGCACCTACCTTGCTGTATTCACTTCAGCTTGACCTCCACAGCTTGTATGTAAGTCAACCATTTCAGCTGCTTTTCACTGATGACTTTTATTCTTTTTTATTTGTTTAGGGGGGTTTATAAGGACACAAGGAAAGCCTCTCATAAACATACCTTACCTTCCCTCTTATCTGAGTGTGATATTGACCATAGGATTTGGTCTGCTACAGACTTAAATACTTCACAAGCCTGTCAGCCACACAGAACCTGTACATCCCATCAAAATAACACTTAACACTGAATTTAACACTAAGAATAATACTCCGCACATCAGAAGCTCTTTATGTAGTTGAGAAGAAAACTTTACTATATGCTGCAGAAAAAGTAATTTAAATTCAGTGACTTTTCCACGGCCAAAAAAGTTTGTGTCAAATAGGAAGCAGAACAAGTATCATCTTCACTCTGATGGGAATGCTGCCAGTAAATGAACTGTAACTGGATCTTAAAGCTGCACATGTGGATAATCCGCTTTTCACAATTTCAAAAATCAGAATAAATTATTTTTTCATTATTTTCTTACTTTTAGGCTAGTTATAAGGCATACTTCCCCTATAAGGGAGGAGTTCACTGCATATGTCATTTTTCATTACATCAGGAAAAATCTCCTAGGACTTGTAAATAGCTGTGTTTTTTAAAACGTCTGATAGCACCATGAGGCACTGCCTAGGATCTTGCCAATGAGAAGATAGAACCCATATGGTCCATTTATCATCAAGATAATCATTAAGAACACCTTCTGCATTTTCACCACTCTGAAGTATATGAGATCTACAAAGGAATAACCAATCAGAGAAATAAAATCAAATTTTGCATTTAAAGTTATGGCAGCTACTCTCTTCTGACTTCTATATATTCCATGTGAAAAAATCCCAGAAATGCTGTGCTCAAAAGCAATACTTTGATATGACCATAAAGAATCACCTTCCACAGGGTTTTAGAAATACACCATAATGTGTTGCCCCCAGTCCAACCTCTTCTCCATCCATTCCTGCTGCACTATTTAACACAGGACAGCAGGATTTATACAGAGGCCTGTATGAATCAACAATAACAAAAGAAACCTTTCCAAAAAACAATGATCTTGGCTCAACCCTGTGGTTATTAGAGTAATCCTGAGGGGAATAAGCAAACCAAATTTAGAGAAAATTAAGGCTTTAGCAAACAGAGAAAACATTAAGGGGAGACCAGAACAGAAAAGTGGAAAATAAGATAGCATAGAAAATTGCATTTGCTCTCAGCCTCAGACTTTCCCAGATCCTTTTGATTAACCATGCCAGCAAGACACCGCTTCTGCTGCTGCTAGCTTTTCCGTTCAGAAATTTAAGCACTGGAATTCCACCCAGATGATAAATGATGTAAAACATCAAGAATATAATTTTTTTTTTTTAACTTTAGTAATATCTCTGCCTGAATTTTGTATTAAAAGACCTTGAAGGAAACGTTTATAGTTTATTTCTTGATCAAACAACCTGAAAAATGAGCCAGAGACAGTAGAGCAGCATTATAAAAACACAGAAATTATTTAGCTTTTGAACTTCACACACATCAGCTATCTGAAAAGAAAAATATGTATGAGTAATAACAGGCAAAGAAACCTATACAGACATTTGGTTTTTATTTTTATATAAAAGGTCAGATTTATTAGTGCCAATGTATGTTCATAGGAGGAAACAAAAACTAAGCTAATTTGAGTAGCAACTTACATCAAAGGATATCAAAATAATATTTCTTGTAAGTGAAACATAATACTTCATTTAAACTTGATTCTTGCAAACTAGAAGTCCTTGTTATCTGTCTATGAAGCCTTTAAAGAAAAGTTGCTACAGTCAAACAGGGTCCTGATAGAACTTGGCACATAAAGAAACAATTCCATATTCACCCATACATTACCTCTCACTCTCCTGCAACAATCATTCATACAATACTTACATAACGCATATACATTATGACTAGAGCCATGTACGGCCTAAAGCACATAGAATATCTCAGTTCTAAATAACATATCTCTACATCAAAAGCAGGTCACTGTATTTACAGCAGATGATCTCTCTGCAGATGGGGCTTTTGCTTGTAGATCCTTTTGTTAGCATACGCTAAGATGCTCGAGTTGTCAAATTATTTATCAAATTAGAAGTGGATCTACAGGAAGATCTGTCTGATTGTGTGCGAGGATTCTAAGGCAATAATAGTAGTTGATCCACAGGAATAGTACTGCCATTGCAACCTACTTTCCATCGGAGCACTAAATCTTCCTTCTCCAGATGCAGCCAGGTATAGCGAGACATTCATGATCTGCAAACTGTTGGCTCAAAAGTCTAAAACTTCTCGTTTGTTGTTTTTTTTTTTTGTTTGTTTGTTTTTTGTTTTTTAATGTTCATGGAATAGCACCATAGAAATTCACACTTGATATCAAAACAATCCTGGGTCTGTTGTTTTGTTTTGCTTTTTTCCACCATCATGGATAGTCTTACTCTTAGGGAAAAAAAACAAAAAAAAATCTCTTTGGGAAACTTGTCTTTTGGACACTACTGCAGCTTCATTTCTGAGTAACTGAATCAGGCAAATAGCTCATTCAGAAAAAGATCCAAAGAAATAAAGCTTAGCAGTGGTTTCAAATGTACTGCTGAAAACAAATTCAATAGGAGGAGTTTCAGATGATCCTTGACCCTTTCTCATGGATACAGATTTTGATTCAGGACAGGTTTTCATCTCAGTCTCTTTCTATAGTCAGTGCAAAATAAGAGCACATCATCAGAGATAGCTTACTTAACTAGTAAACCAAATATTTTCAGATGTTTACACTATTAAAATTCAGTCAATTAGTGATTTGTCACTAGTGATGACTGATGTAACAGTTCAGACTTTTCAGTCATTAGTAAAACAAAATACTCTATAGATCAGTTATGTTTCAGAAGTAGATTTTCCAGTTTCAAAGTACTGATAACCTGATATGATAGGTGAATTTGTAAAAAATACAGAACAAAGCAGGAAGGACTTCCCATTTCATATCTTCTTTCAAGTCTTTGTATACATTGTATGCAGGATTCAAAGTCAAAGTAACCAGGAAGAAGGACAGCATTTTGAGTGTGTGACCTAAAAGAGCTTCTTTTCCTCCTCGACACCATATAATTGTCAGAAGGAAAAATGGTCTACAGGGTCTCTTCCCCTGAATGAAACTGATTGCAGCCACACACGGTTCTAGCAAATACTGAACCATGAACAAAAACTTTTATATTCTCCCTGCATGCAAAGTCTTTTCACAAGCTCTGCAGAGACAGTCAAGTATGGAGCCTGCACATCCACTGGGGTAGGTGATTTTCTTCTTTTATTTTATTTCAGTCTCTGGTCTTATAAGTCAGCATTTCAACTGAATTGATATTAAACATTTGTGCTAGTAACTTCAGTTTTAAAAAAAATGACACGCCTTCCTTCCTTTTCACTGTGCATTCTTTGTCACTCTTCTTTTCTGGCATAGAGTCTCTTGTGTTATTTTTTGGTGTGCACACTATCTGGATATTTTATACTTCTGTATCGTATATGAAATCCTTTCTTGTTGATTGTATCATCAGTGTGAAAGTGAAGTAAAAGAGATTCCCCTGCTGAAAAAATTTCTTCTGGTGGCTAAAATAAATGCATAAAAAGAAAAAAATTATCTGCCCACTCTGCATTCATTCACTTTTTTTTTTTCTTATGAATATATCTATTTTCCTGCTAGACCTCATCATGCAATTCCACTGCATCTCATACGATGCTGACATCATCAGATAGAATAGTTCCATCTCATTTTGCTCTCAGTTATAGGCAAGGAACTTTAGAGGCAGACTGACGAAATAACCTAAACTCCTAGTTTTTCTCTAGTTCTGCTGGAGAACGTGACTGGGCAGAATCATATGCAATATTCCAAATTTAGATACACAACAGAGGCCAATACCTATTTTCCATCCCATTCTTCACAGCCCACATATGTCCTGTTTTATCACTGAAGCCATTGATGAGAAGTGTCAGCTAAACTACCAAATCCTCCTTCTAAAGTTGAGAAGGTGGTAATACATACCAGCAGTGTCTTTTTCCCACTCCAGTTTGGATCATTCTGCTTTTTATTTTCAATAGCATTTTTTTTTTAATCGCATTTATCCTCTGTGGCATCTGAAGCCATTCATTTACATCTTATCAGTACCAAAACACTACCCACCAATGCTCAACTATTTCACCCCAAGACTCCAAAGAAGAATAATTCAGCCCATTTTCTTGTTCACTGCCCTTCTTCTGCCCTTCTAAAATATGGTAATTTGTAAAGAAAAGTTTTGTTTTGTGTAAATTACTAGATTTCAGACTCAGTTTAAGCACTTCCCTTAGAGTACATCCCATACAGTTCAAGTGGAAGTAACAATTAGTGTTCAAAAATGCACTGAAAGGATTTAAGTCAGTTCACAGGTTGCTTATTTGAATAACTAAGATGTTTAATCCAGTACAGTGGCTGAAAAAAGTGACACATAATTACTGAAGAGCTCCTATCATCTCATGTAGTGTCTTTGAAGCTTTTTATCTAGGCAAAGAGTATATGTACAAAAGCGTGCTTGCGCTGGCATACTTATAAAGAATTGATGAGGACTTGTGGGATCATTGCACCAGATTTTACAAGGCAGGTAGCCAGGAGACCAGTACAGGTCTAAAATGAGAAATAAGATACAGTATTTTCAGGGTGTCATCTGGCCAGCTTCCTCTGTGTCTCACAGTTAAAATGTGTCAGAATGAATATAGGATTTCACGGTTTTCTTAAGGTCCATATTAATCACCCAAATTAGGAGCATGTTTTTTCCTGAAATCAAACCTAAAAGTCAATGAGCATACTATAAATACTTCACAGAAGCCCCTCCTACTGCAAAATGTGGCTTCTTTCCAATTCAAAGAACTTTAATGCAATAATTTTTAACAATGGTGCATTTCCCTCTATGTAAGGAAAAAAAGGTGCTAACTTTTCTTTGTGTGCTGATAAACATGTCACTGCCAGCTTCTTGAAGCTTAACATAACATTACAATACTTTGGTTAAAAAATAGGCAAGAATATTTATTGATGAAAATATTTCAAGGGAGTGATTGTACTACAAGCCTGCAAACGTGTACATTAAAATCTGAAGTAGATAATCTAGTACCTTTACCATAAGGTGCAGTAACTGAATCTCATGACCCTCACCTTCCTCTGCCCTGCCTTTCTTATTCTTTTTGTAGAAATGAAAAATAAAAAAGGTTTATACCTATTTACTTACCCCAGATCCACAAAATCGACCAAGTCTCATAGTCTTATCATGACCATCAAAAAGCTCCACATAATCATAGCCGCAGTCTGCCTCTTCCTCAACCTCAAAAGTCTGGAACATTAACTCGACGTGAGAGCCGCGCTCAGCCACCAGCAGCCAGTCGCAGTCTGCCTGAACTGGGTAGTTGTTATCACCAAACTGAGCATGGGAGTACAGGTCCTTGGCCTTGAGCTCAGCTTTCAACCGACCACCACACTCTAAATGGAGGGGAAAAAGCATGAAAAAGGTTATTCAGTGCAAATTTGTGTTTTCCTTTTCCCAGTCTCATTCAGGCTGAGTGCATGTTAATGCCACAAGCAGGTTAATCAAACAAGCTGAGAGCAAAGTACTACACAGTACAAATATAACTCCATCATTCTGAGTTTTCTTATATAAACTCCCTTTTATAACTAGAGAGACTTGAACATAGTTCATAATTTTCAAGTGAAAGACAAAGACAGGGAACACCAAAGGAATGTGGCTTGAGCAGTATGACAGTCTTTGGGGAAGCACTGGAAAGGTTCCTGTGGCCACCAAGACAGTTGCTGTAAGGGTACCCACATTTCAGTGATGACATTTCCACAGGAGTCAATGACACCATTTGCAAGTGATAGGGGAAGATCAGCTCCAGCACATATGCAGTCAGTGACTGAGCGCAAAACTCTTTTTGTATCACAGTAGTGTCTTTTCACAGCTTTAACCATACTGTGGCACCCGGAGAGCCAGCTCAATACCAAACACCCCTGCAAAGCTTGCTGCCTGGCTTGATGTGTAGTTCATGAGCAGGTCTTTGCTGCTTTCTGCTGCTTTTAGAGAAAGTCTTGTAGCTGAAAGCTTGTTCTTGAGGCAAGCCTTTTGTCAAAACCATTATTTTAGGATAAATCTCTATTTGTAAACAGCTGCAAAATTGATTTGGGGCTTTAGAGCTTGTTTATAACTTCTCAAAGAGTTCAGAATTTAAGTATGAATTAGCTTAATGTATAGGTGAATAAGGTGTACCACAAATAAATAAAAGTGTTATTAGAACCCAATGAAGAACAGATGAAAATTGTAAGAGAAAAAAATGCATTGTTTCCAAAATGCATGAGATTTCCAAAAGGTGGATGTAGGCTTTTTTTAAACATGTATGAAGTTTTCAAAACAAACAGAATAATTTTGTACTGGTTTCTCATCAAGAACAAATCATCTCTTACAGCACTCGACAAAAACATAAAGTGCAAATGACCTGAACAAGATACTGAGACTCACAAGTTTAGATTTATTTTTTATAAATAAAGGCACAGATAATTTTATCTGCATTTTAAAATATGTAGATATTACTGATCGATCATTTTAGAGTAACCTGAAATAAACAGCAAGATTCAAATCTTTCTAGGCTTTGGTGAAGAAACACTTCAAATTTTACTTCATGGACTCCACCCACACTAAACATCACCAATTGCACTATTACATTATGAGGAGTCACATTTCAGCTAAGAGTTAATAATGGTAGTGACCAAATCTTTACATTTTAAAAAGAGTGGGGTTTTTCTTAATAGGGAAATGAAGAAATAAAACCAGGAAATATAAATTATATAAGTAAATTATGTTACTAGAAGTATAATATAAGTAAAAATGCATGATCAGTCCAATTTGAAATCTGAAATTTTTTACTCTTAAAGAACAAATAAGAGCACATGATAAAACATTGGCAAGAAAGATACTTCAAAGAGTTATTTCTCATTGATATTCTAATTTACTGGGTTTTCTCCCTATTCTGAATTTTATTTGCTTCCCTTTATTTGTTTTGGTTTGGTTTTGTTTTTGGGGTTTTTTTTTTGTCGTTGTTGTTTTTTGGCTTTTTTTGTTTTGGTAGGGTTTTTTTTCTTTTTTTTTTTTTTTTTTTTTTTTTTTTTTTTTTT
>PYHW01009837.1:3372549-3425942 GCA_013186435.1 Turdus rufiventris | reverse complement strand
AGGGTTTTTTTTGTTTATTTTCGGGGGGTTTTTGGGTTTTTTTTAGTTTGGGTTTTTTTTGGTTGAGGGGAGAGGGGGTTGGTTTCGGTTTACTTTTTGTTTGACAGGAGTCTTGCTAATATTAGGAACATCTCCCTGCCTTGAACCCCAAACAGCTGTAAACAAGAAAACATTTAATGAACTGTCTGCATTCTTTCCCTCTGCTTGCTACAGAGGACAGGAGCTTAAAGGAAAGTTGTAGCCATACAACCACAGAAAATGGCAATTCCTGTTCCCATGCCCTTCTTTCACAGATAATAGCCGCATATTTTAGAATAGAAATTACAAGCCAGATTTTCAGTTTCTTAAGAATTAAGCTGGAGTTTCAGAAGTCTACATGCAGCTTGCATGATGAGGCACAGCACTAGGACACTTGGGACAGGCGCAGAGCAGAGCCACGCAGCACTGCCTGCTTAGTCTTGGTACCAGAGCTAACCCATCATGGTATCCACTGTGCAGGCATGGCTGCTCTGCCATGGGCACAATGTGTGCTTCTGACTGTAAGAAAATATGTCCAGCTTGTAAAATGATGGTGATCTGCTAGCTTCAGTGAAAGGCTCTTCTGGATCATCTAGGGCTCAAAAACCCTCTCATATTTCATGACCTTTCTGGGGACTTTTAGGCTTCATACAAACATAAGAACAAATCGACCTATAGTCTCCTGTCTGTTTAACAAGCCAGACAGTTGGGAAAGCTTAAATCCACATCATCTGAATTAATGAAACAAAATTATAAATTTCGTTCAGCACTCCCATAATGAATTATCACAGCTATTTTGGAAGCAACCCAGGGCTCTAAACAGAGTGACATCTGAGATATCCAAGTTTGTTTGAGACATCCTCCCAACATAGGAGCTACAGTAGATCTACAACCTCCTAGAGCAGTGGCTGGAGGCTAGGCACCATAAAGGAAGCTGTCCAGAAGCGAACTGGTTGCCTGAGTTAGGGCAGACAGATCAATCCCTGAGCAATGATGTTTAATGTTCTGTCAGGAGCATTTTTATGAATTCCTCTTGGATGGGTTATGCCTTTGAAAATATGACAGAATCTCCTAAAACTGTGTTGCTTTCGAAACAGCATTTTATAAACTTTGCTCCACCCAAGGAAGTCTTTCTATCCAGTTTATTTTTTTTTTTTAACTTTACTGTATTTGTTGCTACATTTTTATCCTGTTTTCTGAAGTAATCAATGGAAATTTGGAAATCGGATAGCGCTTCAAACCAAAAAGTGTCATAGAAGGGAAATCAACATCATTGACACCATCTACTAATTAAATCTTGAAGATGCCAGGAATGCAGCAGCAGCAGAGACAACTCGGGGCATAGAATTCAGCTACTTGTTCGCTGCTGTTTTGTCACACCCGACCTTTCACTGAGGTCTGCCAACAGTTAGAAGTGACAGGAGCAGCTTCCTCAGCACTCCCTGTCTGTCTGCACAGCTATGCAGGATCAAACGCAACCTTGTCTACTTCCATTGCATGCCATCAAAAAATAATTATTTTTTCCTAGATAACGAACTAAGGAATACAGTCCTCTGCTCCATACACTTGTTAGTTCATTCACACATGTGCCCTCAGCACAGAGGTAAAATTCTCACAAAATTCTCACAGAGCATCTGCATTTGGTCAAGACTGCAAGACCTGACTCGTCCTTCCTTCAGACACTACCTCCAGACACATGCCAGTGATGAGGGCTCATGTCAGGGAGCAGTTGTGCAACACCAGCTGACAGAAATAAATGTCCTCTCTTAAGGAGGTAAACTCTGTAGTTTTTATAACATTCTTTAAAACTGGGTAGACTATATATTTCTCAGTTTCTTAGAAAAGCACATGCTTGTCCATGCTATGAATGGTTTTGTATTTAAGGCATATTAAACTCAGCAGACATGAGGGAAAATTCAGCAAGTCATAAAAATCTAGCAGTCTTTAGAATTTAGGGAGTATTTAGCTGAACTTTCTTCACATACTGAATGCTTCAACTCTGCAGACTGAAAGAGATGACAATAAAGGAGATAGCAATTTTACAACACCTCTTCTAGGAAAACTTCTGACCTTTAACTACATACCCTCAGGTAATTAAAAATGGGTAATTATTACTTCTATCTAATTTTGCATCTAAGGGAAAATGTTACTATAGTAGGGAAGGCAAAACACTGCATGCCTGTAAAAGGGTTTTCCACAAGAAAAACTAACTGAATTACAGGTAGCTAAACTTTTCACTTTCAAGGCCCAGATCATAAAAATTTCATGTAGTGTTGTCTACTGTCTTTCTCTGAAAGGGAAATTAAATTACTAAAGATTTTGAACTATTCAGAACAAATCAGAAGGAAAAAAAGACAAAATGCCAGCATTGATACAGATGAGGATTTTTTAGGTGAGCATTGCATATCAACTTGATGGATACTTTGGGTAATATCATATTACATTTACAATGACTCGTCACCTTTAGTATTCTATTAATAACTATTGCCCATCATTAAACCTTATCTCCTAGCAGATATATTTATGAAATATTTTCTGAATTATTTATTACCTGGATAAATAAGAAAGAACTCTGGAAAGTAAAGACAGACATTATAATTGAAGATTAAAATAAAGGCAAAAAACCCCTTAATCCCCTTGTTTTACTGCAGGCACTGGATGTTCAGAGCTTCAGCACTAGAGGCCACTGTTAGTCAAGCAACATCAGGAAAAATCTACACACCAAAAATGTCCTAAAAAGTCCCTTAATGCAATTACAAACCACTCTTTCCAACTTCAGTGACTTCTGCCAAACAAGAAATTTGAATGGTAAATATGAAGAAAGTCTTTAATGTTGTTTTTCTTTTATTCTTCTTTTGTCTTTCCTTTAAAGCACTACAGGAAAGAAATATCAGTATATATGAAGTACAGATTTTTGTTTAATTTGAAACAGCAAAGTAATGAAGGTGCATCACATGTCCCAGTTAAGTGATTGCATTACAAATGCAGTGAAAAGATATTCAATATTTTATGATCTCAGGTTCATGAAGCCTGAGGAATCTCATTTTTTATCTGACTCTGTTTCAACACCTTTTAATTTCTTACCTATGAGAAGAGAGGGAGAAAGGAATATGTAAAATATTGAAGAGTACTTTCTGCAATCTCAGACTTTTTCTACTGGGTTGAGGCTGCATTAGATCCAGCTGTCACATCTGTGTACTCATCCCATTCCAATAAAAACAAAAAAAAAGTCTGTGCATCTACCTCTAAAGAACAATGGTTAAGTTATTAGTAAAAAGCACATCCTGATTTCTGACCTGTGGAGTGAGTTGCTTGGAAGCCTTTTCTTTGAACTGACGCATCAGAAATAAAGCGGAGAAACATTTTGTTGCCAGTAGCAATGAGAGGATCTGGTATTTTATTGCCACATAAGCGTCCCAGGATTGGCGATTTTTCACTTTCCCCATCAAACACTTCCAAGTGGTCATAAGCACATTCTTGATGTTGTTCTATTTCAAATTCATTGAATGTCTGGAGGGAAAAAAAGTAAAATTACCCATTGTGGGACTGTATTTACACGGTACATATGTATGTATGTTAATATGCTTTAGAATACAAGGATGCAGTTAAAATAACAGATTTAACATTACTGACTACAAGCCTGTAGATTTGAATAACATATTTATCTTGAGAAATTGGAATAAAAGTTAAGACACTGAACTTTAGGAGTGCATCATCCTTCATACAGAAAGGCATTAGAATCTTTATAACTAATTACTACCTATAAGAGAATATTAAATCTAGAATACTGTTGCCTTTCTGCTGAATTTGAACTGTTTTTAAGATTATTCAAAATTTCACAGAACATTCACAACAGCAAAAAGTTGGAAATTATTGTTTCCTTGCATAGTTGAGGATTGATTGAAACATCTGTAAAACATAATGGCTCCCCCCAACCTTTTTTAAAACTTACATCACACTGCAACTAAAGCCTCTGAGAATGCCTTTTCCACATGAAGGTTTATGCATGAAAGTTGTATTTTCTAATCTATTATATAGAAATCTATTTTTTATTATTACTATTTAATGATGTTTCAGGTTTCACTCTTCATGCCTAGGTCACATTTTTGCTAGCAAAAGCATTGTGAAAAATAACAAAATCGTGTTAATTATTCATTAGAACAAACTTCAGGCATTTCGAAAAGGTATAGGCCATGCCTGACAGAAACTGTTAACACACATACAACTAACATCTGCATGTCAGTTATAGAAGAGTGTCTTCCAAGACTACAATGATACAAACAAACTTATTTCACAGTGATGTCAAAGATTTTTCAGATAAGACTTTTCAACTAGAGCTAAATTTCAACAGCAACCCTGAAGCTTAATATCTAGTAATTTCCCCTCATGTAAACACTGTGAAGGCAATATACATATTTGTGGATTTTTTATAGAGTAAACTACAATTTAAGATGAAACTCAAAATCTATTTTGTTCCACAAAATAGCATAAAAATGCCAAGTACACATGCTTTCATGAGTAGTCATATAGCTGTTCATTAAAAAAGAAAAATAAACAGAAAGTCACAAACAAAACAAACCACAACCCAAACAGAATAGGATTAAGAAACAGTTAAAAGGAATAAAACTGAACTATCAAAAACAGAACAAATGCCACAATTAAGCATTCTCTCTGGTACACCAAAATAAATCTGACCTACCAAACCACTTGTGGAACCCTGAGAGTGTGAATTGCAATGGCAATTAATATTAAGGGCTGATCTAAAGAATACGTAATGAGCTAACCAAGTTTTTCCCAGAGAACTTCAATATTCAGAATAACACTTATGTTTCATGAAGAGCTGTCTGGTGCAGTGGACGCAGGTTCATTTCACTGTAAAAGTTTGAGGTTTACATTAAGGGACTGAAACTGCAGAGGCAATGAAAACAGCTGTACAGCAGTCACTCCTGCTGCTCTTAAAGTGTGGTCAGTCATCCTACTTTTATGATGCTAGCTATGTGTTGTCATTTATACCCAAATAAAATCTGACAGATTAAGACAACCCCAGAAAGCTGAAATACTAAATCTCAGTACGGGAGTTAAACACAGTATTGAGTCAAGCAAACTTGGAATCAATGGGAGCAACAGGCATGATCCAAGAGCAGAAGTTAATTTTCTTTTTGAGGAAAATTATATCTGTTTTGTTCACTTCTCACCAGTATGAAAAGCCCCCTCAAAAAAACAACACTCTCCAGGAAGCATATCTCACTATGAACTGTAAGGCACACCTATTATTTTTAATATTTGTTTTCTCACTGGGATTCCTAAACCTACAGAAGCACAGCACATTTTATATTGTGTCCCTCATACATGACCAGAAAAAGTCCTAAATCTGTTGTGGGTAATAGCAGTCGATTCTAACAATTCCATGAAGAATGCAAGGAACTTGCTTTTTAAAGGAAAATTAGATCTTAACATGCAGTCTTTTAAAATCTCAAAATGCCTGATATTTTAAAACAGCCAAAGACAGTCTCTATTTTTTAAAAATCTGCTTGCAGGTTAGAAAGAGGAGAACAGACACAAACTTCCCTGAAAGTTAAACATAACTGAACAGTTGCTGCCAACAGAGTTCACAAATGATCTAATAAAGTTGGTAGTGTAATTAAATCACATCCTTTCTTCCTGGAAAAAATACTTTTGAATTCCTACCCCACCATGACTATTTTAAACCCATGTGATCTGTCTCCTTAATGGGAATGGTGTTCAGAAATCTTACACATAGCTTCTGACCATCCAGCCCCTTCTATCTATAACGCTCAACTGAGTAGATACATTGGTGGCACTTATGGACAGCTGCCTGAATGGGACACAAGTCTGTCTCTTATAAACATCTGACTGATTAGCTCAGGAAAAAGAGTCTCTCCTTTTTTTCATAGGCTTCTTAATTGCACCAAATACTTCAATTTAGCCTGTTCAGGAAGACCCTTTTCAATGATTAGCAGAGTGAGGGCAATCACAACAAAAGATTAGTTTCTATACACACACCCCTCTCAAAAAAGAAAGCACAGCCTCACAATTCATGTGGTTTGTTACCATGAAGTAACCACCAATTCTCTTTTTGATCAATTCGAACATGAAAACTATGAAAAGTAAACTTAAATACAGGGTGAAAGAAAAAATAATGATCCATTGTGCAATTATGGTATTAATATTATTGATATGGGATCTTGCTGTACTACACAACTTAAAGATATTGTACACACAGAATTTAGTAATTGATCCTACTGGTTTGCACAGAAGAGCACATCTCAGACTCTAAATCATGGAGACATTGTTGAAAATTCCATCTAGTAAAATTTCATCTATTTTTCCAGTTCCATTGGCAAAAGCCAATTAAAAAAAAATCTTTTCTTTGTAAAGTAGACCATGGAATATTTTGCTGAAGATATCTGAATGTTGGAATTTTGCCTGCTGTGGGTATAAGCTTTGGAAAAGCTTTTACAGTAACATGTCTACACCTGTCTGGCTCTAGTTTATTCAGCCAGTATGAACACTTGCTCAGAAGCAGAAGTAGGAAGGCTGCCTGAATTAGAAACCTATTTTTCACCCTTGCATTGGGCAGAGCAAGAGCACCACTCATTCTGCAGCACCACCATCCCCTCCAGTACGATACAACTGTTCCACTTTTGGTGAGCGGGGATCAATAGACAATCCCACATCAGCACCAGTAACAGGAGTGGTTTAACCCCAGGCAGCAGCCAAGCCCCACACAGGCTGCTTGCTCACTGCCCCACCAGGAGGACTGGGGAGAGATTTGGAAGCATGAAACACTGAAAACCTGTAGGCCAAGATAAAGATATTTTAATAGGAAAAGCAAAAGCTGCACACACAAGTAAAGCAAAACAAGGAATGAATTCACTGCTTCCCACAGGCAGGCAGGTGTTCAGCCATCACAGGGGCCCCATAATGGGTAATGGTGACTTGGGAAGGCAAGCACCATCATTCCAAATACCATCCCCTTCCTCCTTCTTCCCCCAGTCTGATATTCTGAGCATGATGTCATATAGTCTGGAATATCCCTGTGGTCAGTTTGGGCCACTTATCCCGGGTGTGTCTCCCCCCAGTCACCCTCAATTTCCTTGCCAGCAGAAAAAGCCTTGGTTTTGCTTAGCAATAACAAAAACATCTCTGTATTATCAACATTGTTCGGCAGAAATCCAAACCACAGGCCCATACCAGCCACTGTGAATAAAATCAACTCTACCCCAGCCAAAACCAGGAAAACGGGTTAGAGTTTGGATAAGGTCAGTTGTTACGAGATTGCAATATACCTTTCATCCCTGCATGAGTATTGGCTATTGCTTCTACCTCTGCAACAGAGACATCACTCTCCTTAACTTTAGTTGCCTCAAAACAGTTGAAAAATCAATTTATGAAGTTTAAATATACATAAGGCCAGTTTTTGTTGTGGCTGTCCCGCAAGTAAGCAGCTGAAGAAATACTGGGGTTGACCTCAAAGCAAAATCCCCATGGGCAGGACTGTGCGTTTGGCCTCATACAGAGGCTACGTAACCTCAGCAAACCTACAAAGCTAGCTAAGCTCTGCTAGGCCTGTCTTTGCACACCAGCACTGTCCTCAGCCAGCTGGACACAAAATTCACAAATCTGCTCCAAGCTGCTCTTCCACTTATGTCAAAATTTGAAACCACTTTTAAATGAGAAATCCAGATTCTCAGTAGTTTTGTATCTTTTTTCCTCCTCACAAAACAGAATGGGAAAAGGTGTGTGTAGAGGACTCAAACTTAATAACTCAAAATTTTGATTTTCCTATATATTGGAATTTGTGTAAATGGTCTCTGCCATATTTGCCAAAACTTTGCACAAGTTTTATGAGTTGCAACAATGATATAGTGAAGTCTGACAGGAAGGAAGTGTTCTTCCTGCCTTTGCTGTATAGAGTATTTCCAATCTCCATAAACTTAAATCACAACTCCATGATATTGAGTAGTCCCTGTTGGCCAGAAATGGACAGGAGTCAGCTAGTTTTTAAAATAGTTTACCTCTGGGATGCAAACTGACAGTAAAGTTTAGTAACAGTTTCATATCACTGAGCAGTCATTTGAGAAGTTGATGGAAGAAAAGCTAAAAAGGAAGGGAAGGCAGAGACTCACCAGTTTGACCCTCTGCCCAGGGGTAGCACTGATTTCCCACGTGCACTCCTTCCTGCTGGGATACTTGTCAGGCCAGTTGGGACTCGTGATGATGCCGTTGGGACTGTGGATCTTCTGTTCACATTCAGCTGTGCCAACAGTGATAACATCAGTTAGGCTGGGGGTCTGCATTCAGAGGTTTTTGGCAGGGCAGCCACTAAGTGCAAAGGATCTTTAGGAAGATAGGTAAGCCTGCTTTTCAGAGTGCACAGTCATGTTCTCTCCTTCAGGCATGTGCTTCAGAGCATTAACCCAGCATGTTTCTTTATGGATTGTTGTGAAACACACTTTTGTTTACAATGGATGGCTTTTCTTCAGAAAAAAAAGAGTCTTATACAGGAATAAACATAAGATAAATATTTAAAATTAATCAAGTATTTGCCTATTCCCCCATCCTACATACAAGCAAGTGTGTAAATCCATATGAAAATCTCACTACTCCAACTTCAAAATAAATTTCTCAACAACTTATTTTTTTCTCTTCTTGGTAGTTTTTACTGCAGCTACAGAGCAATCAATTTGATCTGTAAACCACAGTTTCTAGTTATACATATGCACGGTTTTAGAACAGCAAAGACTAAACTGTGAGTATGAACAAAGAACAGCTTAGTCACCAACTTCGCAGCTAAACCACTAGTATTTAGAACTAAAAGAAGGCACTTTGTATCTAATTTTAACAATATCAAATTGCTTTCTAAATATCAGAGAATTATTTGAAAAAACTTCTGGAGTAGGCATGTAGCATTCCAAAACCAGTGAAAATGCAAATGATTCACAAAGGGCATGTCTTTACTCTCAGATTAAAACCATCCAAGAAAATATTGAGACATTACAGCAGCTCAAATTATATTGCACACTTGAGGTTCATTTACAGAGAATTTAAATTCTATTTAAGTCTAAAAGCCTATTGTTTTCTTGTTGGTAGCCCCACCTTGAGAGAGCCAAGAGGAAGAAAGATGCACAAGGCTTTGGTTGTCTAAGTATGTTGCCTAAAACAAACCCAGAAAGGGTTTCAACCTGGCTGTTGGGGAAATAACTGCACCTGATAGCAGCAAATCACAACTTTACCAAGCTTCTGTCCAGAAACTCTATCCCTGTGTTTAATACAGCCTTAGATAAATGCTTTATCAGAGCTTTAAATAATCTATACTTCATAGAACTATTGATAGTAGCACTCTGTGCCAGAGATTCCAAGTTTTCCAAACTTCATTCCTGTGGACCTCGAACTCAGCCCACACAAATGCTGGGGATGGAGGGGATGGGAAAGGGCAGGGATGCTGTAGTGCTTAAGCCCAGTTGTCTAAAACCCCATTACCAAGAAATTTTTTCCTTTCTTTTGTTTGAAAGGAGAGCTGCAGAAAGCTTTCAGCACAACTGCTGTGTAACCAACCACTCCATTGCCTTCCTACTCACCTTCCTTGCAGTCATGTTTATTTTCGTGTAGCACAAATCCGTTCCGGCACTGGCAGACGTAACTTCCCACTGTGTTAATGCACTCATGCTGGCAGCCACCGTTGTCCTTTGAACACTCATCCTTGTCTACAAAACACACAACAAGCTCAGGTGAGCACAGCTCCCAGCAGACCTGGCTACCAAGAGGAGCATGAAGCCTGTGGCCAGAGCAGGATAAGCTACAGCACAGTCACTTTTCCGAACAAGGCACTTTCCTGCCTTCTAGTCACTCTTTGCTCAGCCTGCAGCCTTGCACTATGGCACAAAGAGTGTCTCATCTTTCTAGGAAATGAGCATTAGTTCCTAAGGGAGAAGAACACTAGTAAAACAAGCAAGCTAGAACAAAGGAGGTAAGAGATTCACCAGCTTTTACTCTTTTAAATGGTCTAGCTGGTAAAAGTTTCATAAATATCCATTTTTATCTTAGTAAATAATGGTAGTGTAGTTTATGGACAACACAGCTTTGTGCAAATTCCACAATTTGATGATGATATCTTGAAAGGAACAGATAGATCAGAAAAGACTTCAACTTTTACACATTAAAAAATAAGAAGAGAAAGATTTTACATAGGCTTTTCTAATAAGTTGAGCTTTTTTCCCCAGCAGAGTGACAGTGTGCTTTGTTTTTAATGAATCTGAGCACTATAGAATATCACAAAAAGAAAAACATTTCATTGAAAGAAAAAAAAATAAATTGGCATTAGTTAGTTCAAGAGCATGCAGTTCTGTTTATTAACATATAATCCTTCAAAAGAGCTTTTAGTGAGTTAGAAATAAAGCAGAGTGTAGTGGAGGAAATATGACCTGCATTAAACAGCTACAAATTCATTGCATGGACAAAAGCCAAACTAGATTAACAGGTTGTCATTGTAGCAAAAGGCCTCTGCTGCCATGTTTCTATGTCATTCAGCTGTTCTTGTTTTAGGTGAGGTTGGTCCCTTTAAAAGAGCCAGACTGCTCCTGACATGTATATACACATACATGTGTGTGTATGTGCACATGTATATAACTACAAATGTATACACACACACATATGTATACTTTCTTAGATATAAAAATATATGTGTATATATATGTATGTGTATGTGTATCTATCTATCTATCTATCTATATATATATATCTCAACACACACTTATTAAACCTCCTCTGTATTTTACTAAATGTGCTATTTCAACATTCAAAAGAGAGGAGGAAAAAGAGCAAAGGAATTTTGGTCATCCCTGTAGTCTGGTTTTTGTGGGTTAGAATGCAGAGCATTTACCCCTTTCAATCTTATTTATCTTGGAAAGCAGCAGTTACCATTATCTCCAAACAAGGCAATGTGATATTTCAGACTTCAGCAGGTACAGCAAGAATTTCTATAGATTAGAAGCCACTATGGATAATTTAAGTCTCTTTTCATTGTCTTACTCATGTAGATCTCCTCCACCCTTACTGATGCTCATATTCAGTAACACAACAAAGGAAGTCTGCATTGTAATTGCATACATGTCATCTTCCTCTGCCAAAATGTATTCAGCATTTGACCCGTTGACTTGCAGGTCTTTCCATAAAAATCAGCTTCTACTTATAATACAAGATGATAGTGTGCATTTATAGACAAAATCTGCAAGTCAAACCCAAGCATCCACTGTATTTTGTACTGTAAATCTCAAATCTGTTTGCACTGAAAGTTTTTGGAAACTTTCTGCAAATGTGAGCGGATCTGAAGGTTAAGAAACAGTTGAAAACATAGATAACTCTTAGAACCATACATTCAAAGAGATACTACTTGTCATTTTGATAATGAAAGGAAGCATGGAAGCTCCACAATACACTGTTTATGCACCTTGCAAAGTGAGTCTCTAACTGAGGCAGCAAATCTATGCAATTTCAAACCAAAGTCATCATTTTGCAAAAGCAAGCACTATCATAAATTAATTCCACATTGTGAGTGAAGAACAGCAACAAGCAACTAAGAAATTACAACTAATAAGAACAAAAGTCTTCAATATTTCCCTCCAAGGGATTAGTTTGTATTTTTCCACCAGAATAACAAAATAAAAGGAAGGCAAGCTCAAAATGCATTCAAGCTGGGCTTTCAAGTACAGAGTCGGTGCACAAATTCTTAATATAAGCCCTGTCCATTTTCATCATCCACCAAACTCTGTGAAAACACTGAGAAGTATTTTAACAGAAAAGTGCAAAGTAAATAGTCCCATTTTGGACGTCCTCAGAAATAAAATAATGGACAGAAGGTAGAAAGGAGAAGTTTTGGAACACATTTGAACTTCAATAACTACTTGTACATAGTTAATCAAGGATGCAACTGTTGAACAAGCCTTCCTCACACTTCATAATTGAGAACAGACTTTCTGTCAAATTGATTGCCCAGTTCAAAAATTTGTGAAAAAAAACCCCAACAATTAGTCTGTATTAGTTACAAGAACAAATGTTTTGCTGTGTAAAAACAAAGCCATTTGTTATGCTGACAGATGGAAATGAGTCCCCCCAGTTTTGAATGGATACTTTCTTTCTTTTCTCATGTCAGTACTCAGAAGAAGGAAAGATCCTTTCTCAAGAAAACACATTCTGACGACAAATGGTCGTACCTCTGAGACCCTCAGAGGCCACCAGTCTGTGAATAATACGTACTCGGCCTGAAGGGACCTGTATCAAGTCCTTGCAAGATTCAAAAACAAAAATTTTCTCTTTGCAGGCAGCTTTCTTGTCTGTGGAAAAAAATGTACCAGGATGGCACCAGAGATGAGTTTGTATTCAAGGCTAGAAACGTTCTAGCTTTCTCTTTTTAACTGTTCAGTGAATCACCACCCAAGAAAAGATGTCCCAACAAACCTCATTTCTACATTACATCAAAACCCATGTATATTTTGAATGTTTGTCCAAAGAATCAATCATGTTTATTTAAAACACTGTAGTAAGTCTGAAACTTACGATAAATGAAATCAGTTTAATGTCAAACTATGACTAATCATTAAGCTATCTTCTCAGAAAGATCATTGAAAAATAAATAAGGTTATTATATATATATATATATGTATATATATATATATATATATATATATATATATATGTATGTATGTATATATAATTATCTTTTCGGAGTTATTTAATACTTCTCAAGTCTTGCAGGCCCAGCAGAGTGCTGAGTCCTGCAGGATCTTACTTCTAGGTCTTGGTCTTATAACAAAAGCAGGAGACAGAGGAGGCCAAAAGAAAGACAGAGGAGGACAGAAGAATAAAAACCTAATTATTGGAAGCTTTTAGTTTAGAAGCCTAATGTCCAATTCCAAGAAGTCTTAATAAAAGGAATTTAAAAAAAATATATATATATCATGACCCCCTAGTTTTGTCTCTATCTGAGAAACTTGATTCTAAATAAACAGTAGAGTCTCTGTAGATCAGCTAGATCCCTGCAGAGACTCCTAACTGAGCTTTCTTCAGAACTGTCCCATCAAATGTAAATTTTACAAAATGCTGAAAAAAATATTTTTCTCACTTTCCAGTAGCACCTGTCTGGCTGTTAACACTATTTTACAGCCAAAAATATAATTGCATGTTGTCTTACATAAATACCTTCCTAATGCAGGTCATCTGTTGCCCTATGTCACTGTTTGCTTTCACAGTTTATCACAGCAGGTTTTAACCACCCAAAAACTGCTTTCTGTCGTCTAAGCTGGAGCTGGGCCATGCTTTCTCATCTCTAGCTGTGGTGCAGAATACACCACCAAAAGAGTTGCTGAAGAAAAGAGTAGCTCTTTGGCTGTGCTTGAGGAACATTTTACAGTTCCTAATCTTCACACCAATTTAACTTATCCATCTTTCTGTCTTGTTGAGTATTGCATATGCCCTTTACTGGTGAATAGAGTGCAAGATGAAGTGTTTTACTTACACTTTTTTTTTCATTATGCATGTCTTTAGAACTAAGTGCTTACGCACAAATTGTGATTTAATTAATAAAATTGGTAAATGCCTGCAATCGAGTGTCTTTCTACACAGATATTGTTCTTAAATTATTGTATTCTGAAGATTCATATAAACAGGCAAAAAACCAACACTTCATCAGCTGAAAAGTTATGTCATCAACTTCCAAAAGTCAAAATATTTGAAGTCTGAAGTCTGTTCTTCACTGACAGATCAATAGTATATTATGCCTACATTAAGGAATTCAGGGATAAGAAAGTAACAGTGATTTCTGACAGTCCTACTATGTCTGATTAATTATCTGGAGATGATATCTTCTTTTTAGATACTATAAGTTCAGAAGTTTGATTTTTCTCAAGCATTACAAAATTTCTGTTTTAATCAGAAAACAGTGTAAAACATGGAAAAACAGATGACATAGAAGAATGGAATCTGCTAGAAATTAGAACAAATGAAAGATAGTTGAGAAAGAATAAAAATAAAATACCCATATTATATTCAGATATTTGAACTCATATGAAATGCTGACAGGACTACATTATGAAGCCCTCAGTAAATTTATATACTTAAAGATCCAAGACTTTTTGTATCAAACTGGTTTTTTTTAAGGATTAGATATATACTATATCTAGGACACATTTCTATTAATTAACAAGTACATTAGTTCAAAATTATTCCTGACTAAAGAATTTATTCTGTGATCAATGACATCACTTAAACATTTTTTTTCCAATTAGCTTGTGAGGGAAAGATAAGAACATTTCATTTAGAACACAAGTATACAAGGGAAATATTAGTTCTGAAGAATTACAACCTGATGCTTTGTAATCCATGACCTCTATCTTGTCTTCCTGCAAAATACAGCATAGGTGGAACCCACTCATTTTAAAAAAGTCACTTGAGCAAAATAAATAAACACATATGTGAATATGAACTATCAATTTAATGAAAACCAAAATTTAACTGACTATATATATATAAATGACCAGGAAGTTCAGAAAACACACCTTCTGAACCATCGCGCTTATATAAATTGCTACGCTATTATTGCCAGTCTTATCTGAAATATCTGTCAGGTCTTAAAAAGATTTAACAAATTCCACTTGCAGTTTTTATAACTTGAATATCTCAATATTTATTCCTGTAACAAATAGACCTACATGAAATGACTAGTTGTGTGCTTCTAGGAGGAAGCTCTGTTGTGTGCACAAATGTATTTACGACAAATAATGAGTAAACCTTGAATACTTCTTGCTAATGCAAATCATAAATTTAAAAGTAACAAGTGTTACTATGGGTGAAGATGGATCTTTGGAAGGTTATGACCAGAGAAATGTAATCACTAGGAAAGAGATATACTTAAAAGAGATCTAATGTTTGCTATGTCTTCATATGAGACAAAACACCTTTATTTATCCTTCATAGCTGCTTAATAAAATCAGCAAAATAGTCATAATAAGAAAACACTGCAAGTCTAAACTGTTTGCCTCAGTAGATATTTTTTCACTTTCCAAACCACATCCACTACACATCATACAGATTCTTAGTGGTCATAATGATTAGTTATTAACAGTAACTAATGAACTACCATTCCATTTCAGTTTAGACAGAATATTTTAAACAAGCAAATGCTAATAATGATAGCATATTTTACTACATCCTAAGTGTAGGATCAGGATTCTCCAGATTCAGATTTTTCACTGCTATCAAAAAATCTGGGGCACAATTCAACTCCCAATTCTTCTGTTTGACACCCAGTTTAGGGAGGTGGCAGATGATGAGACTGGTGTTTTGTGTTTACACAAGGTAAAATGCCTGTTGTCCTTATGTGTGTGTGCAAAACACATGGGAAAAACACAAAGCAAACTTTCTTTACAAAACACCAAGTGGTCTCCTGCCAGAACCAGGTTTCCATATTCCACTCTCAGTGGGTAATTGCAGGGGCCACTGTTGAGCAAATATTTTCTCACATCTTAAGCTTCACTCGTGTAACTTTATTCAACGGTATAAGTCCTTATGTGATATAAACTTCCACCACTCAGATCTCCCTCAGTAAAATTACACTCATAAATAAAATGACATAATTTTTTTACAAGATCAAGATCTTAAACCCTGTTCCTCTGCAAAACATTAAGAAGTGCAAAGTTTGGCACAGATGTACCCATAATGTTAAACAAATGTTGTACCACAAAGTGGTAATTTGCCAACAAATGGAATATATTAAGAGACTTGAGTAGAAAAAAAAAAAACAAGCGTACGCACAGTGCAATTCGTATCACTTTACAACTGGGATTTGAAAAAATAGCAACAAAATTCAGGACAAAAGAAATCTAGAAAAAATATATTACAAAAATAAAAGTATAAAAATACAGCAAATTTTCTTTTGTCTGCTGTATCTCACAGTTTACTTGCTTCTGCTGTTATTTAAGTATATGTAGATATGTTCCATGTATTTTCTACAGGCATTGCAATTCAGAATGGTATTTTAAGACAGGAGAGTGCTTTATGTTTATGTAATTAAAACTAATTCAAAGCTAGCAGGAAAGCCATTACCAAAGAAGCCACTCATTTTCATACCAAAACTGTGGTCGCTCCACCTAGCCCGTGGACACCCAGAGGCACTTACAGGTATGCAAGGGTGCTTTTCTGTACCTGAGAAGAAGTGTGCCTTGAAGCCTTTTTTTGAGACAGTGTTGTCAGATCGAAACTCAATTCGCATGTTGTTGTACTGAGAGGTGATAACTTCAGGCACTTCTGTACCGCAGAATTTACCGTGGAGTTTGGAATCAGAGGAAAGGCCACTGCGAATCTCCACATAATCGTATTTGCAAACCTGAGAAAAGAAAGAAAGAAAGAAAGAAAGAAAAAATATCTGGCTAATCAAAATAAAAGCATGAAACTGTTTATAAATGCCAGAATTCTGATTGGTGTGTGTGTGTGTATATATATATATATATATATATATATATTGCTGCTGAAAAGTAAATAAGTAAATTAACTACATCCTTCTTCACTTTCTGAAAGTGTTTGTAAATTCTTACATTTGTTGATTTTAGGTAAGACTATTTTAAGATCGCTAACACATAGCTATACTATGAATTACGTTCAAACTTATATTTTTATAGAGGTTGACCTGTGTTTGATATCTAAATTTTAAGATACTTAGAAGCATTTCCACTTAATTTAAAAAGCAAACATTCCATTCACAGTAGACTAAAATATAGAAACATTCATCTTAAGAATTGTACCTCTCTGTGGGCCATAAACCACATACCTTAAACCTTTGAACTTTCTACTGCTTGCATCTCAAGGATTTTTTAAAAATATTAATTTCCACTTAGAAACTTACAAGGTAAGTTTTCATCACTACAAATTTAAGATATATTCGTTTATTTCCAAATATATCTTTCCACTATTAAAACCATGCAACTTCCATCAACAGTAGCATAGATATAATTTGGAGTAGGATGCATGCCATTTTCATTAAAAAGTTAAAAATAAAATAATATAATGTAATAAAAAAGCCTTATGCAAGACCTATTTCTCATGATAATACTTTCAATGCATAATCCCTTGGTCAACTTAAAGCCATCCACCCAAAAACTTCTAAGCTTCTTAGGCTCAACTATCAATCATTTAATCAAAAATGTCCCAGTTGTCTGCAATTAATAGCTTAAGAGAACATTGGCCAGGAGGATTCATACAGAGCTTATATTGGTCCATTAAATCCAAGTTGTATTTGAAAAATTGCATTTTCTAATCAAAAAAGTGTCAGGGGACCCAGAAGGGAACAACAGAAAATAATGTTTTGGTCTTTGTTGTTCTCTCTCTCTATGAAAAATTGTCATAATTTCCAGTTGTTTTTAATATAATACATTGAAGATGTAGATTAAACTTTTATTGTTACCGGTAGAATTTTCACATACAGCAGAGTTGAGAAGTGACTAATGCAGTTGAAACTCTTTTTGTACAGTATAAACAACATAAAGATTCACATAACTTGAGTTACTGCCGCATGTTGATCTATATTAATTGGAAGACATTTATAATAATGCACATGCTTTTCAAATATAGGTCACTATATTGATAAATCCCACAAATTTCAGAAATATTGTAGTGGTGAGTTTTTATGGTTGCATAGTTTTAGATCAGAAATCAAATGCAATTTCAGATAGGTCTAACTTCCTCCATACTACACTGCACTGAAAAAAAATTTACAAGTTAAACTGCACAATGTGAATGTAAAATATTAAAATTGTAATAGTGTAAAAGATATTAAACTTGGTCCTAAATGGAGCCCCTATAACAAATTTTTTAAAATAGAGTACTTGATAAATGTATGCATTTTATGTCTTCACTCAGAAAATATATTAGAATTTTCCAGATATTATGTGTTTCTTCTGATTTTTCACAGGCATCTATCCTTAGTGCTACTATTTAACAGTATGCAGCCAAGATTTAGTAGCATATGAGATGATCAAATTCCAGTTCTTGTTGTTGAAACATATTTAGAATTTTTCTATCTGCTTATGTCACATGTCTTTTATGACCTTAGAAAAGGGATTTAACTTCATTACATGCCAGGTGTTTTCCTTGCAAATCTTGTTCATGTACTAAGAAGGTGAAAGAAAAAGGTTTTTATTACTTGTTCAAATGCTAATTAAATTTTAATTCTTTGGGACATCTAAGTTTTTATTACATCTCTTGCAGTTCTAGTAATAATGATTACAGGACATGAGTGAAATGTATATATCATTGGAAACTATAATTTCATGGACTTGAGAACCTGCTCAAAAAAATTATGGGGGGAAAAAATCTCACATTGCTGCCTCTGAAGATAATATTGATGTATTTTGGAGAAGCCATGGCTAGTTTTGTTCTTAGTTATAAATTAAATTCTAGCTTTTGTTCCTTTAAACACCTCTACCCAAAAGGTGGGAAATCTTTATACTAAATACATTGCTAAAAATTTATTTAGTCAGAAATAACATCCTGGGATTTGTGTTCTTAATGCCATGCAAAGAATGTGCCTATAAACCCAGTGGTTGCAACATGTTATGGCTGGAGTGTGGTGAGGGAATTCAATGACATGACAGAGAACTGCCTATGAAGCAGAACAAAAGCTGAAAAAGATGTTGAAACCCACATTTTAATGCTTCTTATCCAAAAAGCAACCCCCACCCTTTGTTTAAAGCTGTAAGGAGCATCCTTTAGCACATGGAGGGCTCTGCCCTGCTCGTCCTTCTACCTGGGCAGAAGATCCCCCATGCCTCTGAGGGCTGCATAGCTCAAAAACTGCTGCTCTTCTATTGTGCCTTATTTCTGGTACTGATCATTTCAAAATATTCCCCCAGCGAGATACATGTAAGTGCTTTAAACGTTCCCTCACTCCATCACTTAACCACAGCTTATGTGTATTATTTGTAGTCAGTCTGTAAAGATGATTTGGTTTCTCCAGATTTTCTTCTCTTGAATTCTTTCCAATATGCTTCAGACCCATTTTCTCTGTTTTATTTTGTTGATAAAAAAGTCAGCTGAGACTCAGCAGAGAACATTTTTTAAAATTTCTTTTAACGCATATGCATTTAGATGATATGTAAAAGAGAGCTATTCTTTCCATGTTTGTTTTGAAAGAATCCAGGAATGGTCCCAAAATGAAAACAAGAATATCCATGCTTATTTCAGCATATGAAAGGTCAGCAAGGGTTTTATAAGACAATATCTATTTTCAAATGCTTGTGAAACCCTCTAGTGTGCAACAGATTGTTCAACTCTTTGTTCACGGGTACTTACTTCATTCCCTTCTAATTCAAAAAACTCAAACTTCATTGAAATTCGGTATTGCGTCGGGGCAACCACCTGCCACACACAGTTTTTGTTTGGAGGATACTCTTTTGGCCACCCTGGTGTGGTTATAGTCCCATTTAGCTTTGTCAGGAGTCCTCCACAAGCAGCTGTAAAATTAAAAGTGAACATAATTTCTTGACTGACAGTGTGTTTTACTATAAACAGAACCACACTGAGAAGAATCAGTCCTCTCATTACTTATAAGCTGCAATGCCCAGACAGACTAATCATAATCTTGCTTTATCATGCTTGGTGCAAACAAAGAGAAAGAAACAGCCCCGATCTTGAACAGCTCACAGGTTTGTGGGCAGAGACAAGTTTCAGGACTACACAAGGCGTTATCATATTCATTCTTTTCCCTTCCTTCCAGAGACTCTGGTTATTCTCTTATAGCCTTTCCCATGCAAGTCCTCTGACTGCGTTGCCCTCTCCAAGACCTTGACCACCCCTCTTCTGACAGAGGGATGCTTAAGATTTGCTTCTGTGCTTGATTATTGATGCAGAATCAGCCCTACCTATCTCAGCTCATCTGTATATGCCTCCCATAACCTACTAGGTTAAGATCACTTCTTTGAAAGAGCAGTCAAGTGCACTTCAGTCGCAATTATTTTGCTGAAGTATGGATGTACAATTAAAAGAGAAAATGCCTCTTATTTCCAAATATATGCCAAATAATCACCTCTGTGAAACAGAAAAATACTGTACTATGTTCTTTAATGCAGTTCAACTAGCAAAGGATAAAGTCGTTAATCTTTTCCATCTGTGCAATATATTTTTTAAAAAGGAAGGTAATGGGATTTAGCAAAGCTCTCGATCACACTCTACTACATTGATACCATTGCAGCACTGTGACAGCGCTGGAAATCATCAACAAACCGCTTTGCAAAAAGGTGAAGTGGGGAGCTCTACTCCACTGCTCTCTGCTAATGCTGAATGCTTTATAAACTGGCTATTCCAGAGTAGCTGATGATCTCACATACTGCATCTACTCCATCTAACATAGTTGGGAGAATTCACCAGTTACTGTGCCAAGGCTCATTTTGTCAACTCAGACACACACCAGGGTTTCTCCTGGTCCCTAGTTTTCCATGCAGCACACTTTTTGGGGTACATGTAAAAGTATTCTGATGGGAATGGGTGGACTAAGACCCTGGGTCACACCCCATGTATCAAAACAGACCAGACATAAGTTTAGAGTCTGCACCCAGATGACACAAGCTGAGCCCTCAAATTATCCAGTCTGGGTCAGAGCAGCTACTGCCAGACTTTTATTTCTGCTTTTGAACATTGCTCTATTGATCCTTGAGGCAAGGGCAGGAAATGTGGAAATAGTGAAAAAAGAAAATCTTAATGCTTTCTAATATGCTGCCGTTGGCAGACACTTGGATTAGAAGACCATAAAGCAAATTTCTGTGTATGTCAACACTGCAGTGAAGTATAGTGCAAAGTTTCTGACCTAGAGGCTTCAGTCATGTGTGAATTAATACAGCTAGCTCATTTCCCAAAGGCCCAAACTATAATGAGGAAGTAATAGTCACAGTGACTACACAGTAACTTTGATTCAGCAGTCCCAAGTACTATCTACATACAGTGAGTGCCACCTCAACTGGAACAAACCATACACACTTTTAGGGATAGCTCAGGGGTTTTGCTCCACACTGCACTGTAGTGCTTACAGTGACTTCTTTTGACAGAGTTGCTTTACTGTTTGGGTGCCAGGAATGTATCTCTCTTCCATTTTTCAGAGGCAGAGGCAAGAGTATTCTGAAAGACTGGTAATCTTCTCTAATATTCTGACTTGAGTCAGCAAGCAGACTAAACTCAATTCCTTATACAAATTTGGGCTGATGATCAAAAGCCCAGAGATCAAACCTCTGTCTTTGTGGGCCAACCTTAGATTAAACTTATTTTCCTATTGTCTGCCTAATATGTAGACATCCAAATAAATTATTTTTCCAGTGTTCTCTTTACTAAAGGTAAGGGAGGACCTTGCTCTTCTAGACCTACCAGCTTCCCAGGTATATCCCAGCCAGAGGAGGTCAGAGGGATAGATAAACATTCTGATACTGAGAAAGTGGCACATCACTCTGCTGATAATTATCTCCTTGAGAGACTTTGCTTTAGTGAGTATGAATAGTGCAATAAGTGGTATGAAGTTCTACTTTGCACCATTCCTGATTGGCTAACAGCAAAATCTGCAAAATGAAATTGCTGACAGACTTGGGACAAAAACAGCTCTGGCATCACTACTAAAAAGGCAGCACTGGTTTTCTGGGTTGGGCTCCATGGATCTCATGCTGCTGAGGCAGAGCCTAAGAAATGTGTAGCATTTCATTCAGGCAATGGTACTCTGAGAGCTTAAAGAGCCCATAAAACAGTAACACTGTACCTTCACAACTCTTCTTGTCAGGACCAAGTTCGTAGCCAGGATCGCAGGCGCACTGGTAACTGCCCAGGGTATTTACACAGCGCTGCTCACATCCACCATTGTCAGGTTTGGCACATTCATCTTCCTCTGCCAAGACAGGGAAGAATGCAAAATGTGTTAAATAATTACCTTCAGCTGTAACTTCTAGATCAACATTAACCCAGAAAGCTGTAGGCATGCCATTACAAGGTGTACTACAAAAAACACTGTGGTTGCTGACTAGAGGATTTTCAAATGCTGTGGAGACTTGCAATGGAGAAAATAAAAAATTGTCCTTTGTAGGGTGTAGGTGCTTAGATTTTTTTATTTTGGGGGCTTTTTTAAAAATAATATCTACTGACAGCTGCAGAACTAATTTATAAGCACTTTGTGTGCAGCATACAGCAATTGAGGCAGCCATAATCTAAAGATTGTACAAAGTATTGAAGGAGAGATTGAAAATCCACAGTAGGGTCACTTGAAGGGCTCTTTATCTCCCTCAGAATAAATCTGTACATTATCCTGAATTCATACTCAAAAACAGATTAACAGAATCCTCAAATCCTAGGTTTTTATTCTACTGATATTAAAAGGAACAAGATGAATCAGGGTTGGGGGAGGGAAAGGAATTGTGCATTCTCTCTACTAGCTCTGAAATAAACCCATGAGATTCATTACTGAAATATTCCTCAGATGCTGAAATATTGTTTTCTTACAACAGGACAAGTAATTTCTCAGGGGAAAAAATCAGAGCTCCTACTCTTATGCCTACAGCCTTCAAAGTTATAATTGTCTACAATAAAAATTATCAGTTAGGATTAGAGAAACCATGGTTTCTTTTCAAAAGACCAAAATGGTTTTCCTGGCGGCATGACTGGCACTTCAGGTGTCGCTATGGTCACACCACTGCCAGTGGCTTTAACTGTGCCATCAGACACACTGTGCGCAAATTACAGTAATGTCACAACCATAAGGCGCACCAGACTATAAGGCGCACTTTTTTTTTGCAGCGAGGAGATGTGCGGCGCGCAACAAAGTAATGAATTAGTAACAGAATCGTGCCATCGCGGGTTTACTGGCATGTGCTCAATTTGCAAATATTTTTCACAGATTGGTGTAGCCTTTAAATGCAGTCCCAGGTGCTCTCCCTGTGCCATGAGCCTCGGCACTCCCGCCTGCCCGTGGCACCAGCTGGCAAGGTGGGGCTCGGGCCGGCCACGACTCACGGCAGTCCGGGGTGGCTCGGGGCTACCCGTGGTCTGGGTTGGCTCAGAGTGCCCGCGACTCACAGCTTCTGTGGCCGCACACTCCCGCCTTCCCCAGGTGGCTCGCGCCGGGCCAGCGGCGGCGCTTCCCTCTCTCCCTGTGTGGCAGTGGCAGCCGGCGCCGCTCCGCTCTCTCCCTGTGCGGCTCATATGGGGCCAGGGCGGCGCTGCTCTCTCCCTATGCAGCTTGTACAGGACTGGTGCTGCCTCCCTCTCTCCCCGCACCGCGTCTGGGACTGGTGCCGCCTCCCTCTCTCCCTGCGCAGTTTGTACGGGCCTCCCTGGCCATGCTGCTCCCACGCCTCTCCTCCCTGCTAGAACTGCTCCCAGTGCCCTCGCCTCCCTGCTAGAGCTGCTCCTGGTGCCCTCGCCTCCCTGCTAGCACTCCTCCCACCCCTCACCTCCCTGTCCTTGCTGCTCCTGCCCCTCTCATCCCTGCTAGAGCTGCTCCCAGTGCCCTCACCTCCCTGCTAGCACTCCTCCCGCCCTCTGCCTCCCTGCCAGCGCTGCTCCCGGTGCCTGGGGCCGTCCGCTCCCGCCCCCCTATCACTACTCGGTGTTCCTGTGGTGCCGCCCCCCTCACGGCTCTCACTTCCAGGTTGTCAAATTTTGCAACTTTGTCGATCATATAAGGCACACTGGACTATAAGGCGCACTTCCAGCTTTGGGCAAAAATTTTAGTCAAAAGGGTGTGCCTTATAGTCGTGAAATTACTGCACAAACTTTCCATGCATCAAATGTTTCAGGTACAGCTGCAGTTGTATGACACCCTTCTCTCCCCAAAAAGCATCCATAACTGAAGGAAGACTATGAAGTTATTGCTTAATATGATTTCTGATCTAGGGGGTTTTTGGTTTTTTCCCCTGGTAAGAGAGAGTCATAAATTTATAAAGGAGATCAATTCAGAAAACAGATTTTAAAAAAAATCCGAGAAGATTTAGACAAAGAAAGAAAGAGAACTTAAACAGGAACAAAAAAGAGCACCATTTCCAATTATACTGTTTAACTTTATGTTTGATAACACAATGTAAAACAGTGTCCCTTTTAAAAAAAAAAATTAAATATGTTTCAGAAGTTGATTAATGGAACCTGAAGACACTAGAAAGTTGTGCTGAATGTATTTCTTCATTCTTTGGACACATTTTACTAGGAGATTCAAAAATCACTCTTGTTTTGTTTTGAATAAATTGTATGCTCAGGAAAAAAAGAGACAATATAATGAAAATAAGACAAATATTTTTAACATCCTTTCATAATTTTTCTAGTCCAAGAAGAAGTGATAAGCTGTTCATAACTCCCAAAATATGTTTAAACACTTACCTTTAAAAAAGTTAGCAGCAAATCCTGCTTTGTTAACAGTTCCATCAGAAACAAACTTCATCCACAGAGTATTAGAGGTAGATCTAATGTCTTCTGGCTTGTCATAGCCACAAAAGTGACCAATTAAAGGACTGTTCTCATTTGTTCCATCTCGGATTTCCAAATAATCATATGCACAGTTGTCATGTCTTTCAATCTGTAAAACACAATTTTCAAAATTACCTACCTAAACTTGATCATAAATATCAAATAGCAGTCAGATAATGAACAGAATTTAAATTTTTCAAAGTTAAGGTCTCCGTTTAGGGTTCAAGCAGCAGGGAGATTAATGAGCACCATTGAAAGGATTTTAGCTACACCCGTTTTCTACACACAAAACATACTGAAATGTTACTAAGGACAATAGTCTAACTGGGAAAAAAGTGACTAAAAATGACATGCTCACCTCTAAGCTTCCTAGTGTTCTGTTAAACTTCTCCTCTCATCTCAAGTAAAGTCCTCTTTTCTCATGTACACTCAACTAAAGAAGATTAATGGCTCAGCAACTAAACAGGTCAGAAATAGTCACTGTTTTATCAATATTAAAAAGCTCAATTTTGATCAATATGATGAGATTTTTAGGATCTCCCTTTATCCTCCAGACAGAGCAAAATTTTGTATTTGTCACAGTTCACTGATGTTGCAGGATAAAGGTAAAAAATTGTGATGTGTAAGGAATTTGATGCATCTGAAGAAATAGATCCAAACACACATCTAAAATGATGTTAAGTAGCCAACAGCTCTTAAGTAGTCAACAGAAAAGAGGACAAAAAGAAACTCAAATTTCTGTGGCCGTGTCTAGCTTCTCTTGCACAATTCCTGATTTCAGGTGTCTTCTTTTGATTTTCTGGGTCAATGAGTCAATCTTCACTGTACTGATGGAGAAACCTACCGGAACCAGAACAACTGAAAATTACCCTTTCCATTTAAGCTTTCTGCTGGATGATATTCAAACATGGACTAACATGTGAGTGGGCATGTGTGCATGTCTACTTGAGTAGTAAGCCTTGTGCTCTTTACATAATAGTATTTACAGAGTCAATCAGAATGGGAATTGCACCAGAGAAGAAAGCAGTAGTAGCCCAAATATGACCTTGTCCAGAAGCTAGATAATTTACAATACTCGTCTTTATTGAGAGTGTGTCTTTCTCAACAGAATTAAAAACCCTTTTAAGTTGGGTCATTTTACTGCTGGAATACTTCACATCGGTCAATCCTATTTATAAAAAAGAATTAACTAGATCCAAGCATTCAAAAATAATTCCTCTAAGAACACTCTTGTTCAACGAACTGGCTGAACTGGGAGAGGCAAGTTTAGGGATGGAGAGAATGGGGAGGGTGACAGCATCACAGTCAGGTAGAAGGATTGGAGAAAGCCTCAAATCTAATCCAGCACATCCACATTCTGATAAATCAATAAAGAAATCTAAACTAAGCCCAGAAAAATTTACATTTTATCTCCAGAGAGTTTTTCTTGCATCTAAGCCTCACAGTAAGTAAAAGTATTCACTGGTTCTCTTCTCTGCTTTTGTATCATGACCAACACAAAGCTCAAGCATCACCACAGACTAATGAGCTTTCACTTAGCACATTAAGATTTCTTATATAAGAGGGGGAAATTGGGGAGAAGGAACTGTTTAATTTTATGCCATTTTAGTGGCATCAAAATATGGCACTTACACACAACATTTATCCTCTTTCCAACTTTCCAATTCTTCCAGCATTTACATGCATGACTTTCTCCCACCCACTCCTCTATAATTTACTATAATTTCCTAGATTTGCTCAGGAATTGCTTTGGGACAGAGTTTTGGAATGAGTGACGAAAATCCCAGGAAAATTTGGGATACAGCCACCTATTGCTGATTTTAGTGGCAATCACATGCAACTAATGCAGAACGTGAGCACTGCTAAGTTTTTGACAATACCAATGCCAAATTTTCATTAATCTAAATAATAAACTCATGACATCATATTCCAATTTGAAATAAAGTCTACCTTGTTGTGAGAAGTGAACTGATCCAAAGCCCACTAATATCTGTGAAGGAATTGTGTATTTTCCCCACACATCTGTGGTCATTTCAGTACTCAAGACATATAATTAACATCAGTTTTTTCCATGTTTTCATTTTTATGGGCAATATGGAAATTATGATTATCCACCAGCCCAGTGTGGCTCTGAGTTCCATGTGCCAAATTTCCATTGAGGCGAATTAGTAATTTCTTTTCTGAGGATCACTTCATTTTGGGCAGAAGAGAACAGCTAAAAATATGTTTTGTATAGGAATAAGTTTCTAAGACTATAAGAATCAACCAACTTGCAAAGTGCTATTGAGTTTCCAAAAATAAATGTTTGAAAGGGAGCTGTTCTACTATATTAATTTATATTTAGCTGACTACTAGTGCAAGTGATGCCAGTATTATCAATATTAAAGAATTAAAGTGTTACACCTACATATAACTTAATACATAAGTACTATGGTTCTGAGAAAAAACTGGTACTCAGTAATTAATGAAAGAAAATATTATGTGTTTTTATCTATACATCAAGTTTTAAGATTATGTGGTACTATCATCTGGGAACACTACCATACAAAGGTCTATTACACTTGCAATAGTCTCTTATTCCTCCTGCTTCCTCCTATATTATCTATCTTTCTTATTCTTCCTACTTCCTATCTGTTTCTTGAGGAAAATCTCTTCCAGTTAATGAAAGGACCCCTGGCGAGTTTGGTTGTAACTGGACTGATCCCATAAATCTTGCTCTCTAGAGCACTAAAATTTCACAAGGTATTCATATGGTATTACATGTTGATGATAAGAAATACACAGAATGTTAGCAAATCAAAAAAAAACACACATAACTAAATTCTTTTTACAGAAAAATGCATTTTCTACAGGAAACTGAAAGGTAAGTTCAGCTCCTGAAAGCCTTGGAGGAAAGCTTGAATTTGAATAGCATCAGAGATCTAAGTTGAGAAAATTACAGAGAAATTACTAAAGCAGGTACATAAGAGCAGGAAAACATTATGAAATCTCCCAGAGAAAAGGCAAGCCAGACACATTCTGTACATTCCTTCTCATAAAAACCACCTCATAGGTAGTTTCAGGTTTAGAAAAACAACAACAAAACCAACCAAATCAAAAAACCCCAAACAAAAACCCACATAAAAACAAACAAATGCACACTCCAGAATACTTTTGTTTTATAGAACTCCTCCAACAGGAAAAAATAAAGATAAAAAATGAAAAATTAAAACAAGCAAGCAAATAAAAAATTCCCCTAAAACTGAATGAACAAAAACAGAGAAAAAAGGATATGAAGGGCAAATCTGGGAGCAACTCTATTGCAGTAAAAAATCTTTACATTATTTTTTGTCATTGTTAGTTTTTTTGTTCATAAGTCAAACTGCAATATTTGCAGTTATGTATCTGCCTCAGAATGTAGACTTCAGTCATATAAGGTGGCATATATGCCGAGAAAAATCAGGAGATCATTTTATTTCCTGATTTACGTAAAAATAATTTAAATGTTTGCTATCTGCAGAGAGTTTAACAAGGTCACTCAATTGAGGAAGATTAATATGAATCTGCTCTACAAACCCTCTGGACTGTGTTAGCTGGTGAGACTGCTTGCCAAAACAAGTTCTTAAATTAAAAAAATCCAAATAAACTAACCAAAAAACCCCAATAATTTTAAAGAACAATATTACAAAGGTGACTGTAAGAATGAAAAAGATGTTACCAGTCCCAACATTTCTACTCTCACACAGACAGTGGAAATTATAGCAGCCAAATAAGAAAGTGTAATCCTGCACTCAGTGGAAAATGTGTTGCCCACAGCAGGCAAAACAAGATGACTCAGTGATACAGATTGAAATTCTCAGTTTCCCTAGTGATTTCATTTCAGAATGAAGGTTGTTTATACAGTTATTTTTTCCTAGTATTACATAGGGATAATGAGAATTCCTCTTACTTAACTGTACCTTTCAGAAGACAGAGAAGTAATTTTCTCACAAACACACTGCAATAACTCTCTGGCCTGACATTTACTTTTTTCTATCTCAGCTGGCACTAAGAACTGTGATTTTTAAAGAACTTTTTGTTTTACTGGGCAGTGCACCAAGGATTCAGTCCACAGAGGGACTCAGTATCAAAAATCAGAACACCTACCTTCAAGAGCTGGGAACAGAAATGGAAATCAGACCCAGTGGTGAATGTCCAGACGCCCCAGAGCAGCTCCCAAAGCAGCTCCCATCCTCAGCAGGGAGCCCAGTGGATAAGCCAGCAAGAGATGCCACAAAGGCAGATATAATAGTCTTGTGCCTGTCTGGGGTGCCTTATTTGCTGCTCAAGGGCATCTTGCTGTCCTGGAATTACAGCTCAGACCCTTCTTGGAAAAGTATTTCAAGTCCCTAGTGTTGGAAATTTTTATTTTTTTCTTGTTGAAATATGTGAAATATAAGCCCCAACTCAAGACTGTCCCTGACTATATTTCTGCTCAATTTCCTTTTTCTTCTTATGAGGTGTTAGTCCACATGTTTCACCTCTAGAGAGTGCCATAATACTTAACAGTCTGGAGGAAAAACTGGACATTTCTCCCTAAGGCCTTAATCACTTGTCTACTAAAATGTTCTGTTGTTTGCTGGTCCTTTGCTTCTAGTTATCTCCTGTATAGTGAGGCACAAGCATGCCATCCTTACACTTGAAAATAGTCCCTCACTTGGTGATTAGAAAAAGGTCCTGAAAGGTGGGGAGAGATGTAAGTTTGATTCTCCCAGCAGTGATACTGAACTGGGGTCACTTGAAGCGATGATGCATCACATCTGTAGACCATTGCTGATCAACTGCATCCAGACCAAATATTGCAGCAAGTCTCTTTGCAGAGGAATAGGGTTATTTCCCTTGTCACCACGTTAAAAAGTGCTGAACACCACCAGCAGACTAGAAAAGCTCATATCTAGCCAATAAATTATATGAAAGGTACTCAAAATACTCATTTTCAGCAGGGCTTAAATAAAAAGACTAACATACTATGGTAAGTAATCTTGCAGACTCAGAAGATATGGGGAAGCTGATCTTGTCTGCACTAGAACTGACATTAATTCAGGATTAAAAAAAATAAAATTAAGTAGAATTTATGAAATTATTAAAACTTCTAAATTTTACATTCATAATTGCTGATAAAGTCCCACACTCAAATCTTTCTACCAGTCACAGCAAAAATGTGCTATAACCCTGAAATCTGTCTGCAAGACTAACGCATCAGGTTGGAAATTAGAGCTGAGTTTACTATACCTGTATTTATGTCTATGTACAACATAAAGCAAAAAAGTTTAGATTTTTAAAAAGTGTTCTTCATGCCCTTACTGATAAAGCATATTCAAATAAAACAAATTAATTCAAAGTATGCTACTAATTTATCTACTAAATTCAAACTGGTGGATTGTGTAGGAATAAAACAGACATATGAAATATTCCTTTTTCTTTTTTATGTAATAATTGACCACTGTTTAGCACTGTTATGCACAGTGTGATGTGCATAGAAAACATACAAGTATGACAACTCATCACATCTTTTTTCTTTCCTCACTAAATATAGGTTTGTGATCTGAATATTAGTTTTAGGGTTCTTTCCTTTTCAAAGCAGGAGCCAAAAACACAGTGTTGTTTTTTTGTTTTTTTTCTCCAGACATGCATTCTTTTCTGACAATAAGATTTAGCAAGTCCTAGTTATTTAACAGATTATTGAAGCAGCCTTCCTGAGCTGAATGATGTAAAAAAAATCTTCAGTAATTTAAACATTCTAATTCTATTAGAGATAACATAAAAAACCTTTAATTTTGAGAATTTCTGGGGAGGAGAAACTTTCATGGATTCTGGAGTTAATTTTTCATAGAGAATTCATTCACAGGTTTAATAAATATTCCCTTAAATTTCACTGTCACTTAGCCACTAGATGCTTGTCTGAGATTAGTTAAAAGGCTTTACCTCAAATGCTTGAAAGGTTAATCCTACATTGTAGTTTTCTGACACTGTTATTTTCCACACACATTCCTTCATTGGTCTGTAGTCATCAGGATAATTGGGAGACTGGATCTGGCCTTCATTTTTGTGGATTTCACCTCCACAAATAGCTGATAAAAGCATAACATTTTACTGTCAATAACGTCATTTTCTGTAATTTCCCCATGCCCAAACTGACATTATACGCTCCCATTTTTAAAACTAATAATGAAATTGTCCTGCAAAATACTTAAATCTACCAATAATAAATTATTGAAAACACAAATCAATTTAAACCATTATATGTACTTCAATAAGCAAATACAATTTAGCATTTCTAATAGCTCTAAACACGTCTACAGTGTTGAGAACAAATTTGTAATCATGGATAATCTGAATTCTATACACTTTACAGAATATATTTAGGAGGTCAAAATAACTACATTTTCGGTCTCCCTTGAAATATACTTAATAATTATTCTTCTTCAATATTAACAAACCTTTAGAAAGAAAATGAAAGCAAAATCTCATATTTTTTAATGATTTAACCTGCAGTTTATCCTGTCAAGATTGCAATTTGAAGAAACAGCTAATATAAATAAAGAAATATTTTCACAAAAAATACAGTTTCTATTTTAAACAGGTGAATGTTAACTTGCCAATATACCCAACGTGCAAGGGCACCTTTGTTAATTATTCCCAGAGTATATGGAAAATACAAGACAGACTTGTCTGAAGGATAAACAGAAAGTGCACACAGAAATCTTTGCAAACACTAAGGGCAAGAATATGCATATTTAGTTAATTAAATATGGGTAAAAATTGTTTATGATCATTATCAGTGATTTCTCTGAAAAAGAGCTCAGCTGAAATCCAGTCACAGGAGGAGTTTCAAAATGCCCTGTCTAGCAATTTAACCCCTACTGTCTCCTAGTTATAAGATACTAATTTCATATGTTATTTTTGGTGGGGAATGATTAATATCCAAAGATATCTGGTTAATATCTTTCTTCCACAATCAATTCATTTTTTATGCTATAAGAGGCTTACCTTCATAAACTGCTGCAAAACCTTTCCCAACCCAGTTGCTGCTGCTGCGGAACTCAATCCACATCCTGCTGTCATTGGATGTGAGGACTTCTGGCAATTTGTCACCACAAAACCTGCCTAAAAACATGCAACCAGTAACTGCATTTTCTGCTGCCTCTGAAGCCAAATGCTGCAAACATTTGTACAAGTGTTTAACATTATAAGCAAAAGTAGCAGAACCAACTCAGTGGAACTATTCATACGCTCATGGTTAAGCACATGTGTTTCTGTAGATCAGCACCTAACACACAAAGATTTTATTATAAAGCTGTCAAAACTTTTATTGCAGTCCGGCTTACAAGTCTAAGTGTAAAACCTTGGGGGATTTAATGAAAAAAAATATTGTTAGAGATTGTTTCTATATATATAAACACATGCATTTCAGAAGGGGAAAGTGAGTACCAATCTTAAGAAAGGAACACAATGTAGGTCACAGCTCATTGGGCCTAAGAGCCAAAGAGATTTAAAAAGTAACATCTAAATGACCTATTCTATATTACCCTCTTAAATGCCTAGGCAGGTAAAATTTCTGGTTTTCTAGTTGATAGGGAACAGGAGAAGAAGATAATTACTGTCTGGTCTTAACTGTTTCTTCTTTATTTTCTGTTCAAGGCCAAGAAAATAGACATTCCCATTAGAAACCTGTCCTCCGTACCTGCGCACTAGCATTATGGGAGGTAAAATCTTCCCACCAAGCTTCTCAATTAAAATAGGATGACTGCAGCTTTTACATTTTTAGAGCAACTCAGACTTAATTCATTATTGCTTTGCATACCTCTTCTCTGCAAGAGCAGGGAAGGACACACAAAGAACAAAGAGAAGCAATCTACTCATAATCTTAAAAGTACAGGCACAGAGTTTGTAGGGCAACTATACAGTAGGTGCATGTTCTCATTACATGACCTATGAATTTCCCATTACATGCTCTACAGATTTGTCTGTAAACTGCTTCCCTATTTCTCTGGAAAAAAAAAAAGCCATGGTGGCTTCATAATTCAAAATCCATAATGCCCTAGTTTAGAGGACAGGTGTTTGCTAAGAAAGGCAGAAGCTTCTCTTTAGAATGGAGAATGTAAACTTTTCCCCTCTAAATTATTAGAATTTTGAAATCAAGGGGCTTTCAGGCAAAGATATGGGAATTAGGAATAACAGTTTTTTACTAAGAAAATTAAAATAGAAATACAGTACTACAAAGAAACAAACTCCAAACCCTGACAAAGTCAGAGTACAACTTGACACCCTTTCAGTCAGGGTGTTGGTAACAGTCCCATTAAATGGTAGCTACAGTCCCCTTGCAGTGACAGATGTGGTTTAGTTGAAGCAATGGTTTTGTAGAAGGTGCAGTTTTTTTCCGAAGGTTTAGTGATGAGGTGTAGTAGTTTGGTTTTCTTTTGGAGTTTGAATGGAAAAAGGGCTACTTCAGTGTTCTAAAATTTTAGTTTTTATCTTGGTAAGAAAGGCTTGGCTCTTCCTTCTGGCTGAAGCATCTCTCAATGGGATGAAGTCATTTTATCAGTCACACAGTGGGACTCAATGGGCATTAGCAGAAGTTAACTCCCTGGAGGAAGGATGGGTTGTGAAAAGATAAAGAACAATGCCCTACCTGGTTTTAATGGATGGCCCATTAGCAGAATATCTCACATGGAAATAAGGATTACTGCCTCACCTGGCCTTATCAGATGGTGATAGAATAGATACTTTTGATTGTGTCTTGTATTGCCAGCCAAGACACATAAGAAAATCAAAATCTTGCACAGCACTTACAGCTGAATAATGGCAAGCTGCAGTGAAAGGAAGCGTTGAGGCTTGAAGTCAAAGCCATTTAGAGGGTTTTTTTCCCATCCCCAAGTTTAGATACATGCTAGACACCTAAAACCCACTAAATTTGATGTGGGTTCAACAGCAGGTCCACTGAGCCCAATGAGTCTGGTGCCCTGGACGGTGCAGCATTTAACAGTTGCATACCAAGCAGAGAGGATTTTCTCCAGTAGCCATCTCTTACTTCAATATAGTCGTACCAACAGAGACTGCTCTTGTAAAGATCCATGGTGGTGAAGTTTAAAACAATCTGCAATCAGATAAGATAAATAGTGTGTGGTAAATAAGAGAAAAACAATCTCAACAACATCCTGAAGAACTGAAGCCAGAGTGGTCACTTGTAATGGGATTCTAGCTATTCAGACATTTAATTTTCCTCTCCTCAATTATTCCTCTGGCTAAGTAAAGTTTCTTGGGAACACAAAAAGTTATTCTATTTAATCTTACATATTTGAGCAGATTCAAGACAAACTACTCACATTTAATTGCCTATAGGGAGTATTTTTCCAAGAAATAAAAATTTGAGAAGGCTAATTAGGTAAAATACTGAAGTAATATAATTTTAAGTATGTTACTTGATAATTCTACTGCCACTTCATCTTCCATGACATTTTGATTGTAATCAGCACTGACTACAATAAGCTGCAAATAAAATTAAAAAAATTTAATCATTGTTTTATTTCAGTTTATGCTTCTCTGACTACTGTTTTGACAAGATATTTTACTTTCAGACACATAAATGTTGAAAATGTTGGACAGTAAATATTTCAGAATTGCAGAATATTTCAGAAATTCTGAAAGCAATTTCACTAATAAGAAATGTTATACAGTCCCTTAAGATTCTTCATGAAGCTATAATAATACTTTTTATACAGAAATCTGACTTGTATGCATTTCTGGAACTTTTGAACTTGGACTCCCTGTGTTATGAAGAATATCTGTAAACAGGCATATTTTCAATACTTATTACCAGGAGTACCCTTATGTTAAATTACATTATCCCTGTTCTAGAAATATTAATTGTAAACTGCCATAAACTTTCACTTTTAACACAAGAAAAGGATTTGTCCTGATCACACACTGACATAATAGCCACAATTTAAACCCTGACTGACTGGGATAGTCTTAGAATCATGTCCTGCAATTAAAGGGATAAATCCAAAGAAGGAGATCAAAATTTATTTGTATTTTGTATTATAAAATAATTTCCAATTAATACCTTTTTATTGGATTTAGGTGTATTTGGAAAAACAATTAATCTTCTTCAGAATCAGTTCCTCAGTGTACATAACATATTTCAAACTAACCGAAATTTTTCTCTATTTACACTTGAGCATAAAATTGGCATTATCTCAACTTTGATCTTAGAAACTTGCAATTGGAACCTGCCATTATAAAACAAATACAAATTTCTGCAGAGTAGCAGATACCTCACACTATAAAAATACAACTCCGTGGCAGCCTATGGAGTAGCTGTGAGTGTCAGTTTAGAGGAATTTACCCTTAGTCCATATGCAAGGAAAAAAATTAACACCATAACTGGAAAAATGAACCCAGACAGTTAAGTAAGATGATTTAGTTCCATCTCAAGCTTCTTCTCACATGCACTCTTTCATGGATATTTAATCCATAGGACATTTTGCCTTTATTATTCAGGCAGGCCTTCAGGAAGATGTACCGAAGAAATAAATGCACAAATGTTACCAGAATTCCAAACCCACACATTTACCATGAGAAATATGAGAGCTGGCTAAAAGTACAAACATTCATATGTTGTACTCTGCTTCAGTTTTTTAATACATTTCCAAATTTAATTTCAATCTACTTCAGAGGATGGCAGAGAGATCATTCTCTCAATCACACAGACATTCTCTGTCCTTGGCAGAATTTTTCTCCTTCAACTCTTCCTTTAAATAAAGAGACCACACCAACTACAAAACTTTTGTTCTCCTCAAATCTTCCATTTTGCAATTCAGATTCTCTCTAAACTCCTACCTTCTTTTTTTTCCTCAAAAGATAAGTAGGTATCTCTGTTTGTATTTAGCCATAGTGCTTGAAGAACCTGCTGCCCTAATCAGCCTCGCCCTTTTCCAGCCATGCCCACTTTACCCCCATCTGTGCAGTCAGAGGGGTTCACAAGGAGGAGCCCTTTTCTTTGCCCTGATGAAATGCAGATGGCTGTTTAACCCAGCTGGCTCTGCTGGAAGCAAGCTACAGAAGCCACAACCTATACCTGTCTCATTGCTTCAGCTCCTTAGAGCCTGAGAGGTCTCTCACCAGTATAGCCAAAGTTTTCCTTTTTCCATGACACAGCTGAAACATCAGATTTCTTCCCTGTTCTTTATTTGGAAATTCACCTTTTTCCAAACCTTAGTTGCTAGGATAGAGTTGGGAAATGGATGGTTTCACTTAGCTGTGATCATGTCCATGTCTCAAAGGGCTGCTATCTAAATGGAAATGTTTAAAATTTAATGGGCCTCCTCAATGGCCCCTGCTTTTGAAACTATATTAAATAACCTTCACAGCCTTTTCTCACTCTGACATGCCAAGGTATTTGATGATACAGCAATTTCTTAACACTGACCAGAATTCATTATCTGTGCATAGGCAGAACCCCCAGTCTGTCTCAGCATGATTTCTGGTCATGAACCAAACAAGTTTAAATATATTTAAGATTCTGATTTGCTATTCTGCAAAGTATTAAATAGAGCTACAGACAAGGCAGGGCTTGTTCAAGGTGACAGGACAGCTGAGAGCTTCCCAGGAAAAGCAATCAATGGATATTTGTCAGCATAATTAAAGAATTATTGATTACACAGCAGATTCAATTGTGTTACTGCAGCTTGCAAGAGAATATATCATACCTCCTACTGCCTGAGAGAAGAAAGGATAAAAAACACAACCAACACCAGTAATATGAACCAAGGTTTCTGCAGGTGGCTTTTTTTTACCCATATAAATCAAGGATTTTTCTTCCTATTTTATCTTTCATGTAAAATATTAAGGAAAATTGAAAAGTAGCGTAAGTCATTCAAAAAGGCAGATTCAAATAGAACACTGGCACAATTGCAACTCACCCTATGCCAATAAAATTTCTATACACCAGAAGGCAGGATTCACCCTGGCTGGGGACATACAGCATTAATAACATCATCCTCCCTCCGAGACATTTCTGTGTATAGATATACTAAGTACAACTTTTACAGCTAACTTTACCATGCAGTCCTAAGTCTCAAAAGTAAAAGCTGAATGGACTACCTTGTTTTACTAATAAGAACACGCATATTTTACATTGGCTTGGAAGTTTATGATGCCTTGTGAATAAAGGGAATTCTACAACTAGTGCATGCCACTTTAGTCCCAGCCTTCATTAAATGTCTGGGCATCAAAGATGAGAAGAGTCCTTATGTGGAGAAAGAAGCATGGATAGAAGTTGTCCAAACTGTGCTCATACAGCAGAACGCTAAATCTCAATAAATAAATAGAAAAGAGCTAGACAAAGCCTTTTCAGTTTATTTTTAGGTGACTAAAGTGCTCACTGACCTTTCAGAACATGACATGATGCCCTTACATGTACTCTAATCTCCATACAATATTCCTGAGATTTATCAGGACCAAAGCAGCAAAGGAACAAAAATTTGAACATATTTTCCTTTCCCCTTCATTATATGATTATGTTATCACTATTTACTGAGAAAAATTGGGATCAAGTATAATGCTGTCCAAGGTATCATGATATATGCGTTAGCTAGGATTTAGATCTCATGGTTGTAAATATGGTTCTTTATCTCAAGGCAGCCAGTATCCTATGGGAATACCACAGACAAAACAGACTTTTTGACACTAGCACAAATATAATTTACTTTCTTCTTGCTGAACTATATTGAGACTAAAGAGTTGGAGGTAATAACAGTGCCCTATGGACGTGACACATCATGTAAAATTTCACCCAGAAAATTATTCTTATTCTTTTTCCCCATTTTGGGCAGCAGGTAAATTGGGAAAGGAACCAGTCCTCTCATATTGCTGACTTCAATACAGGGGCTTTCTCCCATTAAGATTTTTTCCCAGTATGATATAGCTTCAGTGGTGGCTACAAACTCAAGACTTTTTTTTATTATATTACAAACCTATTAATATTACACTGATGTCTACATATAGGCTTACACAAAATTGGAGTATGCTATAAATACTTAAACATCAACACTAACTTACACATTAGTATTTTTTTCAAGAGCAAATAACTGTAGATAAACACACTTTTGAAATTATTTTTTTAGTGGAGCCGTGGAAAAAAACCCTAAGTTTTTATTGTTATTACAGTAATGTCTAAAATGCAACACAAATAATGGGGACAAAAATTTACTATCTAGAGCGATTTTCACCCTTTGCACAAACATTCTCTTATTCATCTCTTCATTTTTTTTCCCTGACAACCTGCTAGCCACCCTTTTCCTCCCAGCAGAGAGTGTTTAGTTTTCCTCCTGTCTCTGGCTCTTGTCCAGAGGAGGGCAAACACTCTCCAAATTACTTTGTTTTCATTCCCCACAGTAGCAAATGCCCTTAACAGCTCCTAAGGATCTATTACAACATCGATATATTCTTGGTGTCTATCAGGACCCTGACCTGAAAGAAACATGGGACAAAGTGATGTAATCAGGAGAAAAAAAAAAATGTCCAATTCATACATAGTGGGAGACTTCTGAGACAAATAACTGAAATATTTGGGGAAAGTGCTGGGTCTTCCTATTTGAACTTGCCAGTACTGAATCTGTTAGATTCCATATTTGAGTCTTTGGATTCTGTATTTTAGTCTTTAGTATTTGACTGCTTGATATCAGCCACTGCTTCATGTAAGGAAGCTTACATCCTTTTTCCTGTATATTTTGTCTCAGCTGAAGCTTTTTATCACTCCTATGTAGGAGACTGTATGAGGTTGTAGGCAGCAGGCTGGGCAGTTGGGACAGACTGAGAGATTTCTAAAGCCAGGTTTTGGAACTTGTAGTTTATTGCAAAAGAGTGTGGGTGAAAGGGCCCTGCCTGGAGCTGCCAGTCACAGCTCAGAGCAGGGCACTAAGAAAGCAAAGAGTAATAGAGCAAGGGGTAAAAGGGTGGTAAGAGAGAGGTAGAAGCATGGTAAAAGGAAAAGCTGAGAGGGAGCAAGAGTAAGAGGTTCTCGTTACAATACAATAAATTTTCTTCTGTGTTGAATATTCTAATTTTCACTAATTTAATACAAGATACAAATTCTATAGCATTTACATACAGCCTATAAGAATTATTACAATACCATATTGTGTTATACTTTAAACTTTAAAAACTACTTTTCGGACCCTTTTTGCCAAGCTAGCAGGGTCTTCTCCGACGTTTGGACCTGGTCTTTAGCAGAAGGCATTGTTCTACTAAGGGGGGATTACTTTTGGCCAGCCATTCTATTGTCTTCTAGTTATTTAGTAACTAAGGTTTGATATCTCAAAGATGGCTTTCATTTCAATCTTGCTTATGGTTTCATATTCTCAGAATCTTTTGCCAGGCAGTCATATCCATAAGACTCTCCTAATTCATCTTTCCCAACACCTCTATCCTTATTTGTTTTGAAGCAGTCTGATATTTGAGACAATAATTAAAATAAGATTTAGCCAGCATATTTTTGAAAGAGTACACAAGAAGGACACGCTTTGCTCTCACTAGGATAGTACACTTCTCTCTCCAAACTGCTCTCACCAAGCCCATTTCTTCCCCCACTCTTTTTTCCCATAAAATTGACTCTCAGAAAGTAAAACTATATGCACTAGAACACCCACAATGACACTTTCTTTACTCATATTACTACAGTTTCATTTTAGAAATATCTTATTGAGCACACAAAGAACTTCCTTAGTTACAGCCCTGCTATCAGCCCCATACAACTCAGTCAGCTTGCCTGAACCCATGCTGGAAAATGGACCATTCAGGAGCCTGAATCACCTCCTCTACTTTTGTATTGAAGCATAAATTGACCTAGGAGCCAGTTTTAAAGGTGAAAAACTGTTCATGGTGCAAAGAAACAGCAGACTGAAATCATGCCTTTATTTCACAAGGACACCCGTTGAATCGATGATGTGGTTCTAATGTCACAGGTTAAAGTAAAGTCAATAGTGTGTAGTCCGTGGTTCCATTTTTTATGACATACCATTATTTGCAATTAATATACATCTTTTAAATGTAAACAAAAAGCTACAACAATCAAAACATTCTACTTTGAAAATAGTATCTGTGTCTAGCTAAAGGAACATTAAAATACCTTCTCTCCTGGGGTCACAGAGATTCTCCATATACAGTGTGTGTAGGAAGGATAACCATTGGGGAATCCAGGAGAGGAAAAGTTGCCTGTAGAGTCCTGCAGTGTTTCTCCACAGGCTGAAAGAAACAAATTACAGTAAAAATATAAAATTTAATGTGCCTAACAGAGAAAAATGCATCTTTCCAATATCTACCCAGAATACATTTAACTCGCTTCAGATGCAGAATGGGAAATAAACTAGTTAGTTTACAATTCATTCAAAGCCATGATTTTCAGCCAGTTTGACATTCACTCCATTTTATGCAGGATGTTTTTATTCCATGAACTATTTAACTTGTGTGCTGTCTGCTGACATAACCAAAATTATGGTAGTCTTAAAAATATCACTGCTGTCAATCAACTGCAATATTATATATAGAACTTTTATGGTAATTTAAAAAAAAAAAAGTTAGACATCCTTTAAGAACTAAAATAAATGCTAGCCCAACATGACTTCCATCACACTGAAATTTTGTCAGTGGTTTCATTTAATTTAGCCCTTTGCCCACATGAGAAACTGATCTGAGCTCAACTCATTTATGTTGATGTAGAAAAACTAAATCCTATATTCAACAAATTCTCTTAGCAAGAGTGATTTGTAGAGATACGAGGAGTAAAAGCAAAGCAAATGCAAAGTCTTAACATACCAAAGGATCTTATATTCTTAATTATTGAAGCTTTTAGCACCCTTCTCTCACCTGTCAATTATGCTGCTAGATGCTGGGTAATAAATCATCTTCACACTAAAATATAACATTGTAAGTTACTGCTGCTCTCCACCATTAAAACTGATTTTGATAGGGTGTTGCACCTTAGTCATCTTTTTGACCTTAATCAAATTTTTTCACCAACTGATTTTGCAGGTGTGATAAAAGATATGAATTTGATGTTGTCTCATGACTAACAATGTCAACAGCTCTTCAGTGCTTCCAAATCACAGGGCTGCCATTGCAAGCAGGTGAACAACTGTGTCATTGAAATATCAATGAATTATAAATATTCTGGAAAATCTTTAAATAAAAGAGGACAAAGGAAAGGATTTCTTATGACTAAAACACACCTGTAAAGGCTGTTTTGTTAAAATGCATCTAAGATGTGATTGGACAACTGCACTATTATATCAGGTGTAAATTACATTCAAGGCATTAAATATGTTCTCTGTCACTCAAATGGTTATCATGATGAGGAGGGAAAGGAAAGATTGGCATGGACTTCAAGAAATGTGATGGCTAAAGCCACCACTGCTGTGTCCTTTAAGAAAGAAAAAGGAAAAAATATTTCCCCCCCCTTTCTTTGAAAATTGTGGGTTTATCTTTAAAAAATTGCAGGCAGCCTCAGCAAATGAAATTTCTGCACAAAGCCTTTTCAATGAAAAGGTTATATCTGTTGTTAACAAAAATTTATTTTTAACACAACAATGAATGCAAAGTCATTTAAGTTGCAGAGTCCTGTACTGGGTTCCCCCAGAGCTGGTGAACAGTGCCATAGCTTACAGTGCATAAGTAAAGCACTTCAGAAAAAGCCAACAGTGAAATTATTTGAGTAGAGAACAGTAGGGCCCAAAGATGAGACATCCACAAGAATCCAAGTACTTGTCTCACCCCTTCTATTCATCCTCTCATTCATAGTTTCATCGAGACTGTGCTGGAACATTCCATGCTCCATATACAGAAGATGTGTATAGACCCAAAACAATGGCTTTTAAGTTGCAAAAGGGGTCATGGAACTCTTTTTTTTTCCCCCCAGGAATTACAGAAGAAAGCTATTTAACATGAAAATTTACCTTATATCCTTATTAAATTCCTGGGAGCTCCCTATCAATTTAAAATTATTTTCAGAAATATATCTAAATTTAACAGAAGCATAAGAAAACTTGTAAGTAGATAGCTTCTACTAAGAATTAACACATTTAGAACTTATAAAATGCACTTGGGCTTTATGTGTTTTGCCATATTTATCTTTTAATTTTAAATTCTTGATTACACAAGGGAACTATGACAGGAATAGCTTATACCAATCAATAGTTGCATTAATTTTCTATGGGATCTGAGCTCTAGGCTGGCTTCCAAAGCTGAAGTAGACATGGCAATATTTGGGAATTTCTTGTTGAAAAGCACATTTCTCAGCAGCAGGAAACAGTTAAAATTCTACCACTAGAGAATGGGAAAGTTTTTTTTGTAGTTAGACTGCAGCAACTGCATTATTCATGACTAGGCTTATAAAACACAATATTATAAACTGTATAATGGTCTGCAAGTAATGAAATCCACTTTGGGCAAGAAATGCGGAAGAAAAATCAGTGGTAAGGGCAAATTATTTAAATTTCATTCCATACTTATTTTAGTATATTTCAAGTCAAAAGATATCAATTACAACTTCAGTCTTATATGACTCTGCTTTATAAAGCATTTGTACATTTTTATTCCTTTATTAATCATTAACATTTGCCAAGATGTTCTCTGATGCTTTTCCCCCCCTTTGAAATGTCATGCTTTATATCAATTTTGCTAGGCTAGACCACTTGCAGAAATGCCACTTTAATTTTTCCCCTACACACTCTTTAGCCACAAAAGCCACTCTCCTCTGCTTTACAGCTTGAGAAGGTTAGACATCTAATAGGACTTTCCGTGGTTAGGAGAGAGAAACTATTTTTGTTTCTCCTTGTAAAGGTTAGCAATGGGTGTAGGCAGCAGGTAGATTATGTGCTTATATAAAGCATTCCCACCAGTGTACTCTGCAGCACTGTTTAATTACACAGCCTGTGTATTGACACCTCTCTGGGCTGGCCTACACACAGGGTCAAGTCCCATCAAGGATTACTATGAAATCTGCAAATGATGAAGCCCAGATCCTACAGGAGACTTAGGGAACCAAGTTCATTCCTTTGTACATAGCACTAGCAAATGCATACTATCATTTATGGCTAATTTGAGTTTACCGTTTTTCCTTATGTTCTTTAACACTTAGACACTACACATATATGGCATGTAAAGCTGCCACAGAGCCCTAAAAATATCTACTGCTGATCATGTTCTGGTTAAATCAAAAACTTAAATCAGTTTACTACAACTCAGGGTCTAACTATCAACTTGATTTCTCTTTATAGTTATAGGGAAACTGTCTTAATCTGAAAACCCGATTTCTCTTTATGCAGTGAACAAAGGCTGACTTTTGAAGGTGAACATTCTTTTCAAATCTGATAGGGATGGCAGAAAATTAAGCCTGAGGAACAGTGAGAACAGCACAAAAAAGGAACAGGCTTCAGCCTTCATCTGCTCTTTTCTATATACACTGTCACAGACCCAGGCAATTTGTAAATTTGCTAAACTTAGTCCATCTACCTTCTCTTCCTCTAAACATATTTCTCCCACCAGACTGAGACTCCTTTCCTATCCATCATGCAGTCCCACTCTACACACTTTTTTTTGTTCTCTCTTTTGGCATATGAGTATCTTTCTCCATCATTTTCCTTTCTTATTCTTCTGCTCCTATAAAACTGCATATAAATGTTAACTATAATTTCTATATTAAACTATAGAGGCAGATCTGTGTTGAAATTTTAGCAGCTAGAAGAAAAAAAATTTTACCACTCAGTTAGGCAGTCTGAATACCACTGTAATACATATAACCTGGAAGTTCAAGTTTTATTCTCAAATACCAAGACACTCAAAATACAAAATCAGATTGGCAGAGGAAGGACTTAGCTGGTTTTTTTCCCCCTTATTATTCCATCATGTAACAATATAATTTGGTTTTAAAATGTAACAGATCCCAATCAGCAATTGCATTTTCCTTTTACAAAAATCCTAAGGAAAAGTCAAAAACAAACCAAACTACATTTTAGTGACCTGGAACTTACCCTGCTGTTTAAAGGCAGGTTATCAGATCTCACTCTTTGGCTTCATCAGTCTCAAAACTGTTTCTTGGTCAGTAAACCCCTTACTGAATAATGACCCTAAATATCCTGACTAGCTGAAACACCCTGGAAGGCTCAGCTGCTTCCCTGCTGTGAGGATCACCTGTATTTTCCAGCAACCCTGAGCTCAATTTGATGTTCATGGGCCCCAGAAAAAGACTTGAGCCAACAACTGTTTGCAGAAGCAATTAGAACTCCAAATAAAACATGCACAATACTATAAAATTCTTTATCATAGGAGTGTAGGTCTCTGGAAAATGCTGATTAAGTAATTGTTTTCTACATTTTCATTGTATTGTGTTTGAGACAGCACAAATGAACTTATGAAACAATGTAGATATTATTAAGGATTGACATATTCACTGCTGCTTTATCATAAGCAGGCATCATGATTAATATCTTTTGTCTGAAACAGGAAATAAAACATACCTCCAAAACCAACACAGTATTGAGGATTTTATTGCTTTACACTACCGTGATCACTTGATTCTTTACACAAAACCAAAAGCTTTATGACTGAATTCTCAGTTTCAGTATTTTCTGGAAAATTTATTAGAAGAAAAATACTGTGCAACTTTCAGAGATTTGCTTTCTTTATTGGATTCAGTCTGGTTGTGTTATTCAGCCATGCAGCTTCTATTAAAAGTATTAACTGAAAAAAATAGTATTTTAGATAGTATGCTATTAAACATTTATAGGAAAAAATTCTGTCTTTTCTCTCTCTTAAAACTCACTTTCTTTTATGGTATGGCTCATCTAAGTATGGCTGAAAAACCAATGTGTTTTATCCCAAAGTTTGCAAAGCTGGGTGCCAGAAAAGGAGCACAATCCGTCAACCATCATTCACTTCTATTATTCATGTGACCTGTGTTCACCGGTGCTTACTTTCAAGTGCACACTGCCACTAAACAACCACAGTATTTTTACAATACTGTGAAACAAACTTTCAACAAGACTTTCTTGATGCTGACAGAAATTACAACTCACAGTATGTTTTCATGATGTATATAAGAAAGATATTTTCTCTCAACAGCTCTTTGAACATTAGCCCAAAATTTACATTGCATCTTTTACAGTTCTGCAAATGCATATGAGAGTATTATGTAATTCTGAACAGACTAGTTTATAATTTCTTTCCTTATTTTCTTTCTTAAGTCAATATGATCATATGATACTACCTAGTTGCACAGTTGTTTTGCTTTTGTAGACTATTTTTCCCTCCAAAATTTGTCTTTTATCAAAATGTATACATATTCTTTGTGATTATGAAATTGTTGCTCTCTGTACGCTTTCATGAGAAATAATGGTGCCAAGCCTGTCATTATTAAAGTACTTTCTGTACCAAAAGGAAAGAGCAAAAATTGTTCCCAAAGGAACAGCTGTTACAGAAAAGGTGTTTAAGCGGTTTCTCCTCTGGAAGGCCCAGAACCTCTGTGCATGTACTTGTTAGATACAAGACTATGATTCAGCGTACTTACAGCACAAAGGAAAAGCATATTTCAGCTGTACAGTGTACACCAAATGCACATCAGAATCCCCAGATCTTCAGAAGATCCCATTGCTGCTGGCACAAATTTGAAGCAACTCCATTACTTTAATACTGATCCCTTTCTTTAGTCCTTTTGTATTGATCAGTTGGTTAAAAGTGGCAATATATCTAAGTTAAAGCAGTTCCTGAGATGTCATTATTTCCCGTGAGGAGCAGTACAGCTGTCAGCCTATGTGGCACAGAGCTGGGGTGTCTAGCCTCCCACAAGGATCTTGCTGGCAAATTCTGACAGAGATGGCATTTCTGAACTTCTTTGGTTGACACCAAAGGTTAACAGCTGTATCAGCAGTAACTAGAGCTTTTCCTTAGAGATTTCCACCACTCTGGCAGCACTGAGTGAAGAATGAGCACTAGAGAACAACATGAACCACAGGGTTGATTCTGGGTTACTCCAGGCTTGCTACTGATGTCTCAGACAGACTGCATCTCTACCACGCTATTTTGAGATAATAAATTATTATGCATTCAAATTATAGGATGACAGAATTAGGCAGAAGATATTAAAATTCTAAATGTATCTGTTAAAACTGTAGAAATTTTGTAGTAAGATCTAACCATCTCATCCACACAAGAGTTTAAAATTTAGTTTTTCTCGCTTCTTTTATTGACAAACTTTAAAAAAATATAATGGGTTCAGAGGCAAGTGCAATAATTAATTTTGCTCCTTCTGCGCTCAACTTGAATTCAAATAAAGGAGTCAAGCCAGTATGCAAACCAGAAGTGATATTAAACCTCTTTTTCTAGTTGTTGAATAGCTAAGAAAAGCAAATTGAAATGTCACCTTAGGCGCTTTGCATTCTAATGACCTTATCCATAAGATGGTTTTGTGATTTGATTCCTGAGAAGCCTATGTCAGTTGCCAACACAGAAAGAGAATACTGAGCAGCTGACTCAAAAAGTTTATCATTCTTATTGAACAACAAGTCAAACGGTTGCTAGCATGTGGTTTTTGTTTGTTTGTGGTGCAATACCTGGACATCTATACAGCTTTCTTGCCTGTGCAATATCTCCTTTACTTAGACGGGTACGCTGGCCAATGGCAGGTCGTATACCATTGTCATCACGGGAAGGGAGAATGGTATCCAGAAACATGCCCCTAAAAAAAATAAAAATAAAATAGACCCCAAAAACCCCTATCAGGTTTCTGTCATAAAACTGTCTGAGTTCCATGAATGTATACCTGTTTTGTATTTCTGGTTTTTACATTTGGCATAAATAAGAGGGTAAAATACAGAATTTTAAATGCAGACAACATGCCATAAAATTCCTCAGCTTGGCAAACTTTATGCAAAGTTACCAAAAAAGAATCTCCTCTCAGTACATCAATTAACATATCAGCTTTTATATTTGTGCTAAACAAGATCTCTTACTACAATTAAGACTACACAGTGAAAAGACACTCCCATTAAGCTATTGCTATATTGAAAAAAAAAATTGCATAAAAATGCATAAGTTAATCTCTAGCACAAAATTCTTAATCACAAAGCCCCTATTTCTAACAAAGTTTTTATGAGAAGTCCTATAGTCTGACTTACATGTGAGAGCAGGCAGTCAAACACATTTGCCAATCATGATTCTGTCAAGTGTTGTAAGACATTTAACTCCACTCTAGCTGCTGACACTTTCAGAATAGAAATGCTTACTTGCTAGCCTTTACTTGCCTCACAATAAAATAGAACAACTTACCATATGTGATTTTAGTGACATCAACCTTAAATGACAAGACATCATAGAGAAGTACACTTGCTCCAAATGTGCAGTTTATTCAAAATTTCCCAGATTTTAAATATGATCTAAAACATTTTGATATTCTCAAATGAATTTTAATAGAGTAAAATACAAAGCTACATTCTATTATCCCACTGCAGAATTTAAAAGCCCTCAAATCCCATAAAATAGAAATTAACAGAAGAATTTGTTTCTATAGTCTCTTTTTATTTAATTTTTTCATAGCCACTTGTATACCTATAGGTCTTTTATTAAAAGGTAAAACCAGTACTTTCACACATAACATAGGTCCAAAATTAATGAACAGTAAGGATCTTTGTAGTTAGGAATACAATTTATAAAAACATACTGGTTTTTAAATTATAATAAATTAACCATTTTGTGTATTGCAGATACATACTGCTCTCTTTATCCAATTAGATTTTTGAGGCATCACTAGGAATTTTGTAAAGACAGAATAATCTCAGGATGTTACCTTAAACCGTGAAATGTGGCATGAATCAGTTTCTAGAACTAAGGCACATTATTATTTAGAAAGTGATGGCACCTATAAATTACAATTCTATTTTCCACTGAATTTCAGCACAATATCAAACTGATGCTTTTTCATACTTTGAAAACATTTCTCTCTTGAATGCCTTAGCATTTTAATAAAAGAACACACTGCAAGTCTTAATATAGCATGAACAAAATCATTGTGTACAACTAGAACTTTATGATGTTTTGTGACTCCTGCTACTTACCCAGATGAGCAAAGTCTAGCAAACAGCTGGCAATGCGCCTCACTGCACATGACTCACGCTTGCAGGATGAATTAGTGCAAGCCAATACCTGACCTCAGGGGTTTGCTGGCTGGTTTTAGATAGGATGAAGTAACAATCCCTTGTACCTTGGGGCAGGGCATGCCTATTCATGGCACTATCAGTTTTTGCCAGTTTGGAAAGTGGTGAGATCAGGGCCAACAAATCAAATTACCTTGATGTCATTGCCCTAGGACTCGGGGGATTCTGTCTTGTTCAATTACTCTATTTTATACAGGTTCTTTTAATCTCTTCCTTAAGGTAATGGTATGTGTAATTGGATTAAGCAATGTGACTAAGAGCTACCTCATGTGGCTCATTCCCATGCTCTTCCAGGGGTGAATTTTGTGTATGCTGAGTAATATAGCCTTTGATTGGATTTTTATTTAATAATAAAATTTATATTGAGAGAATAAGCCAAACAAATTTGCAAAGGGTGGTGAGGTTTTAGTTTATCTCAAAGTGTCAGATTGTCTAGTATTTTTGCCTTAAAATGCATAAATTGGAAAAAAAAAAAAAATACACCCAAGCATATAACTTTCCAAACTAAAACTTTTTGTTGGGTGTTTTTGGAGGTTTCTTTTAATTTTACATTACTCTTGATATTTTTGGAGAATAATTAGCTGATGAAATATAATAGGAGACTGGGTGAATGCCTCCTTCACTTTCTCTCCAGAGTAGGACTGACTTATGGGACACACTCATTGTACAGCTCCCCACAACCCTTCATCCTTTCAGAGGGAACCCCAATGAGTTGCTAAGGAGCTGAGAACAGATAAGCCTGCAACAGGACAGAGCAAAACCAGCTGAAGTCTTTATTGTAAGGTTTTAATGACAGAAACAATCTGTACAAATAACAGAGAGCAGGTTGCAGTCTGTGTTATAAATGCTTGACTGCAGTCCTTTGCAAAGGTTGTGGCTTGTATGGTACCTGTACTCTACCTGCATGATCCATAGTTATGGAACTCTACTCTAAATCAAAGGAGATTTATTTGTCTTTTAGAGAACAGATCATGTTATACATGACATTCCCAGCCATTTCACTCATTTGATTTTTCTAAACTCAAATTTTTGTGACACAAAAATAAAAGTGAGTACCATATAAAATTATGTTTCCAGTTTATCTTGTCTGAAAATCTAAAGAACTGAAGCAAGATCAAAAGGCTTCTTTGAAACTGAACAGAAAAGAAATGCATTTTCAGCTATAATTAAATTATTTTGACTTAAAATAAACAAGCTGTGCTTTGACTGCTATAGGAATATTATATCGCAAGGGACATTTTAAGAGATTTCAAAATACTTCAAAAAGCATAGTTCTTAGCATTCACAGACAGGAATAGAATTAAAAGTCAAAAGGTATAACCTGAGACTCCAACCTTGAGAAGGTGTTCCTGGCATAGTGCATAATGCTGTCAAAGTCATATGGCTCCCCAAGGGAGTTCACCTCTCCAGGCTCCATCTTCAAAAAGTTATATTCCTGACCTACAAATGATTGATAATTATAGATCCTTTAATATCTTTTTCTGTAAAGATAAAATCCAAACAGGATAAGAAAACCAACAAAGATCCTAACCTAATTACTCACTGACATTCATAAATATTTACTGTTTGGGAGAAAGTATGACTTTATTATGCCCTCTTAACAGATAGGGCAGACATCTTCTGAAACACCCATCAAATTTGTATATTGGGATTTAGAAAGACTAGTCTTATGCAACTGACACATAAAGGCCTTACACATCATGATGTGCTTCATGTACAGCCCATGCAAATTTCTGGTTTGATTCTTAATTCCTAAAAGAAATAATTATGACAGCAAAGACTCCAAAAGAATCCTCCTCACTCATTAGACTGGATACTAAGGCTCTAACTGGATACTAAATCCAGCATTAAACTAATGCATATTGGAGATGTTGCTTCAGCAAAGGCCGCTCTCTGAAACTTCATGCATTGCTGACACTACAAAGTCACATTTTCAAGACCCAGCTGTTGCAAATTAACAAGAGCAGAACAGGAGAAAAAATAATTATATTTAGTTAATAATTCCACACCCTAAGTTCTTTGACCTAATCAGTACATTAGCAATACAAAGCACCCCTTACTCTAGTTCATATTCCCAATGGAGTCTTTAAAAAAACCCCACAGTGACATTAACATTTTAATCAATATAAGCTGCATAATACAACAAAACCCAACTGCATCAGTGGTCATGGATTCCTGATCCCATTTAGTGATCCTCGATCTCATGCCACACCACAAGAAGTAGTCTCAGTCAGAAACCAGAGAGACAACTGAAAAGGAGAGCAGGTGGCTGAGGATGACACTCCAGTTGATTTTCTCATCATAGTAAAAGAAAAAGGGAAGAGCTCTTATGGCATCTGCACCAGTCAATAATACAGTGAGACAAGAAAGAAGGTTCAAACATGCATGTCTTTCAGGACTTTATAGACTTAAGGGAGCATGTATCAGTTGCCAGTCTTCTTCCAAGTCCTGGATTAAGTGGTAAAGATTAATTGTATCTCAAATAATTATAAAATATTTTCTAAAGAGACAGACAAATACTCCAAGCTATCACTGGATAATTTCTGATTTCACCCTTTTTGAGCATAGAATTCCTGCAAGTCAAAATCAGCGTGTCACAAAGACCACACACATTTATGAACGTTGCAAATGAAACACGCCTGCTTTCCTCCCGTGTTGCCTACCCAACACAAGAAAGGGTGTAACAGCTAGGGTAACAAAGAGCTGACAGTCACAGTTTAAAGTTCTCAAGTTCCTCAGATGCTTTATCTCAACAGCAAGGTCACTGAGTAAAGGTACGTGGTCTGTAGAGAGTGAGGTGAATAACGTAAACATGCAGGACCTGTGCCTGTGACATATTCAAAGTCACCTTACCTCCCAGGTTGAAGCCTCTTGAGCAGCTACAGACATATTTCTACTTATTCACTAAAGCCTACAAGAAAAATGCCCTTCCTCAAACATATAAATATGACTTTTAAAGAGCCTTAAGAGCAGTAGCTTCTTTCAAAGTTTTTGAACATGATTGTTATTTTGCTCCTTCTAGCCCTCTATTTTAATGGCTTGCTACTTGGCCAGAATTTGGAAAATATTTTAGTACAATTTCAGTATTTTATTTGTAAATCAACTTGAGATCAGTCAAGGTAAGAAGAATAGCAGGCATAAATGTTATATTAGCTATTTAGCACTCAGCTGTAACAGAGTTAAGCAGATGAAGGAAACACCAAAAACGAACCTTTTTTTTTTTTTTTTTTCCCTAAAATACATATCAGAATATCTCACCAGGCTGGATGTTTTCTCTAATGATAGTGACATGGTCATCACGGTCTGGTCGTGTATGTTCATGCCAAAAACCTATCACATGACCCAACTCATGGACAACTATGCCAAATTTATCACAGTTCTTGCCAATAGATATAGCCTGAGGACCATTTCCCCTTCGACCCACATAAGAACAGCACCTGTAATTAAAACAAAAACACAGATAAAAGTTTTCATACATATCTCTACCTGCCACATAGCAAATTCAGTTAAAACTTAAGAAAATAGTATATAAAGATTCAGCAGTAAAATACACAATGTAATTTCAGGTATCTCACAAACTCCAGATGTTCTACAAGAACAGCTTATTATTCAAAATACACGTGAATGTGGTTTTTTAATATATTATTCAAGGTCTTAAAAGATGTCAGCTTTGATCAACAGAATTTTCACATGACAATCTGTCATGAAATCTATTCAGTCATTCTATAGAATAACACAGGAACTTGTTTTCAGCAAAAGAATAAAATTAAACGATGCTCTGATGACAGCACACACCATCATCTCTTTGTGGGTCATTGATAAAAATGTTAAAAACAACAAGTTGCAGGATAAGCCCCTGTGGTACTGCACTTTCAATCACAGCTTGAGTCCAATCCATTTACCACAATCCTTCAAGCCCAACCATGCAATCAATTTTAAACTATTTAGTTTTCCTTTCACCTATAATCCTGCAAAATCACCTTGGAGACTCAACACATTTAAACCCATTTGTTTAAATCCTGGAATTTAATTTGTAGTTAAAAACCTTTATGATCTTAATACGACAAATGATGGCAGAACAAGGGATTGATGAGAATAGAGTTAGGATAAGCACATATAATTGTAAAAAGTCAGAAATAATCCTTTTGTTTAGAACAGTTTTAAACTCATCTGAAGAGTCTTCATTTTTGGCACTGTGTGGAAACTATAAAAAAAACTTGCAGTGCAAAACTAAAGAACATTAATGATTATTTATGGCTTAAAACAAATCAGTAGGTTATTGAGACCTAAAGCTGTAGACTATTTAGCATCTTTTCAATAGTTTTAACATGCCTATTTTATTGACTTCATATACATTACATGCTTCAGCCAGAAAAGACGTATAATACAAAATTTCTCTATATATTCAATATAGCTTCTTCATAGTGATATTTTGAGATAAACAGATATAAAGGAAAAACCGAAAAATAAATTATTCTAAATAGCATCTTCTGTGATGTCTTCTGCTTTGCTTTAATTGGCACTATTGATAACAAGGGCAAAATAATAAAACAAAAATTTAACTACAGTTTCTCTTCTTGTCCTTCTTACTTGTTTTGGACCAAATGAGGGTCTAACTTTAAGGCTGTGTTTTAGATCACCTCTGAAAGCTTTTAATCTTATTTTATAAATTAGATTTGTATGTGTCTGACAAAATAATTTGACATTTTATTCTTACAGTAATGAAAAAGAAAGGTTGAGCATTCTCAAATGTTTAATAACTGAGGGCACTTCATATGAGAGATTTTAAAGATGGCTTTTTTCAGAAGAAAAAAAATACAGTAATTTCACGACCATAAGGTGCACCGGACTATAAGGTGCACTTTTATTTTGCCGTGAAGATCCATGCCGCGCGCAACAAAGTAACTAATTAGTAACGGAATCCTGCGATCGTGGAGTTTATTGGCAGGTGCTCAATTTGCAAACATTTTTCACAGATTGGCGTAGCCTTTAAATGCAGCCCCAAGCGCCCTTGCCGTGCACAGGGCCTGGCCCTCCTGCCTGCCCCCGGCTGGCAAGGCGGGGCTCGGGGTGGCCACGGTTCACGGCTGCCGTGGTTCTGGGTGGCCATGGCTCACACCTCGGGGTTGCTGCAGTTCAGGGCCACCATGGCTCAGGACCGTCTACGGCAGCATGGCGCTGCTCGCTCCCTCTCTCCCTGTGTGGCTGCTGCTGGTGGGGGGCTGGCTGCTCCCGCCCCCCCTTGTGACTCAGCTCAGCGAGGAGCTGCACCGCGTGCAACAAAGTAACAAATTACTGGCAGGTGCTCAATTTACAAACATTTTTCACAGATTGGCGTAGCCTTTAAATGCAGTTCCAAGCACCCTCCCTATGGGTGGACCCCGGCACTCCCACCCACCCCTAGTGCTAGCTGGCAAGGCGGGGCTTGGGGCGGTGGCAGCTCGCAGCTTCTGTGGCAGCTCGCTCCCTCCCTCCCCGCGCCGCCCTGGAGCTCCGGCATCACCATGCAGCTCCGAGAGCCCCGCACCCCCCTGGTGCTCCGGGTGCCCTGTGCCGCGCCGGGAGCCCCATGCCCCCCCGGGATTTTTCCCTGCGCCGCTGCTGCCCCAATGCCAGCAGGCTCACGCTGTGCTGCTGCTCCCCCACTGTTGCCAGCTTCCC